>BLSH010035736.1:855700-873811 GCA_018402905.1 Glandirana rugosa
TTACCATATAAATCGGTGAATTGCAGGCACGATATCGAATTTCTACCGATATCGCGCCTGGAGTTTACGGTCCTCCCGCAAGTACATGTAGGAGGGTAAGAGTTCGACGGGCGCCCCGGGGAAGCCTGAGAAATGGTGCACTAGTCGACAGTCGGTTACTATCGACTAGTACCTTCATTTGTCTTCGGCCAATGGCTGAAAAAAAAAAAAGAAGTGTGAAAGTAGTACTTCTTTTCTTACTTCGGCCATTAGCCCAAGACACTCTACCTGTAACCAGGGGATTTACGGTTGGTCTAGACGACTAGTCTGATTGGCAACACTGATGGACATTGATAGATGGCACTGGTGGGCACAGATTTGCAGCACTAGAGGGCACTGATCAGCAGATCTGGTTGGCATTTAGGGGACCAATGTCCATCTCACAGAACCCGATTACCGGCTTCATTCTTTTCTTCATGATGAAAGTGTGAAGAAAAAAAAAAAAGTCGGTAACCGGCTTCTGTTTACTTCCATGATCAGCTATCATTGGCTGACAGCTGATCACGTGGTAAAGAGTCCGAAGGGGCCCCGCGGGCAGCTTGAGAATGGGAGGATGTACATGAACGCCCTCCTGGCATTTGAGGTCCGCGCTATAGCCATCTTTAAGCTATAGCACGGACGTTAAGTGGCTAAATATACCATTAAAAGCGTTTTGTTATATCTGATCTATATATGAAAAAATACACATTGATTCTGCCAGAAATCCAATGCTGTCCTGTGCATTTTGCAGTCTTATTTTATTCAAAGTTGTAAGCCTTGTCCACTTTAGTTTGGTAGACTACAGAACACCCCCATGTTATGGAGATGATGAGAAGGGTTCTGTAGTTCTAACCAGTGGCGGCCAGTGTTTTTTTCGTTTGGGGGGGCGGCAAACAGAACACCCCCCCAGGAGGGCAGTCGGGACATCAAAGCCCCGCACTTAACCCCATCTAGGAAGCGGGCAGGCAGCGGTGTCCAGCAAGCAGGTGCTTTCCTTCTCCTTGCATCCCCCTCCATGCATGCCCCTCCTCCTCCTCAAAGGCATACAATGGTATCACCTGACATCTCAGCCAATCAGGAAACAGGTAACAGACCTGCACTTCCTGATTGGCGGAGAGGCGATTCAGTGTTAGAAAAGCAAATATTCATTTGCTTTTCTAACACACGTGAGTGGGCTGTAAGCGCAATGCTCTGCGCTCAGAGTCTACTCTGTTTTGAAGCCTATAAAAGCCTATGGCTCTAATTAGGTGCTTCAAAAAACACCACTGCCACTGTAATCCATTTGTCTGGCATCCTGGAAGGGGCCAGATGCATGAATAGGCGGTGGCCATGGATAGACTCATGCTGTGCTTGAATCTATCCTTTTAGCACATAGGGGGTGGCGAGGATAGAGGGGGCGGCACCTGGTGCCCCTAATGGACGGGCCACCCCTGGTTCTAACACACTTCCTGTACCAAGAAGACAAAACTTCTCCTCAACATATGGAAGAGTAGGGGCTTGCTTTAACTTGCAATTGGGGGCATTAAAAATGCACGGATGAGCCTGGTTTTTAGCATCCCCAACTGCTCTCCCTTAGGCTGTAAAGGCAGTGAGTGGGGGTACTCACTCCTCCTCTATGATTAAGTCCCGAGGCTTGTACGATTAAGCCCTGAAAAGGGCGAAAAGCATCTGAGGAGTTCTCTACAGATGGCAAACAGAAGCTGAAGCCATCTTTTACCCATCTCATTACATTTATGCAACAGGGAGTGTCTGTGTGCAGATGGCCACCATTTTGTTATAGTCTACTGAAGCTTGACAAGCCGATTCTGTCTATTTTGCAGCAGTCTTTTCACATGCTGATTTGACTGACACAGGTTTGGAGGGGCATTCGAGCAGTACTATTTTCATTGTTTTGGGCTACATTACAGCAATTGTTTTTAAAGTTTCCTCTCAGTAAATATAGTATAAGTTTGCTCACATTACATCACACATACAATCTCTAGATGATTTACTGTCTAGTGGTTTTTGTCTCTGAAACTGATTAACAAGTGTGCCATATGTCTTTGTCTGGCATGCAACTGGCTATTATTATTATTACACAGGATTTCTATAGCACCAACAGTTTACACAGCGTTTTACAATATAAAAGAAAGACAATATAGATACAATACAATCAAATACAAGAGATTTAAGAGGGCCCTGCTCAGAAGAGCTTGCAATCTAATAGGGAGGGCAGGTGGTACAAAAGGTTGTAACTGTGGGGAATGAGCTGATGGAAGTGGGAAAAGATTAGTTGGAGGCATGATGCCTGAAGGCAGCTAGAGTAGGAGATAGCCAGACAGATTGAGGTATAGAGTTCCAGAGGATGGGAGAGGCTCTGGAGAAATCCTGAAGACAAGCATGGGAGGAGGAGACAAGGGAGCTTGGGAGCAGGAGGTCTTGAGAGCAAGGGAGAAGATTGTTTGGGTGGGTCGTGAATGGCTTTGTATGTTGTTGTTAGTATTTTGAATTTAATTTGCTGGGCTATCAGGAGCCAGTATAGGGATTGGCGGACTGACGGACTACAACAGAGAGACTCTACAAATCTACTTATGAAATAGCACTGTGAATTCTTTCTCTTAGTTGTTGATGGAACATGTGCCCTCATTAGTGGAATTAAAGTGTTGCTAAATCCACAGCAGTAAAATCAGTGTGTATATGCAGTAAAGCATGCTTGTTATACTCACTGTGAACCTAAGGGGTTAATCATCTGCATTGTGTAAAAAGGCCATTTTGATCCTGTCTTATCTGATCCTCCCCTCCATCCACGTCCCCCTAATAATTTCCTGATAACACAGAGTCTATGGAGTCAGGCTGCACATGCTCAGTTTGGTGTGTATTGTTCGAAGAGCAACAACATGTAATGTAAAGTTGTTAATAAACTGACAATACTGTATGCATTATACCTATATATGCAGCAGGTGACACTGTGGTATTGTAGTGTATGGTTCTTATGTTCTATGATATAACAGGATGTATTGTCTATCTATGCTCAATGCACTAGCTTGTGTTCTCTTCCTGTTTCTGTCTACATGATGTAATGCCATGATAAAGATATCCACCATGAAAGTAAAGTAATCTCTGCAACCAAGAAGCTTTTAGCGCTTAATTGCAATAGTCTGTGGATGTCATAAAAACTGCATGAACTTTCAAACCTCAACAGTAAGCTGTTTTTACTAAGAAAACTATATAAGATGAGACTAAAAGAAGGCCAGCAAATGTGTGAACACGTGAATGCTATGCTAGAGATCATAGAGCAGCTACAGGTCATTGAAGAGGACATCAAAGATAATCATACTTTTGCCCTGCTCTTCTACAGCCTTTCAGTGACATATACTGCTCTTTTTAACGCCTTAGAAACCAGACCCGAGCAGGAACTGACACTGCAATATGTCAAAGGCAAGTTAATTGATGAATATGACAGAAGGAAAGAAAATATGTACCATGATGACAAAGCTCTTACGATGTACAAAGGCACAAAGTACAACAAAAAAAGCAGAGCCTGTTTTTGCTGTAAAAAGATTGGTCACTTAAAAAAGGACTGTTCTATCTGGAAAGCCGAGCAGTGAAAGCTAAAGCTATCCATAAAAGAAAGAGTCAAAGCAGCCACAAAGGAAACCACAGACAAATCATGGAGTGGCACCTTTAAAGTGACATAGGACGGCAAGCCTCCCGGCTGGTGCATAGACTCAGGTGTGATAAGCCCCATGACTAGCGCTGAGACCTTCTTCACAAACATTGATTACAGTACAAAAGACAAAGTTTTCCTAGCAAATGGGAAAAGCATCACTGCAGAAGGTAAAGGCCAGGGATTCCTGAACTGCATTACCCCACAAGGAAAGCAGAGTATCTTTGTAAAGAAAGTGCTGTATGTTCCAGAACAAGAAGGCAGCCTTCTATCAGTGAAAAGTCTTGCAAACAACAGTCTCACAGTTAAATTCCAGGGTGATGAACTCACAAAAATAAGCAACTCCTCCCAAAAAGAAAATTGGAAGATAACCTATACAGGCTCATCACCACAGACCAGCAAGCCAATATAGTCTCTAATGACATACATCTGACACCAGACTGTTTACATTGCACACAAATGTCAGCTGACATTTGTGTGCAATGTAAACAGTCTGGTGTCAGCTGCACTGATCCTCCTCAGCAACACAGTGTGTGCCAGGATGGCTGTTTCAACATATCAGCGAATGATTTTCTATAAAGACTAGCCCTGCTCTGTGCTCTTCTGATCCTCCTGCTACATTTATTTCATTTTATATGGAGTACCATTGGCGGTGATATACCGGAGGAATAGAGGAGGCGAGGACGGTCGGGTTACGACAGTTGGTGACATCATTTCCGGTGTGGATTTTGAGCTGGGCGTTTTTGACCTCCGTAATAGGGGTCCCGTATTTCTGGTAAGGACTAGTGTGTGAGGGTGACGGTGGCGACCACATGAGCACTGTATTGGGACTGTTGCACCTGATCTAGATTCCGCACTCCCCTCTTTTCTCCTCTATGGTTTTAGAGGATTTTCTGGTGATGTGTGACAACTTTTACCAGCTGAATCATATAGACTATGGACAATCTTTAAAAACTGTTTGAGCGCTGCACCATTCTTTTATTTTTTATACACAGCAAATGTATTCACTTATGGCACAGGCGGCTGGGGCACAGAAGTCAAAAAGGTATACAGGACATTATAAAGAGAGGCTTCTCAGAAGATTTGACAATAATGCCTTGCAAACTGCTCCTGAAATGCAAGTGCTGTATTATAGCAAAAGCCACATGTGCTCCCCTTCAACAGGCATCTCAAAGAACAACCAGCTATCCCATGCAGCTCATACACAGTGATGTATGCGGTCCAATGAAAACTCCCACATCAGGAGGGAACATATATCTACTGACTTTCACTGATGATTATTCCAGGTACACAACCACTTATCTGATGTAACACAAGAATTAAAACTGAGTTCCACCCAGAATTTTTTTTTACATCATTCAAGTCCTTTGCCTATATAAACTTACCTTTGAAGTAAAAAAAAAAAAATGATACTCACCCTAAGTCCCTTGTTGCTAGGTGGTCCCTGTATTCTGCCTGTATTTGGTTCTAGGTTCTTTTTCACTTGCTGCTTCCCCTGGCCTCCTGGGAGATGTGACTCATCATTTCCCAGGAGTCAGTGGGCTTTCCTGTACTGTAAAATCGTGTTATTTCCAGACAGGAAATGACATGATTTAAGGTGGACCGAGATCGAGGAGTGCACTTCTTTCAGGAAGAGATGCCAGGAGACCTAGGATGGGCTTCAGATGCCCTCACCTAAAATGGAAAAGTCCAGCAGTGAGACAAACAAAATTCTGAGTAAAAAATACATGTATTTACTAGGCGGTTTGAAAGTAAGGAAACAAAAGGTTACATCTATTTAGTATTAAAAGAGTGGATGCCAAAAAAAATAAAAATTCTGGGTGGAACTCCGCTTTAAACATCAGAGAAACTTCAAGAGTCTGTTGCCATGTCTAGCAACAAATTCCATTGGAAACCAGGAATAATACACACCAACAATGGGGAGAATACATAAGCAAAGAAGTGGCCTCATACCTGAAGAGACAAGGAATAGTACACCAGACAACCACACCATACACGCCTGAACAAAATGGTGTAACAGAAAGGAAATGGCCAGGTGCATGTTGACAGATGCCAACCTACTTCACAAGTACTGGGGAGAAGCAGTCATGACTGCAACCTACCTACTGAACAGACTACCCTCAAAAGCCATTAAAAATACTCCATTCTAAATGTGGCATGGATCAAAGCCTAGCTTAGGGCACATCAGAATGTTTGGGTGTAAAGCATGTGTCTATATTCCAAGTGAAAATCGATCCAAGCTGGAGAACAGAGCCATAGAGGGCATTCTAGTAAGCTACAGTGAGGAAACTAAAGCCTCGTACACAGGCGCCAATTATTTTACAACCGCACGTCCAACTTTTGTCCAAATCGGCTGTCGGCAGTTTTTTCTAGCGTACTGACGGTAGTCAAGTAATCGTCCAACAAAGCCAAACGTAGTGACTTGTTACGAGCATATGAAGAGGAAGTTCAGGTGAATGTGATTTGTGAATTAAGAACGCAGGTTTACACGACCAAATACTTCCTGGATTCCGAGCATGCATGTTTGCACTTCCAACTTTTGTTGGCCAATTTCTGTACACACCAGCCAACAATCGGCCACTGCCTTGTTGCCCAACAAAAGTTTTCTAGTCTTGTCAGCCAACTTCTGTTGGACGACAATTGGCTGCCGAATCTTGCGTACTAACGGTCAGATTATTGGTCAACAGGCTGTTGGACGACCGTTGTTGGCCAACAATCGGACCGCGTGTACGAGCCTTAAGGGTTACAGAATCCTACACCCAAAGACTGACAAAGTGACAATAAGCCGTAGTGTTTATTTTGATGAGAACCCATCACCAGAAAAACACTAATCCCTAAAAGCTGTGAAGAAAAGGTCGACCAAAGTGAACCTGTGCTACAGTCAGAACAAGAGGTGGAACTCACAATGCCTAAATCAAGTTCCTCACCAAATCCTGCTGTACTGCCTGAATGTGAGAAGATCCACTCGGACCACAAAGGGGATACCACCCTGCAAGATGTCATACACTGTCAAAACACACAGCATACTTGAACCAACATCCTAGGAAGACAGAAGAAAAACTGCCAAAACATGAAGCCAATAAATGGAGAGGCAGCAGAAGAAGAATTAAAGTCACTTCAAGAAAATAAAACCTGGACACTCACTGAGCTCCCTCCTAACTGAAAAACTATAGGGAATAAGTGGACTTTCAAAGTAAAGTCAGACACAGAAGGGAATATCCACTAATGCAAAGCCAGACTAGTTGCCAAGGGTTACTCCCAGAAATTCGGTGAAGATTACGATGAAACATTTGCTCCCGTCGTAAAACACTCCACCATCAGAGCACTTCTTAGCATTGCAGTCGGGAAGGGCATGCAAGGGAAACATCAAGACATTAAAACTGCTTTTCTATATTCAGACATTAATCACTTCAGCCCCAGCCGCCATTATTATACTGCGGCATTGTGGTTCTTTCCCTCAAATTGCCGTAGCAATGGTGGCGTGGGAACTCGCTTTTGTGAGCACGTGCATGCTCCAATTGGCCAGCGGGGAGCCAATCAGCGGGTGGGCGGACTCGATGTCTGTCCCTGTGTAAACAAGGCAGATCCCCGTTCTGACAGGGGAGATCACATAGATCCTGTCTTTCTGCTATGCAGGAAGATGGATCTGTGTGTTTCCCCACTCACACAGTCCCCCATACAGTTAGAAACACCTCCCAGGGAACACATTTAATCCCTTGATCACCCCTGGTGTTAACCCCTTCCCTGCCTGTGTCATTTATACAGTAAACAGGACATTTTTATAGCACTGATCGCTGTATAAATGTCACTGGTCCCAAAAAAGTGTCAAAAGTGTCTGATCTGTCCACCACAATGTCACAGTCCCCATAAAAATCACTGATCGCAGGGTCAGAAAATAATACTCCCTAAGCAAATCTTTCAAACATTTGGTAACTACTACTCCATTCTCTACAACCTACCAGAGCTTGCATCATCACAGGTGAGATAGATGACTATATCAGTCAATATCTCCTCCCTTCCTTATCCGAGGAGGTGAGAATGGAGCTGAACTCCCCTATTACAATTATGGAACTCCTACGAACAGTGGGCTTGGCAAAACCTGGCAAAGCCCCTGTACCTGATGGTCTTACCTTACCCTACTACCAAAAGCTTCTACCGATCTTAGGCCCTTACATGATAGGACTATACAACGCAATAGGTTCAGGCAAATCTTACCCCAGGGACACTCTGAAAGCACACGTATCTGTCATTCCCAAGGATGGGAAAGACCCCACACAATGCAGCAGCTATAGACCTATATCGCTCTTAAACAGACTTAAAGCAATTTACTAAAAATTCTTGCTACCTGACTGGCCCGGCATCTGCAATCTCTGATTCACCTTGATCAACTGGGGTTCATCCCCACAAGGGAGGCGCGAGACAACACAACTAAGGTGCTAAACCTTCTTCATGTGGCCTCTTCGACTCGCACTCGCACCCCATGTATCTTTCATAACACTGATACCGAAAAGGCGTTCGATCGGGTGAATTGGAGATTTATGTTCTCAGTACTCCGACATATTGGAGTGGGAGATACCATGACTAGTTGGATAGCCGGAGTTTATTCCAACCAAACTGCCCAGGTAAAGGCCAATGGCATCCTCTCCAAACCATTCATCATTAAAAATGGCACACTACAAGGCTGTCCTTTGTCCCCCCTAATCTATGCCCTTTCCTTAGAGCCCTTTCTCTGTAAAATCAGACTGAATCCAGACATTACAGGTTTGACAACAGGTACTACCCAACACAAAATATCTGCCTACGCTGATGATCTATGTTTCACACTTACTAATCCAATTACCTCTCTTCCCAACCTTCTTAGAGAATTTGATTTATATGGGTCCCTTACAAACCTGAAAATCAACTTATCTAAATCAAAGGTGATGGGGGGTAGCAATCTCTACGACGCTGCTTTCAATCCTACAATCCAATTTTAGTTTTAGATGGACTTCGACAGCACCAAAATACCCTCATACCTCCAGACATTTTGCATACCTATGAATTGAATTTCCCACCTTTATTACATAGAACTCGCACCCTGCTAGAACAATGGCACAAGGGTATACACTCCTGGTTCGGTAGAAGCAACCTCTTAAAAATGTGTATCCTGCCTAAATTTCTTTTCCTGTTCCACATTTTGCCGATTAAAATTCTTGAAGCAGATCCAATCCTTATTTATTCACTTGATCTGGGCCCACAAAAAACATAGACTGCCTCACTCTCAGATATCTCTACCTAAACACTTTGGAGGACTCGAAAATATTACCAAGCAACCCATCTGGGTAGACTCAGACTTCAAGCTATGGGCACAAATAGAACAGCTGCAAACACAAATACCTCTATAAGGTACACTCTGGTACTACCATAACCTACCTTTGGAACTAAAAACACACCCTCTAATTGGCACCACTCTCTCTCTCAGTTTACAAGCATCCAAACAGATGCATCTCACATCAGCTGAATCCCCCTTATATCCCATTCTGGGTAACCCACAATTCCCCCTGGGTCATCAAACATGAGAATATCAGACCCTACAGCTCGCAGGCCATGACCAGGCCTCCAATTTTCTACAGACAGACCACTGGCCTTCCATAGCAGACCTAATGAGTGCCAACGGTCCTTACCACATTTAATTTTGGCCTGCCCTCCGCTTACACCATTTCCTACATTCCCTCCCCAAACAGGGTTCAACCGTGCTTTAACAACATTTGAGAAGTATTGCTCAGACACCAAAACTCTCCCGAGAACTCTATCTAAGACTTATGCTCTGTTAAACACCCCGCCTGAACAACCACATCTGCCCTGCATATCAAAATGGGAAACGGACCTCACCTGTACTTTTACGGCGACCCAAATCCAAAATATCATCCGATTTTCTCTGAAATCATCTGTATGTACCAAGATTCAGTAAACAAACTTCAAATTGCTAACCAGATGGTACTACACACCCGTTAAACTTCATAATTGCTACCCTACCACATCTAACCAATGTTGGTGATGCCAGGAGAACAGAGGCACATTGCTTCATATATTTTGGTCCTGCCCCAGATTAACGACATTTTGGACGTCATTGCGAACTGTCATTCAAAAATTTACTGAATACCAGATGCCAAATGACCCTGCCTTTTTTCTCCTGCATGTATCAAAAATATCACCTAAAGTCTACAAAAAAATCTATCTTACGACCTAAAAGTCATGTATTCCACTCTTCTGGAAAAAAAAGACATTCTTCATCCATAGCAAGCTGGCTGCATAAGGTGGAAGAAATTAATAAGATGGAGTACCTGGTCTTCACATCACAACACAAACAGGAACATTATAACAAAACATGGGGAATGTGGAATATATTCCTCTTGTCCGATGAAGGCAAAGCTCTCTTTGACCCTTCAACTTAATTTTAAGTGTGAAGCTCACTTGCTCAGGCAGATCAATGACTGTCCTTATCTCCTCACGACTTCCCCTCTTTATCCCCCCCTTAATTCTTCCGCGCTACTCTCCCCTATGCCTTTTCTTTTTCTCCTTTTCTTCTTTATCCCTTTTTTCTGGAAAATGGAAACTGAGTATAAGTAAGGGCTGTTTATTTCTTCCTATGGTTACATTATGTATATAGCTGGAAGCACCGCATACTGTTGGGGGGGGGGGGGGGGGGGCTCTGACTGGATGTAATAAAGTCTGGACAATATTTTTGTCACTAATCATAACGTTATATGAAGATAGGCCGATTTTAGTATTTCTGAAATGCCTACAGGATCTCTTATGTCTAATGGCTTTATCTATCTGATGTATTGTCTTGCCCTTACTGGGAGTTAAAAAAATATATATTTGAAAAAAAAAAATCACTGATCGCCACCATTACTAATAAAAAAAAAAAAAATGCCATAAATCTATCCCCTATTTTAGAGACGCGATAACTTTTGCGCAAACCAATCAATATACGCTTATTGCGATTTTTTTTTTTTACCAAAGCAGACTACATGAAGTGAATGAATGAAGTGCTTACTAGAGAGGGATTCTCAAGTAGTAAAGCAGACTCCTGTCTCTACTCCAGGATTTAAGAAGACAGATGGATATACATCCTTATCTATGTCAATTACATTATAACTTGTTTTGCACAAGAAGGGGATTACAATCAGTTCATAAGCTAAAAGCAATTTTTTTAAATCAAAGAGCTAGGGATTATCTGGAATTCAAATAGAGAGAAGAAGATGGAAGTTATCTGCTCAACCAATCTCAGAAAATATCAGAAATCTTGGAACAATTCCATATGCATGATGCAAAGGAAGTAAAAACCCCTATGGAACCAGGCTATCTAAAGAGCAATGAAGCAGAAAATTTGCTAACCAACAATAACATGTATCAAAGAGCAATCGGTAAGCTGCTATATGTTGCCACTGTGACAAGACCAGAGGCATACTATGTAGGAAAGTCTCAGCTCCCTGTCAGCGTGACTGGAATGCAATACAACAAGTGATGCAATACCTCAAAGGAACAATTCAGATGAAGTTACGGTTACCAGCAACATCCAATCCAGAACTGGTCGGATATGTGGATATTGATTGGGCCAGGGACTGCACAGACCGCAAATTCACAAGTGGATTCATCTTCCAGTATGGGGAAGGAACCATAAGTTGGTCTAGTCGAAAGAAACCGCTGTTGCTCTGTCTTCAGCTGAAGCAGAGTAAATTGCAGCAGCAGACGCATGTCAAGAGGCGATATGGATTTGTCAACTTTTTGTGGACATTAGGATAGACATGTCAAAACCAATTTCCATTTTTGAAGACAACCAGGGCTGAATAAAGCTTACCAACTCAGAAAGGGTCAATACCAGGACCAAACACATCAACGCCAAGTATCACCTACTGAGGGACAATCAAGAGCAAGGTGTTATTGACATTCAATACTGCCCATCAGAGGAGATGACTGCTGATGCGTTCACCATGCCTTTGTTGAAGGAATGACATCATTATTTCCAGAAGAATCTGAATATAATTTGACAAAGCACATGCTGTTGAAAAGGGGTGTTGGAAGAGCAACAGCATTTAATGTAAAGTTGTTAATAAACTGACAATACTGTATGCACTATACATATCTATGCAGCAGGTGGTGCTGTGGTATTTTAATGTATAGTTCTTAAGTTCTATGATATAACAGGATGTATTGTTCATCTATGCTCAATGCGCATGTTTGTGTTCTCTTCCTGTTTCTGTCTACATGATGTAAAGCCATGATAAAGATATCCTCCATGAAATTCTCTGCAACCAAGAAGCTTCTAGCGCTTAATTGCAATACTCTGCACAATATGTATTGCTAGAGAGTTTTTTTTTTTCTTGGGAGGGTGCATGTGATCAGCATAGGGCCAATCAGCACTGTCTAGATAGAGGGTCAGGGGTCTTGCAGTCTCATAGGACAGTCAGAATACTCTTCCTACAAGTTTTAACCAGTTCTTGGCTGTACACTGGCTGTACACTGATAGAACTCACAAGACTGCTCTAACTGCTGATGAGAAAAGGTATTTAGCCGTTTATATTTATTAAAACTATTGCATTTCCACGTTCTGTGTACTGTGGGATATAGTTAATGCAGTGTCCTTGGTTTAGTAACACCTTAACCTTACCTCTTTTCTAATGACAGCTTGAACGTTGTGTACTTCTGGTATTGGTGACAATGGTCACCAGCACAAATAGCGGGGTGATTTTCCACAGCAGGTTCACAGACAAAAATAAAAACTTATTATAGATATTATAGCTCTTCCCTGTTGTATCCCAAATCCAAAAGTACTCTGCAACTAGCATTTACAAAAAAATAAAATGCGAGCAGTGGCTCTCAAAGATAGGTTGTTCAGAGTAGTCTGAGTTTAAGGCTTGTCCTTCTGAACAGGCAAGATTGGTCACTGTTTTCAGCCTACAGCTGATCAACAACTGTTCAGTTTGTGTTGTAGATAAGTGATTATGTATAGGGTGGAAGCATCTGAGCTCTGCTATTCAAAGATAAAATGTATCGGTAGGATCCATTAGAAAAAAAAAAGAAGAGTTTATATTAACCACTTGACTTCCGGAAGATTTAACCCCCTTCATGACCAGGCCACTTTTTGCGATAAGACACTGTGTTATTATAACTGCGCCTACAAACTATGGGATATATACTGTAAAAAAAAATTTAATATACTAGTAATAGCGGCGATCAGCGGCTTATAGCGGGACTGCGATTTTGTGGCGGACAATCAGACACTGACACTTTCGACACTTTTTGGGAAGCAGTGATACGGATACAGTGATTAGTGCTAAAAATATGCACTGTCCCTGTACTAATGACACTGGTTGGGAAGGGGTTAAACATCTAGGGAGATCAAAGGGTTAACTGTGTGCCTAGCCATTGTTTGTGTTTACTTTGTGTGCTGCTTTTAACCACTTCAGCCCCAGAAGGATTTACCATCTTCCTGACCAGAGCACTTTTTTGCGATTCGGCACTGTGTCACTTTAAATGACAATTGTGCGGTCGTGCGGCGTTGTACCCAAACAAAATTGACGTCCTTTTTTTCCCACAAACAGAGCTTTCTTTTGGTGGTATTTGATCACCTCCGCGATTTTTATTTTTTGTGCTATAAACTATATAAATTAAAAAAAGAAAAACAATATTTTTTACTTTTTGCTATAATATTTATACTTCTCCAAAAAATATATATATAAAAAAAACAAATGTATTCATCAGTTTAGGCCAAAATGTATTCTTCTACATATTTTTGGTAAATAAAAAGTGTTTATTGATTGGTTTGTGCAAAAGTTATCACATTTACAAACTATGAGAATTGATTTATGGCATTTTTATAATTTTTTTTTTTACTGGTAATGGCGACGATCTACGATTTTTATTGGGGCTGCAATACTGCAGCGAACAGATTGGACAAAAATGTAAAAAAAAAAATTCTTCATCAGTTTAGGAGAATATGTATTCTGCTACTTATTTTTGGTAAAAAAAATAGCAATAAGCGTATATTGATTAGTTTGCGCAAAAATTATCGCGTCTACAAAATAGGGGATAGACTTATGGCATTTTTATTTATTTATTTTTTTTTACTAGTAATGGTGGCGATCAGTGATTTTTATCGGGACTGCGACATTGTGGCAGACAGATTGGACACTTTTTTGGGACCATTGACACTTATACAGCAATCAGAGCTAAAAATAGCCACTGATTACTGTATAAATGTCATTGGCATGGAAGGGGTTAAACTGTAGGGGGCAATCAAGGTGTTAAATGTGTTCCAACTGTGTGGGGGCTGGGCTGGCAGGGGCATGACAGATCTAACTGATCCCGATTACAGGCATCAGTAGATCACTGTCATGTCCCCTGACCGAACAGGAAACCACCGTGTTTACATCGGCGGTTCCCCATTCTGGCTCTGTATTAGGTGATCGCGGGCACACTTACATAGTGTGCGGGGGCACGAGAGCATATCGCCGGTGGCGCACACCCACTTGCAACTGCAGGAATCGCCATTTATATACGCGGATTTGCGCAGCTGAGCCACTTTGTCGCCGTTTATCTACGCTAGGCGGTCGGTAAGTGGTTAAAATACTTAGCACCACAAAATGTATTCTCTAAAAGGGCAGTACTGGGAGGTGGGTAGGGGGTGGAACTAAGGAACAGGGATCGGCAGGTGTCCGCACACAGACATTGGTGTCCGTGAGCAATCCTTGTAGGGTCCGCTACTGCCGCTTTTGGGTGGGAGCTGATTTAGGTGTCTCCCATGCCCCTGCTCCCTCCCTGCTGTCCACCTGTTTGTGAAAACTATTACTTGTTAGCGTCCTAACAGCCAATCAGGTGCAGCCTCTATTGCTCTAATTCCCAGCACTAGAACTAGCTCCCAATCTGGAGTCTGTCCTCACCGTTCACCCAGTCTACCGGCCAATACTGATAAGAACACAGCTGCAGCAGTCATCACATCCCCAGGAAGAGGCACAGAGTCTGTTTCAGGTGGTGAGCTGCAAGGGGGGGGGGGAGTTAGGAGTGCTCTGGAGGTTTACACAAGGAGAGATCAGCCTGTCATCCTTATGTATGTGACCGGTGAGTGTATAGAAGTGGCACATCCCCCACCTTTGCTGCACCCATTCCCTATGTATGTACTGTGTGTGCCTATTACATTTGGGGGGATCCCTTTGTTCTGTCTAGTTTCTTTCTGGGTTTTCCCAATAATCCTTCCCCTCTGGAGACCTCTACTTCTCTGGAAGCAGAATACTTCTTGCTGATTGGAATGCCTTCATTTTTTTCTTGTTTTGAAGTTGCTGCCAAAAGACTCACCAATGATTTGTTAAAGTGATACCAAAGGGTATTTTTTTTTATTTAGCATAAAAAAGATATCATACTTACCTGCTGACCGTCTCCTGCAATGTGTCTGCAGTCTCTGACTACCTCCTGTAATGTGTCTGCAGTCTCTAACCATCTCCTGTAATGTGTTTGCATATTTTGACCGTCTCCTGATGTGTCTCTGCAGTCTCTGACTGTCTCCTGATGTGTCTCTGCAGTCTCTGACTGTCTCCTGATGTGTCTCTGCAGTCTCTGACTGTCTCCTGATGTGTCTCTGTAGTCTCCTGTAGTATGTCTGCAGTCTCTGATCCACTCTTTTAGTATGTCTGCAGTCTCTGATCCACTTTTGTAGTATGTCTGCAGTCTCTGATCCACTCTTGCAGTATGTCTGCAGTCTCTGATCAATGCTTGTAGTATATCTTCTGTTTCTGATCCACTGTTGTAGTATGCCTGCAGTCTCTGACCCTCTCTTGTAGTAGGTCTGCAGTCTTTGACTCTCTCTTGTAGTAGGTCTGCAGTCTTTGACCCTCTCTTGTAGTAAGTCTGCAGTCTCTGACCCTCTCTTGTAGTAGGTCTGCAGTCTTTGACCCTCTCTTGTAGTAAGTCTGCAGTCTCTGACCCTCTCTTGAACTAAGTCTGCAGTCTTCGACCCTCTCTTGTAGTAAGTCTGCAGTCTTCAACCCTCTCTTGTAGTAAGTCTGCAGTCTTTGACCCTCTCTTGTAGTAAATCTGCAGTCTTTGACCTTCTCTTGTAGTAAATCTGCAGTCTTTGACCCTCTCGTAGTAAATCTGCAGTCTTCAACCCTCTCTTGTAGTAAGTCTGCAGTCTTTGACCCTCTCTTGTAGTAACCCTGCAAAGACAAGGGGAGAGGCGCCTCTAAGTGCAGGATATAAAAACAATTTATCGGGCACATGAATTGGCAAATCACATGTTGTCAGTAAAAACCAGGCACGTCAATAAAGTGAGATCCCACATGGGGTCATCGTCAGACTGGCGGATCCTACTTGTCCATTGCTGTAGGCACTAGATTCCTGGAGAGGCCCAGCTAGATGGGAAGCTGGTTGTGTGCTGGGGAGGCTCAGAACGAGGCTTGGACAGCAGATGGGCAGATGTCATGGAGAGATAACATCACCTGGAAGCAGCACGTTTCCTGAGCATGCGCGCTGTGGGTGGTATGGCAGCCACGCTCCTTTGTCAAGCTTGATATGGGACCGTAATGGTCACAATATAAACAGTATACAATGGGAGAGGCCAGTGGGTACACTCCTCACAAAGGTGAGTACACCCCTCACAATTTTGTAAATATTTTATTATATATTTTCATGTGTCAACACTGAAGAAATGACACTTTGCCACAATGTAAAGTAGTGAGTGTGCAGCTTGTATAACAGTGTAAATTTGCTGTCCCCTCAAAATAACTCAACACACAGCCAATAATGTCTAAACCACTGGAAACAAAAGTGAGTACACCCCTACTTGAAAATGTCCGAATTGGGCCCAAAGTGTCAATATTTTGTGTGGACACCATTATTTTCCAGCACTGACTTAACCCTCTTGGGCATAGAGTTCACCAGAGCCTCACAGGTTGCCACTGGAGTCCTCTTCCACTCCTCCATGACGACATCACGGAACTGGTGAATGTTAGAGACCTTGCGCTCCTCCACCTTCCGTTTGAGGATGCCCCACAGATGCTCAATAGGGTTTAGCTCTGGAGACATGCTTGGTCAGTCCAGCACCTTGACCTTCAGCTTCTTTAGCAAGACAGTGGTCATCTTGGAGGTGTGTTTGGGGTCGTTATCATATTGGAATACTACCATGCAGCCCAGTCTCTGCTTCAGTATGTCACAGTACATATTGGCATTCATGGTTCCCTCAATGAACTGTAGCTCCCCAGTGCCGGCAACACTCATGCAGCCCCAGACCATGACCCTCCCACCACCATACTTGACTGTAGGCAAGACACACTTGTCTTTGTACTCCTCACCTGGTTGCCGCCACACACGCTTGACACCATCTGAACCAAATAATTTTATCTTGGTCTCATTAGGCCACAGGACATGGGTCCAGTAAGTCAAGTCCTTAGCCTGCTTGTCTTCAGCAAACTGTTTGCAGGCTTTCATGCATCATGTTTAGAAGAGTCTTCCTTCTGGGATGACAGCCATACAGACCAATTTGATGCAGTGTGGGGCATATGGTCTGAGCACTGGCAGGCTAACCTCCCACCCCTTCAACCTCTGCAGCAATGCTAGCAGCACTCATACGTCTATTTCCCAAAGACAACCTCTGGATATGACGCTGAGCATGTGCACTCAACTTCTTTGGTTGACCATGGCGAGGGCTGTTCTGAGTGGAACCTGTCCTATTAAACTGTATGGTCTTGGCCACTGTGCTGCAGCTTAATTTCAGGGTCTTGACAATCTTCTTATAGCCTAGGCTATCTTTATGTAGAGCAACAATTCTTTTTTTCAGATCCTCAGAGAGTTATTTGCCATGAGGTGCCATGTTGAAATTCCAGTGACTAGTATGAGAGAGTGAGAGCGATAACACCAAATTTAACCACTTCAGATCCGCGCTATAGCCAAAGTACGGCTCCAGCGCGGATCTGAAATGCCCGGAGGACATCCATGGACGTCCTCCACTGCGCATGCTCCCGCGCGCCCCCTGGCGGCAGCGGCGGCGCGCGCGCGTGCGCGCCGCACGCTGCGCGAGCGTGCCCGCGGGTCGGGCGGACTCGATGTCCGCCCGGACCCGCCGATCACCTTCAGGAGCCTCAGAACGGGGAACCGCCGTTGTAAACACGGCGGTTCCCCGTTCTGTGACAGGGGACAGGACAGATCTACTGATCCCTGTCACTGGGATCAGTGAGATCTGTCATGTCCCGGCCAGCCCTGCCCCCCCACAGTTAGAACACACCCAGGGAACATTTATTAACCCCTTCACTGCCCCCTGCTGGTTAACCCCTTCACTGCCAATGACATTTATACAGTAATCAGTGGACATTTAAATTTCTGATCGCTGTATAAATGTCATTGGTCCCAAAAATGTGTAAAAAATGTCCGACATTTCCGCCCCGATATCGCAGTCCCAATAAAAATCGCAGATC
>BLSH010035736.1:900905-911330 GCA_018402905.1 Glandirana rugosa
GGACTCCTTACTCCCCCCACCCGCAAAAAACCCCGAGGGGCCTTGGCCCAGGGGGTGGGTCCCTTTCTTGAGGGGTTTATGGCGGGACTCGACAAGGGTGGGGTAGAGGTGGTGGTCACACAGTGGGGGTGCTGGAAGGCTGGGATGTCAGAGGCCGGCAAGGCTATGGCAGGTGTACCTGCGGATCAACAATCCACCCCGGGAACCTCGGTGTCCTTGGAACAGCTCAGGGCGGTATTTGGGGAGTTCTTTCCCTGGGTGGGGGACCCGGTTCCGGGGAGCCCCAAAAAACGCCCACCCCCCTCATTCCTCAGGGGAGGATTTGAATCCAGAAAGCACCTCAGTGGTCACACCTGTGGACCTATCAGAGGGTGTATATAAAAGCTATAATAAGCACCTCACCTTGGGTATGTGATCACTAACAAACAATCTAGTTTAATCAATACAAAATCATAAAATAATGATGGTAACATATAATAAATAACATATAATAAAGTCCACTAATCAAAAGTGCTGGTGCCATAAAGGTACACATAAATCAGTCCATAATCTTCAAAAAGGTGACTTGTTCTTAAATGTGCTCAGAAAAGGTGCTTGAGTATCATTCCAGGTGCAATGTGACAAAACTGCGCCAGACCCCTTTTGTGTCCCCACTCACCAAAAAGTGTTGACCTACTGCTTTTCAGTCAGAGGTCACACAAACTTATGTCAGTGGGGAGAGACTGGAAAGGAACAACAGGATGCCCGGAACTCTGGAATATACACTCAATCTTCCAATATAAGGGTGTCCTCTGGATGGCTCGGATAAACAGAAAACAGCCTCATGTGCAGACTATTAACCAAAGTCACTTTATTGCGCCAATAAAAACATACTTACAGGATAGCAAATGTAAAAACGCCTAGTAATACGGTGTCAGCAACAACGTGCGTTCCAAACTATCCTGCTCCTGGAAGCGGAAGGGACCTAGACAGCTGCGTCGACCGGATATGACGTCAACGCGCTTCGCCCATCGCATAGGGCGTCATCACGGATGATGCTACCAGTCGCAACAGCGTAATTTATCAACAACCCGCCCAATCAGAAGAAAGTGAGCCTAACACAGATCAATTTACCGGTCAGTAGCCGACAAGCCGTCTACCTGAACACAACAGATGCCCTCCAGTGGCAAGAAACACACGCCATGTGGACAATCCAGGCGAATTAAGTAAAAGCATTACAAAGTCAATCCAATAAAAACCTATATTAAGAACATTGGAAATGAATAGTAAGGAGTGAAAAACGGTCACACAATGGCAACACTCAAACAGCAATTGTAATTGAAATAAAAATAATAATAATAATAATAAAAATAAATATCAAAATCAAAATGAATAAAAATAAAAATAAAAATAAAAATGAAAAATAAAAACAAAATGAAAATAAATACAAGAATGAAAATAAAAATGAAAATAAAAATAAATATAAAAATAAAAATAAATATTAATGAATACATAGGACATATGATTAAATGGTGAATACATCAAAACATATAAAAACAAAAAATATATAGATAAAATATATATGTATATATAAAAGGACAAAAACTATATTTACAGGGGTAGGATATAATCAGACACCCATGCTAACAAATGTATCTTTAGGTTAATGTAAGGAGAAGGTCAGAAAACCCATAAAAAAATAACAAAAAAATAATAATAAAGAACCCCTGAACATGTCAGAGGGGCAAACAAACCATAATTCCTCAACCAATCATCACCAATTTGAAAGAAAACAATTTATATCTAGTTCCAGAAGATCCAAACTACCCATTCTATGGATCCTCTGGGTCTCATTCTAAGAAACAGCCTTGGTGAGATTGGTACCCCTCCAATGGCCCTCTATACGGTCTATACCACAAACCATAAGCTGGCTAGGATCTCTATTGTGCACAAGCCTGAAATGGTTGGAGAGGCTATGATATCTATAACCATTTTTGATATTGTAAACGTGTTCTCTCAACCGTATTCTAAGCTTGCGTGTGGTAAGACCAATGTACTGGAGTCCACATGTACAAGTCAATAAATAAGTGACATGGGAGCTCTCACATGTAATAACCCTCTTAATGGCGAAAGACTTTCTCAAAGAGGAGGAGACGAACTCCAAAGTTTTCCGTTTCCTAAATGCTGAAGTCCTGCACATAACACATCTCCCGCAGCTGTAGAATCCCACCTGATCCAAGAAAGTACAAGTCTTGACAGGTGGCCTTTCAGGTAAGATGCCAACCAGGTCCTTGTCTCTACACAGCAATGGCCAATGTTTTTTGATAATTCTTTCAAACTGCCTATATTCTTTAAAGAAGCCTGTCATAAATGATAATTAAAAAGTAATGTAGCGCTAGTTCATATATAAAAGTTCATTAATCATAGTCCAAAGTGCATATTCATGGCAGCAGAGAGAGAAGTGAAGAAACCGACACCATCTAGAGTGGAGAGGATGAAGGAGCAACTCATCACCTTGGTGCACAAAAAGGGGCAATCCTGCTTACCAGAGAGTATGGGCTCTAAGATTATAAAGAGCCAAAAATGCCAGCAAGCAGCCAAAAGGTATACTATCCGTCCCAGTCAGAGAACAAACGATCTTCTCCTCCCACAGGAATATGATCAGCTCCAGGAGTCAGACTCAGAAAGCAGAATGGCCCATACAAGCCGGCACAGTGTGACCTCAGAAAAATGAAAGAGCGTGCCGCAATGGTGCAATACATTCACACATAAAAAGGTTTATTGAATAAAAAATTAAACTCACATGTCCAAGGAGTAAATGCACATGAATCAAATTAAAAGCCACGGTAGTAGAGCGTGCCTGCGTCATCCAGAACCGCCTAACATGTTTCATCAAAGAGTGACATCGTCAAAGGCATGGCAGACGAACGCAGGCACGCATAATATAAGCATGATGACAGGAAATTGCTGGCTGTCATAAATGATAACCCATAATCCCTTTCGGGTTTGACCCCCTTATTAAGTAATGTGTCTCTATTTCTCTGACCCGATTTTTGGTAACCTCAAGGGTAGACCTCTTATACCCCTTCTCCACAAACCGTTCTAATAAAATCTCAGCCTGTCGGTCATAATCGGTGATGGAATCACAATTACGTCGGATCCTGAGCATCTGTCCCCTGGGGATACCATCTAGCCATTTAGGGTGATGGCAACTCCCCAAGGGAATGTACCCATTCCGATCTACTTCCTTGAAGAAAGTACGGGTAAGGAGTCTATCACCCTGTTTGTAGATGGTGAGATCAAGATAATTGATGACACTATCATGAATTTGTTCCGAAAAGGAAATACCTAAGGGATTATTGCCCATATCTACCAAAAACTGTGCAAGAGATTCACGGGAACCAGCCCATATTATCAAAATATCATCAATATATCTCCTGAACAGTTTGAGGAGAGGGTGGGGGTTATCAAATATGGCCCTCTCTTCCCACCAACTCATAAAGATGTTGGCCACTGAGGGCGCATATTTGGCCCCCATCGCAACCCCTTTGATCTGTTTGTAATATTTTTTGTCAAACCAAAAATAGTTATGACTCATAGCCAATTCTAACAACTCTAATAGAAAAGATTTTTGCTCTTCAGCCAGGTTGGTGTTATCCAACACCCATCTAACTGCCATGACAGCATGATCCTGCTTAATGTTGGTGTATAAAGAATTAACATCAACACTAGCTAGGATACAGTTTTCATCAACCTGCAAAGTCCGAAGAAGCAAAATTAAATCCTTACTATCCTTAAGAAAGGCAGGGTATTTGCTAGTTAAGGGCTGGAGAAAGCAATCCAAGTATTCTCCCACACGAGCAAACAAGGAATCCACACCGCTAACAATGGGTCTCCCCGGCGGTTTCAATGGATCCTTGTGTACTTTTGGGAGCTGGTATATGACCGGCACCCCAGGAGCGTCTGGAATTAGGTATCTAGCCTCTCTTTTATTAAGTATACCCTTCTTAGAAGGTGCCTTAACCAGCCTTTTCAATTTGGCCTTAATTTTATTAGTGGGGTTCAATTTTATTTCCAGTAGACATTTGGATGCAGACAAATTTTTCTCACAACCCACTGACCACCTAGATTTCGGTCAGGATTTTAAACAGCTTAAAAGTGCGCTGGACAAGCAGATCAGGGTTTGGGGGGATGTTTTTACTTTGTCCAAATACATTAAAGACGGTATTACTCCCAGAAGACTAAGGTGGGATTTGGCACCTAATGACGGCCTGGAAGGCCATGAGAAAGAGTGGTTTAATTTTTTTAATTTGGTAGAAAAAAAGTTAATGGAAATGTTGATTTCTAGGAAGTAGTGTAAGCTAAAAAATTTAGAGGCATCAATCAATGCTATTAAGACCAAGATAGAGCCTTTGGCAGACACAGGTGAATACAAAGAAAAAATGAAGCAATTACAGGATTTTGTAGGTAAATTAGACAGGGACACCCAAAAGAAAAAGATGAAGAAGTATGTCAGAGATACCAATGACTATAAGAGTAACAAGGTATATAAATGGCAAAATGAGGGATGTGTTACTAATGATTAAGGGGGTACTGAAAGTACTGCCATGGAACAGGGTAATGTTGCCCCTTCAGCTAGGGTTTCTACACCTGTGCAGAGGGGCACACCGAGGGGTGGTGGTAACCGCCCAACGGTGTCATCCATGTTACAAGGAAACCCCCCAAAACGCCCCAATATTCGGAGCCAACGTCCAATAGGTTTGCTCCATTGGGCGTGGAACCTATCACTCCCCCCATTATTCACGGTATGGTCCATCTGATGAATATGAGGATGACTACCCTAGACACCCCCATCCTTATCCCAATAATGGAGGAAGGAGAGGTTTTCCGGGCCATCCACGTGGGGATTTTCAAAAAAAGGGGGTATGGAGGACCCCCAAGGAGGGGGAGGGGAGTCCCTCGGGGGAGAGGCCGAGGGAATCACTACCCTCATGCCCCAGAGATGGAGGATTGGCGTCCTTGGTACCCCAGAACGTTGCCGCTAGAACAAGCAAGAGAAGAAGAGCCAGGGGATGTAGGGGAGACCAAAGGAAAAAGAAAAAGGACCAATTAAATAATGGTATTTTTAATTTAAGCAATGCCCAGTTCACAGAGGATGAACTTAGACTTTTGCCAGACAGGCATTTGAACAAGTTCGAGTTATTTATCGATTTGCAAAAATTCATTAGGAAGGTCAATATTGAGAAACATTTTAGTAAAAGTCAGGCTCCCAATAGTACTGCCAATACGGAGTATCAACACACTTCCCTCAAGAACCGTCAGTGTTTAATCCGAAGGTGGCAGGTAATCACTTCGTAGAGAGTTTTAAGCAGGCAGTGGAGCAGGATCTAGCCGTTCTGAAAGTTCTGCCCATTAGACATAAGAGGGACATAGAGAAAGGTATCAAGGAGTTGGAGGAAAAGAAAGAGATTGTTATCAGGGCCACCGACAAGGGAGGCTGCCTGGTTATTTTGAATAAAGTGGATTATTTATTTGAACTTCACAAAATTGTTAGTGACAAAGACACCTGTTAGGAACGCTTTCACCAGTTGGTGGCACTGTAGCCCCCAGACCTAGGGGCTGCAGTTCCAGTGTCCACCAGCAGGTGTCTCTTCGCAGTGAGGACCTGATATCTCCTGCAATCAAGCATCACCTGAGACTGTTTGCAGGAAGTGTATTTAAACCTGGGAGTGCTGTGCTAGCTTGCCTTGGTATTGTTCCTCGTGCCTCTGTATCCTGAGACCTGTATCCCGAAACCTGCATCCGGAAACCTGCATCCTTACCCTGAAACCCTTCTTTGTCCTGCTCCCCAGTTCCCTCTGACTGATCTCCCGTGGATGACCCTGGCCTGGCTTGAAGTTTATGGTTTGGACTTCCCTTACTGCTCTAGTTATATGCTTTTGGTTGGCTTCACTATTTCTATTTTGGTTGTGCGTTTTAGTTCACTGTCACACCTTATAATATATCCTCTAATTTTAGTTACGCTTTTGTTTGGTATTTTTTGTGCAGTCCACACATTTCTGGTCACACCAGTTTTCTGACAACACCTATGAAGAACTAAAGGGCAACCCCACTAATAAATTTAAGGCCAAATTGAAAAGGCTGGTTAAGGCAGCTTCTAAGAAGGGTATACTTAATAAAAGAGAGGCTAGATACCTAATTCCAGACGCTCCTAGGGTGCCGGTCATATACCAGCTCCCAAAAGTACACAAGGATCCATTGAAACCGCCGGGGAGACCCATTGTTAGCGGTGTGGCTTCCTTGTTTGCTCGTGTGGGAGAATACTTGGATTGCTTTCTCCAGCCCTTAACTAGCAAATACCCTGCCTTTCTTAAGGATAGTAAGGATTTAATTTTGCTTCTTTGGACTTTGCAGGTTGATGAAAACTGTATCCTAGCTAGTGTTGATGTTAATTCTTTATACACCAACATTAAGCAGGATCATGCTGTCATGGCAGTTAGATGGGTGTTGGATAACACCAACCTGGCTGAAGAGCAAAAATCTTTTCTATTAGAGTTGTTAGAATTGGCTATGAGTCATAACTATTTTTGGTTTGACAAAAAATATTACAAACAGATCAAAGGGGTTGCGATGGGGGCCAAATATGCGCCCTCAGTGGCCAACATCTTTATGAGTTGGTGGGAAGAGAGGGCCATATTTGATAACCCCCATCCTCACCTCAAACTGTTCAGGAGATATATTGATGCTATTTTGATAATATGGGCTGTTTCCCGTGAATCTCTTGCACAGTTTTTGGTAGATATGGGCAATAATCCCTTAGGTATTTCCTTTTCGGAACAAATTCATGATAGTGTCATCAATTATCTTGATCTCACCATCTACAAACAGGGTGATAGACTCCTTACCCGTACTTTCTTCAAGGACGTAGATCGGAATGGGTACATTCCCTTGGGGAGTTGCCATCACCCTAAATAGCTAGATGGTATCCCCAGGGGACAGATGCTCAGGATCCTACGTAATTGTGATTCCATCACCGATTAGGACCGACAGGCTGAGATTTTATTAGAACGGTTTGTGGAGAAGGGGTATAAGAGGTCTACCCTTGAGGTTACCAAAAATCGGGTCAGAGAAATAGATAGAGACATATTACTTAATAAGGGGGTGAAACCCAAAAGGGATTATGGGCTATCATTTATGACAGACTTCTTTAAAGAATATAGGCAGTTTGAAAGAATTATCAAAAAACATTGGCCATTGCTGTGTAGAGACAAGGACCTGGTTGGCATCTTACCTGAAAGGCCACCTGTCAAGACTTGTACTTTCTTGGATCAGGTGGGATTCTACAGCTTCGGGAGATGTGTTATGTGCAGGACTTCAGCATTTAGGAAACGGAAAACTTTGGAGTTCGTCTCCTCTTTGAGAAAGTCTTTCGCCATTAAGAGGTTTATTACATGTGAGAGCTCCCATGTCACTTATTTATTGACTTGTACATGTGGACTCCAGTACATTGGTCGTACCACAAGCAAGCTTAGAATACGGTTGAGAGAACACGTTTACAATATCAAAAAAGGTTATAGATATCATAGCCTCTCCAACCATTTCAGGCTTGTGCACAATAGAGATCCTAGCCAGCTTATGGTTTGTGGTATAGACCGTATAGAGGGCCATTGGAGGGGTACCAATCTCACCAAGGCTGTTTCACAGAATGAGACCCAGTGGATCCATAGAATGGGTACTTTGGATCCTCTGGGTCTCAATATAGAACTAGATATAAATTGTTTTCTTTCAAATTGGTGATGATTGGTTGAGGAATTATGGTTTGTTTGCCCCTCTGACATGTTCAGGGGTTTTTTATTATAATTTTTTTATTATTTTTTTATGGGTTTTCTGACCTTCTCCTTACATTAGCCTAAAGATACATTTGTTAGCATGGGTGTCTGATTATATCCTACGCCTGTAAATATAGTTTTTGTCCTTTTATATATACACATATATTTTATCTATATATTTTTTGTTTTTATATGTTTTGATGTATTCACCATTTAATCATATGTCCTATGTATTTATTAATTTTTATTTTTATTTCCATGTTTATTTTTATTTTCATTCTTATATTTATTTTCATTTTTTTTCATTTTTATTTTTATTTTAATATTTATTTTTATTTTTTTTTATTTTGATATTTATTATTATTATTATTATTATTTTTATTACAATTGCTGTTTGAGTGTTGCCATTGTGTGACCGTTTTTCACTCCTTACTATTCATTTTCAATGTTCTTAATATAGTTTTTTATTGGATTGACTTTGTAATGCTTTTACCTAATTCGCCTGGATTATCCACATGGCGTGTGTTCCTGCTTCTTGCCACTGGAGGGCATATGTTGTGTTCAGGTAGACGGCTTGTCGGCTACTGACCGGTATATTGATCTGTGTTAGGCTCGCTTTCTTCTGATTGGGCGGGTTGTTGATAAATTACGCTGTTGCGACTGGTAGCATCATCCGTGATGACGCCCTATGCGAGGGGCGAAATGCATTGACGTCATATCCGGTCGCCGCAGCCGTCTACGTCACTTCCGCTTCCAGGAGCAGGATAGTTTGGAACGCACATTGTTGCTGACACCGTATTACTTACTAGGCGTTTTTACATTTGCTATCCTGTAAGTATGTTTTTATTGGCTCAATAAAGTGACTTTGGTTAATAGTCTGCACATGAGGCTGTTTTCTGTTTATCCGAGCCATCCAGAGGACACCCTTATATTGGAAGATTGAGTGTATATTCCAGAGTTCCGGGCATCCTGTTGTTCCTTTCCAGTCTCTCCCCAGTGACATAAGTTTGTGTGACCTCTGACTGAAAAGCAGTAGGTCAACACTTTTTGGTGAGTGGGCACACAAAGGGGGTCTGGCACAGTTTTGTCACATTGCACCTGGAATGATACTCGAGCACCTTTTCTGAGCACTTTTAAGCACAAGTCACTTTTTTGAAGATTATGGACTGATTTATGTGTACCTTTATGGCACCAGCACTTTTGATTAGTGGACTTTTTTATATATCATTTATTATATGTTACCATCATTATTTTATGATTTTGTATTGATTACACTAGATTGCTTGTTTGTGATCACATACCCAAGGGGAGGCGCTTATTATAGCTTTTATATATTATCTAGCGGTCTTTCTGTCTGAGGTGAGCCGACCCCCGTTTTAGGTGCGTGGGCCCATAGTGGGAACACCCACTTAAATTTGAACACTATTTTTGGAGATTGAGGGGGCGCTTGTTTTTCATTCTACCTATCAGAGGGTGAACTGCCCTCAGAAGGCGAAGGTGATCAGGAGGTTCCTTTTTTGCGTGATAAAGCGATAGTGGCCGCTCTGATCACTGATATCCGCAACTCCATGCGGCTTGACCAAGCAGGGGAGTCACATGAGTCCACATATATTTTTTGATCACTTAAACCCCCTAGGTCCCCTAGGGCTTACCCTTATGATCAGGTGTTTGAACAGGCGGTGTTCAAGGAATGGCTGCGGCCACCAAATTCCTTTGCTTTTCCTAAAAGCTTTGCTGTTCTCTACCCCTTTGAGGATAGCTTTACTAAGAGATGGGCTTCCCCAACGGTGGACCCCCCAGTGGCCCGTCTGAATAAGGCAACGACCATTCCCTTGGAGGGGTCTCCGTCTTTTAAGGAGGCGGCCGATCGCTGCACGGAGACAGTGTCTAAGGCACTGTTCTTGTTGGCTGGGTCAGCCATGCAGTCGGCTCTAGCAGCTGCGATGGTGGCATAATCTCTTCACACGCACGCTGCCACACTGCACACTGGTTTAATTTGTGAGTGTGCACAGGCTGAGGTGCAGTGAGCACAACATTTGGAAGAGGGTCTCCGGAACATATGCCATGCTGCTTTGGACCTTCTTCCCATATTGTCAAAAATGTCTGTTTTTGCAATTGTTATCAGGCGGGTGCTGTGGCTCCGCTCTTGGTCGGGCGAACAGGCTTCAAAGAAAGCTCTTGCAGATCTTCCCTTTCAGGGAGGGCGTCTGTTTGACCCACAGTTGGATGAAATCATTAAGGATTTCACGGGAGGGAAGAGTACTTTCCTTCCAGAGCCAAAGCGGCGGGATTTTCGCCGTAGGCAGGGCCCTGTTTCTTTAGGTCAGAAGAACTTTTTTCGGGCACCCTGCTCAGCGGGTAAGGGCTTCAAGTTCGGTAAGGCTTCCGCTGTGCCCAGTAAAAGGCCCTGGCAGCATAAGTCCAAAAAAGTGAAGGATAAATCAACCTCCGCATGATGGGTTGCCTCCGCCCAACTCACGGGTGGGGGGCCGGTTGCTGGGGTTCGCAGACAGATGGACTGCCCGCATAACCGATTGGTGGGTACTGGAGGTGGTGTCCTCCTGGTACAGGATAGAATTCATCTCTCTGCCCCCAGAAAGGTTCTTCCCTTCAAACT
>BLSH010035736.1:960915-971372 GCA_018402905.1 Glandirana rugosa
GAAGTTGAGAAGACCCTTCCGACAGGTGATCACAACTCGCTTGGGCCTGACATTGCAAGCCCAGGCATGGCTTGAAATCCCACAGGCACCGTGCCTGGGCCTGGGCCTGTAAAGTTTTTAGCAAGCCCAAGCCAGGCCCCAAGACGATAAAATGAGGTGCACAACTCTTCGACGTCCCGTCGGTTAGTTGTTCGCAAAGTGACCAAACGGGAATCTTCGGTAGTGTCGGTACGGATGATTACCGTACCGACACTAACCGGCCACGTAGTACACTGGGTCGGAGAAATATTCGACCTCAGTGTCACGACGTCAGTGTACGAGGAACCCACCGAACCCGAACGATTTTTGAAATGTCCGGGTCCGGGTCCGTGCCACGGACACCCTAAAGTTCGGTACGGACCCGAACGTTACAGTCCGGGTTCGCTCAACACTAGTGGACAGCCTTCCCAGAAGAGTTGAAGCTGTTATAGCTGCAAAAGGTGGGCCAACTCAATATTGAACCCTACAGACTAAGACTGGAATGCCATTAAAGTTCATGTGCGTTTAAAGCGGAGTTCCACCCTTTCCTTAGGTTTATTAAAAGTCAGCAGCTACAAAAAGTGTAGCTGCTGACTTTTAATAAACCGACACTTACCTGTCTCCCGGTCCAGCGATGGAGCCGCACGGAGCCTCGCTCCTCTCCCCCTCCCCTCCGCGGCGCCGGCATTGCTACTGTGGGCACCCGGCCGCGGCTTCACGGCCGGGCCCACACTGCGCATGCGCGAGCGGCGCTGCGCATTGTGATTGGTCCCAAAGTCTTCTAGGACCTGTCCTGTGTCCCAGAAGACTTCGGGAGGGAGGGGGAAGGAGTCCTTCCATTTCCGATCGCCTAAGGCGACCGGGGCGGAAGTACCCCTAAAAATAGGGTATCCCCACCCCCCCTCCTCCCCAAAAGCTCAGTTTCAGCATCTGGAGCTGGGGAGGAGGACTTAAAGCGGAAGTTCCACTTTTGGGTGGAACTCCGCTTTAAAGGCAGGCGTCCCAATACTTTTGGTAATATAGTGTGTGTTAGGGTTGCCACCTCATCCCTTTAAACCCAAACACATATGAATTACAAAGGTTCTGAGGCTAATTTAATGCACATAAGGCACCAAGTGAGTTTAATTACCACCTTAATCAGCCACACAACCTGTGTAAGTAATGTGTGTTCGGGTTTAAAGGGATGAGGTGGCAACCCTAGTGTGTGTGTGTATAGCTGATATATGAGAGCAGTTGCCTTTTAATAGCAGTCCAACACTGCCACTACACAGTCACAGCTAACATTCTCCAAACAGCAGGTAGTATGAAAATTATGGATTGGGGCACAGATTTTGTGACTGCTCAGGGGCGTGTCAGATTGCTAAAGATAAACCAATAAAAGAGTAAGGCGGTCTTCATCTTCAGCAGGCTGCTGGGGACAGGGAGTTTGGGAAGCCCAGGAACAACATTAAAAAAAAAATAAGAGCAAAACTATTACATAGTTAAGTACAGTATGGATAGAGTGATAAGGTGCTGGAACCACTCTAAGGTTCTTTTTGCTGTCTAGGTCCTCATTAAGGAGAATCAGAGAAAGGCTAGAAGTCCCTATTTATAAAATAACATAATTGTCCAGTTAGATATTTTGTTTTGCAAAAAAAGAGAATAATGGAATAAATATAAATCTGCAGAAGTGAAAAAGCGAGCCAGGTAGGAGTCGAACCTACAATCTTCTGATCCGTAGTCAGACGCGTTATCCATTGCGCCACTGGCCCTTGCTACTATGACTTCAAGAAGTTGGGAAAGGGGTGGATATGTGGGCAGAGTTGCAGCTATTTTAGATTTATTTGATATTATTTCTAAAAAGAAATAAAAGTAAATTAACACAATTAGCCAGTAAGTGAGTGGTTTAATACAGGCATGTACAAAAAAAACAAAGAAAAGTAGCGCTTTCCTCGGAGGGGCCGCTGAGAATATGCCTAGGTCTCCATATACTGTAGTTGAAAGGATGCAGAACCTGTTTACCTATACACCATGAGAATCACCCACTTCAGATTCCCTCTGATCTAGAATTGCAGCATATTTCAATAATTTAAGGGATGGGGATTGAGGACTCTGACAAAAGAGGGATGGGGATTGAGGACTCTGATAAGAAAGGGACGGGGAGTGAGGACTCTGATAAGAGAGGGATGGGGATTGAGGACTCTGATAAGAAAGGGACAGGGATTGAGGACTCTGATAAGAAAGGTATGGGGATTGAGGACTCTAATGTGAAAGGGACAGGGATTGAGGACTCTGATAAGAAAGGGACGGGGATTGAGGACTCTGATAAGAAAGGGACGGGCAGTGAGGACTCTGATGTGAAAGGGAGACTCCACTTTAGACTGGCTTAGACACACCCTCTGAATCCCACAATGCAATGATTTGTGCCTGGTGATCTATTAGGATGGCTGGGTATTATTTCTATAAGGGGGGGGGATTTAGAGGAGGATGGGATTTGGGGGGGTGGGATTGGGGGGGGGGGTGGTTTCATGCAGTTGCATATGGCGGTCAGAGGCTCCCCGGTGTGATGGGAGGTGAAAAGCAAGCGTTGTGTCTCTTTGCTTCCTCCTATAGAGTGGAGATTAATTGATACAAATAAATTGCTCCAATTATCTTACACATTTACCCGTTTTATTTCATGTTCTACCAATGCTTTCCGCAAATCCCGACCCTCTGAATATTCCGCACATAACCGCCTTCTGCAGGAAATGATTCACCATGAACTCTTCTCCACCTAATTATCTTCCTTTTAACCAAGCGAAGAGCCAGGGAATGGGCCCAGAGATGCACCCGTCATTACCCACCTCAATGATTGCAACCTTCTGATAAGTGGCCTTCCGTTAGCCAGCCTGGCAAGGCTTCAACGCATGGCGAGGGCAGGTGCATCTCCATCCCTCGCCATTTTCCCCACATAATGACTCTGTGGCGCATGCCAAGTCATTCAGGGAAGATATGCAAACTCAAGTATGAAGGTTCTCGAAGATCCAAAATCCTTAATGATCCTCAGATGAAATAAGTATGGATTTTGAGGTCTGTAGCTTAGGGAACATACGTTTGGTCCTTCGGTTGGCTGCACGGGCGGGAAAAGTTACCAAACTTTAATCTTGCAAATCAAAACTGGATTCTTTTTATTACAGATTATCCCAGTCAGAGCTTCATGGCAAGCTATAAACCATCAAGAGGTTCCTTGGACCTCTGATCGAGGGAAAATCTGATCGGTTGTACAGAAGCCGATCGGTAGATTGATTTCTGTACAACCTACCTGTCCATACATACACTATATTACCTAAAGTATTGGGACGCCTGCCTTTACACGCACATGAACTTTAATGGCATCCCAGTCTTAGTCCGTAGGGTTCAATATTGAGTTGGCCCACCCTTTGCAGCTATAACAGCTTCAACTCTTCTGGGAAGGCCGTCCACAAGGTTTAGGAGTGTCTAAGTGAATGTTTGACCATTCTTCCAGAGGTCAGGCACTGATGTTGGATGAGAAGGCCTGGCTTGCAGTCTAATTCATCCCAAAGGTGTTCTATCGGGTTGAGGTCCAGGCCAGTCAAGTTCCTCCACCCCAAACTCGTTCATCCATGTCTTTATGGACCTTGCTTTGTGCACTGGTCCAAATCATTTGGTGGAGGGGGGATTTATGGTGTGGGGTTGTTTTCCAGGGGTTGGGCTTGGCCCCTTAGAGGTTGGGCTTGGCCCCTCAGGGGTTGGGCTTGGCCCCTCAGTCCCAGTGAAGGGAACTCTTAAGGCGTCAGCATACCAAGACAATTTAATGTGCAGGCCAGTCAAGTTCCTCCACCCCAAACTCTCTCATCCATGTCTTTACGGATCTTGCTTTGTGCAGTGGTGGGCAGTCATGTTGGAACAGGAAGGGGCCATCCCCAAACTCTTCCCATAAAGTTGGAAACATGAAATTGTCCAAAATGTCTTGGTATGCTGACGCCTTAAGAGTTCCCTTCACTGGAACTAAGGGTCCAAGCCCAACCCCTGAAAAACAACCCCCCACCATAATCCCCCTCCACCAAATGATTTGGACCAGTGCACTAAGCAAGGTCCATAAAGACATGGATGAGGGAGTTTGGGGTGGAGGAACTTGACTGTGATACTGAATTCTACATTGTGTCACTCTGCTCTAAAACTCCGTGATCTTGCTTTGCATGTGACGGGTCCGGTGCAAAAGTTATCTAAAAAAAAAACTGATTTAACAAAAAATAATAACCTAGTGCCCACCTACCCTTCAAAAGGAAAAACCCCAGATAATCGCTCAGCAATGGCAGTCTGTAATATCCATTTCCTACGTTGCGTCACTCTGCTCTACAATACTGTGCTCTTGCTTTGTATGTGACGGGCTCAGTGTCAATGTTATGTTTAAAAAAACTGCTTTAATAGAATAACACACAGAACATCTCTTTTTCTTTTCTTTCATGCAAAAAAAAATTAAAAGATGGAAACGTGTTTCAAATGCAGATGAGTTTATCTCCGCTTGAATTGATAGCGAGAGCGGTGACACCTCTCCAGTAGGGTTGCCACATCATCCCTTTAATCCAGGACACATATGAATCGCACAGGTTCTGAGGCTAATTAAATGCAGATAAGGCATCAAGTGAGTTTAATTACCACCTTCATGAGCCACAGAACCTGTGTAATTCATATGTGTCCTGGATTAAAGGGATGATGTGGTAACCCTACTCTCCAGACATCGCTCGATGTGCTGTGAGACGCCAGCGGCGGAGAGAATGCAAAGCTGCCGCTTGTCATTATTCTTTTGTGTTTTGACAACAGATTCTGGACCGCCTTATGGAGGAGCCACTCGCCTAATTCTCCAGAGCTTACACTCTAATGGCCCCACCGCCATCACACACATACAGTGGGGGGAAATGCTGATTGTCTCCTCTGCAGATTGTGTGAGTTACATAGAAATGAAGGGTCTATAATTTTTATCATCGGTGTATTTTATATGATAGAGACAGAATGTCAACCAAACATCCAGAGAAATCACACGATACAAATATTATAAATGGAGTAAAATAAGTATTTTGATCCCCTCTACCAACCTACAATAATTTTGGCTCCCACAGACTGGCTACAGTAGGTGCTCATGTGGTACACAGATCAGTCCTCCTGTCAATGTAAGAAGGTTCTCCTAACGACAACTCGTTATTTGTATAGAAGACTCCACCTCTCCACAGAATCTCTTTCTTCCATCCTCACCATCATAGGGAAGACCAAAGAGCTGTCCAAGGGAGAAGATTGTAGACCTGCACAAGGCTGGAATGGGCTACAAGACCATCAACAAGAAACTTGGTGAGAAGGAGAAACTGTTGGAGCGAAGATTCGCAAGTGGAAGAAATACAAAATAACTATCAATCGCCCTCGGTCTGGAGCTCCATGCAAGGTTTCCCCCCATGGGGTGAGGATGGTCATGAGAAAAGTGAGGGATCAGCCCAGAACTACACGGGAGGAGCTTGTGAAGGATCTCAAGGCAGTTGGGACCGCAGTCACCAAACAATCCATTGGTAACACAATACACCGCCATGGATTGAAATCCTACAGCCCCCACAAGGTCCCTCTCCTCAGGAAGACACATGTACAAAACGTCTGAAGTTTACCAATGCACATCTAAATGATTCAGAGAAGGATTGGGAGAAAGTGCTGTGGTCAGATGAGACCAAAATTTTGCTTTTTTGGCATTAATTCGACTGGCCAAACTTGTTTTCAAGGAAGAAAAGTGCTGACTATGACCCTAAGAACTCCATCCCTACAGTCACACACGAAGGTGGAAACATGAGACTTTGGGGCTGTTTCTCTGATAAAGGTACAGGCCAAATTTGCCGCATTGAGGAGCCAATGTACAGAGCAATGTGTTGTAAAATCTTGGATGAGAACCTTCTTCCCTCAGCCAGAACACTGAAGATGGGTCGTGGATGGGTCTTCCAGCATGACAATGACCCAAAACATAACCTCCAAGGCAACAAAGGAGTGGCTCAAGAAGAAGCACATTGAGGTCATGGAGTGGCCTAGCCAGTCTCCAGACCTTAATCCTGTAGAAAATTTATGGAGGGAGCTGAAACTTAGAGTTGCCAAGCTGCTGACTTTTAATAAACAGACACTCACCTGTCTCCCGGTCCAGCGATGGGTCCACATGGAGCCTCGAACCTCTCCCCCTCCCGTCCGCGGCGCCAGCATTACTACTGTGGGCGCTGCGCTTCGTCATTGGTCCCGAAGTCTTCTAGGACCTGTCCTGTGTCCCAGAAGACTTCGGGAGGGAGGGGGAAGGAGACCTTCCACTTCTGATCGCCTAAGGTGACTGGAGCGGAAGTACCACAAAAATCGGGTATCCCCCCCCCTCCTCCCCAAAAGCTGCGTTTCAGCATCCGGAGCTGGGGAGGAGGCCTTAAAGCAGAAGTTCCACTTTTGGGTGGAACTCCGCTTTAAGGATTTAGAGAAGATCTGTAAAGAAGAATGGACCAAAATCCCTCCTGAGATCTCTGCAAACCTGGGGGCCACCAACTACAAGAAACGTCTGACCTCTGTGCTGCCAACAAGGGTTTCTCCACCAACTACTAAGGGGATCAAATACTTATTTTACTCCCTGAACTGCAACTCCATTTATAACATTTGTATCATGTGATTTTTCTGGATGTTTGGTTGATATTCTGTCTCTATCATATAAAATGATATCAATTATAGACCCTTCATTTCTTTGTAAGAACTTACACAATCTGCAGGGGGAGACAATCAGCATTTCTCCCCACTATACAATAGTGCCAATTTAATTAGAAACAAATTAACCAAAAAAAGACGAACTCTGGGCAAACGGCTAAATACACAGATGAAATAAAAGGAATTGTACTTCTGTCCATCCAGTCCTGAGATTAACACAGCTCTGTCACACAGCACAGCCCTGTCTGGCTGGAGACCTGTCTACTTCGGGACTACCGTGTGCGCCCGTCTGACTTGGCTGCTCCAGGCATCTAACTGGGCATCCCCTGGGATGTTGGGATATGCATTGTTTGTGCCACTCATGTGTAAGTGTGCCTTTCCCTCTTAGGGAGTATATATACCACATTAATATTTATTGCATATTGAACACTGTTGTTTATTTCTCAGCATTCCTGTTCTATTTGCAGATAGGAATTACCATGTCTAGCTCTCAATGCAATGTCCCCTGAAGAAGGATATAACTCCGAAACATGTTGGGATGATCGAAGGATTTGCCCCTTGATTCCACTTTAATGTGGCTATACAGATGCGCAACCCCTGCACATTGAGTATTGTTATTCATGCTGTATCGTGGCACCTATATACTTTTATTGTTTGTGTTAATATACATTGTCTGTTCTATGCTCCGAAAAATTCCCTATGAGCCAAGTGTACATTGGAACTTTTGTAACTATTAAGAATTAATAAAAAGTTACTTTTTATACTTCCTCTCAATCCTTTATATATTTTCTGCCCTAAAAGTCCAAGGGGATCCCCCATGAGGTCTCAGTTTCCACACTGATTCCTTTTAGCATCTTCTGTATGATTGAATGACACTGGCAGAATTGTGGCACTGGTTTTTCCGTGGCACTTTTCCTTAATTACTGGCAGGAGACCTGAATTTTTGCCGCAGTGTAGTAAAATGTACAGGTCTTGCCCCTCCCCCAACCAAGTAAAAAGTGAAGGCGCTCATCTCTCTGTCACTCTGTTCTCTCTTCCTATCAGCATGCTTCTTGCAGTGCAGCACAACTGATTGGCTCCTTGTGCTGTTCCTGCTGTCCAAGGCCGATACCAAGTCAAATCAAGTGAACTTACATTGTTTGCATTAAAAAAATAAATTTAAGGGCATATTTATTAAAAATTCTCAATTTGCCCAGAGAAGGTGCATGTACATTCGTCCCGTGAGAATGGGGCAAAAAAATGAATGTTATTGAGCCATTTTCTGTGCTGGATGAACGCTTTGCAATAATTTGTTCTGAGAAAATACTGCATTCGGCCACTAGATGGCATTATCAGTGTAGATGTCCCTTTCACACAAGCTGGTTATTGGCTCTCCTCTCCTCATGCTGTCAGCGTGAGGAAAGGAATCCCGATAACTGGCTTGTGTTTACATTGTGATCCGCTGTCATTGGACACGGGCTCCCTCCCGAGCCGAGTCCATTCACACACAGAGCCGTGGCTCGCCCCCCCTCCCTCTCCTGATTGGCTCACTGGCTGTGATTGACAGCAGCAGGAGCCAACGGCTGCTGAGGAGGGAGGGCCCCCAGAGAGCTGAGGCCCTGGTGCACATCGCTGGATGGAGATGGGGCTCAGGTAAGTATTAGGAGGGAGCTGCGCACAGATGATTTTTTACTTTCATGTAAAGAAAGCATGAAGGTAAATAACATTAAACCTTTAGAACCACTTTAACCAGTTGCCGACTGCCCGCCGTGGCTTGACGGCGGCGTTTTTGTTATTGCGAAACGGCGGCCACGAAAACGAGTATTGTGCGCATGCGTGCCGCCGGAGGAGTGCTCGCGCGCTCACTGAGTTCCGGGGGGCGGCAATATGATTCATTATTGCGAAACGCAGTCACCTGACGGTGGTCGCGAGAACGAGTATTGTGCGCATGCGTGCCGCCGGAGGCGTGCTCGCGCGCTCACTGTGTTCCGGGGGGTTGCGACACGATTCGTTATTGCAAAACACTGTCACCTGATGGCGGCCGCGAGAATGAGTATTGTGCGCACGCGCGCCGCCAGAGGCGTGCTCGCGCACTCACTGACTTCCGGGGGGCGGCAACATGATTCGTTATTGCGAAATTCCATCACCTGACGGTGGCCGTGAGAACAAGTATTGTGCGCACGCGCGCTCACTGTGTTCCAGGGGGACAAGGGAGCGGGTAGGGCGGACTCGCTCTCCGCCGGCTGCCCGCGATGGCTCCCCCCGCAGTGAGAGTACGGAGGTCCGTGTATGAAAACACAGATCTCCGTTCTGACAGAGGGGGAAGGGATGTGATCACAGGCTTCTGGTATATGGAAGACGTGATCACTCCCCTCCCCCTGCCAGCCCAGCCCCCATACAGTTAGAACACACTGAGGGAACACAGTTAACCCCTTAGAGCGCCCCCTCCATGTTAACCCCTTCACTGCCAATGGCATTTACACAGTAATCAGTGCATTTTCATAGCACTGATCGCTGTATAAATGACAGTGGTCCCAAAAAAGTGTCAAAATGGTCCAACATGTCCGACGAAATGTCGCAGTACCGCTAAAAATTGCAGATCGCCGCCATTACTAATAAAATATAAAAAAATATATAAAAACCCCATAAATGAATCCTCAACATACGTAAACGCTGCAACTTTTGTGCAAACCAATTAATAAACGCAGATTGCGATTTTTTTACCAAAAATATGAGGAAGAATATAAATCGGCCAAAAACGATGAATAAATTTGTTTTTTTTAAATATTTTTTTTGGATTTGTATTTTAGCAAAAAGTAAGAAAAACTGTTTTTTTTTTTTGCAAAATTGTCGTTCTTTTTTTGTTTATAGCGGTGATCAGAAATGACACAGAGGGGATCAAATACCACCAAAAGAAATCTCTATTTGTGGGGAAAAAAGTATGCAAATTTAGTTTGGGTACAACATCACACGACCGCGCAATTGTCAGTTAAAGCGATGCAGCGCCGAATCGCAAAAAGCGTTCTGGTCCTACAGTGGGAAATCCTTCTGGGGGTGAAGTGGTTAATGAACACAGAGCTGAAATAATTTGTGTCTTCTGTACCTACCTGGAGTTTGGCTTTCACACTTTCCAAATTGGAGTTAGGACTCTTTCCTAATGAATTACTTGCCTTAACGCAACGCACTTTAGCGCCCATCGCGTGTGTGCGTCAACGCACTGCAATGGGTTGATGTGGTGTGAATGGGCTCTCGGGGGTTTGGTCACAGCGGGGCTGCAGCTCTGCACCAAACCCGAGCGCCGCAACTAATTATTCTGCATTTCCCTTTACTTTAATAACCATTTCCAAACAATATCGCCGGTATGTGCCAGCCGGCGGCCCCGACAGATCCGCCTGTCGCTCATGTGTTAATGCACTCCATCCAGAGTGTAATGAAGTCTGCAAATTGCCCTCATTACCGACTCGCTGGAAGATGTTTGTCATATGAAATTAACCACTTAAGGGCCGGAAGGATTTCCAGCTTTAGGACCGGAGCCCTTTTTTCAATTTGGCACTGCGCCGCTTCAAATGGTAATTGCGCGGTCATGCAATGCAGCACCCAAACGAAATTTGCATCCTTTTTTTCCCACAAATAGAGCTTTCTTTTGGTGGTATTTTTTCACCACTGCGCTTTTTAATTTTTGCGATATAAACAAAAATAGAACGGAAATTTTGAAAAAAAATGATATTTTTAACTTTATGTTATTACAAAAATTCAATAAACTAAATTTTAGTCAT
>BLSH010035751.1:0-11574 GCA_018402905.1 Glandirana rugosa
AAAAAAGGTTATGGTGCTGACTAGGCTATTTTCCATACGTGCTAATGAAAAAAACTATTTCCACAATGTGTTCCACTTATCCTAAGCATAAACAGGTGAACCATCAATGATAGCTTAAATTATTAATCATTATAAATCAATAGGCTTACTCCACTCATCTGTGATTGCTGTATACACCCAGTGCCGGGACCTTGGCACAACAAAATGTGAGCGCAATTGTTTTAAACTAGAGTTGATCGAACACCTGGATGTTCAAGTTCGTCGGGTTCGGCCAAACCTCGTGAAACCGTTCGGGTTTGGTACCGAACTCGATCCGAACTTGACCACAGACACCGAACTCCATTGAAGTCAATGGTGACCCGAACTTTTGGGCACAAAAATGGCTGTAAAAAAGTCATTGAAAGGGCTAGAAGGCTGCAAAAGGAAGCAAAATGGGGATAAGAGTAGGACAAGTGCCCTGCAAACAAATGTGATTAGGGAAATAACTTAAAATCAACTAAAAAAAATAAAAATGGGAGGAGGAGGTGGATGTAGAGTAGGAGCCTAGATGTTGACTAGGCCGTGACTGTGGCAGTGTAGGCGGAAGTGGCGGTGGTGGAGGAGGAGGAGGAGGAAGAGGAGGAGGAGGAGGTAGCCAACACTGTTTTTTGTTTGTTTGGTATTTTTTTAGAATTGGGGTAGCCCCCAAAATATTGAGACATATTCAAATAAAAAAAGGATACCAATGGCTGTGTGAGGGTGGTCTAAATGTCTATTCTGCACAAGGTACAGACAAGTCTTGTGGTATCCATGCCTGGTTCATTTTAATAAAGGTTAGCTTGTCCACATTGGCTGTGGACAGGCGGCTACGCTTGTCTGTTATAACGCCCCCTGCCGTACTAAACACATGTTCAGAAAATACACTGGCTGCAGGGCAGGCCAGCACCTCCAAGGCTTAAAGGGCAAGCTCAGGCCATGTGGCCAATTTGGAGACCCAGAAGTTGAATGGGGCAGACCCATCAGTCAGTACGTGTAGGCGTGTGCACACATACTGTCCCACCATGTTGCTGAAATGCTGCCTCCTGCTAAGACGTTGCCTATCAGCTGGTGGTGCTGTTTGTGGTGGCGTGCTGCTGACAAAGCTTTTCCACATTTCGGCCCTGCTAACCCTGCTTTCTGAGGTGCTGGTGGTGCCACAGCTGCATTGGTGACCTCTTTCTCCTCCTCCTCTGCCTTCGCCTGGTGCTTCCACTGAGCCCCCGGTGTCATTTGGGAATGCCCTCAGCAGCGCGTCTATCAGAGTGCACTTGTAGTCGCGCACCTTCCGATCATGCTCCAGTGAGGGAATTAAGGACGGCACGTTGTCCTTGTACCAGGGATCCAGCAGGGTGGCCACCCAGTAATCAGAACAAGTTAAAATGTGGGCAACTCGGCTGTCGTCGAGCAGGCACTGCAGCATGTAGTCACTCATGTGTGCCAGGCTGCCCAGAGGCAAAGACAAGCTGTCCTCTGTGGGAGGTGTATCATCTGTGTCCTCCGTATCCCCCCAGCCACGCTCCAGTGATGTCCATGAGCTGCATTGGGTGCCACCCTGCTGTGAACACGGTTCCTCCTCCTCCTCATCATCCTCGTCCTCCTCATCCTCCAGAACTGTCCCCTGGCTTGAACATTTTTGACCAGGCCTATGCTGTTGCAGGAACCCACCCTCCGAGCCACTTGTGAATGGCTGGCCTTATAACCGTGTAAATGACGCCTCTTCATCCTCCTCCTGTGCCACATCCTCTTCCATCATCGCCCAAAGTGTTTTTTCAAGGAGACATAGAAGTGGGATAGTCATCGGCACTGGCCATGTTGGTGGAGTACTCAAAACACCGCAATATGGTACACAGGTCTCGCATGGAGGCCCACTCGTTGGTGGTGAAGTGGTGCTGTTCCGCAGAGTGACTGACCCGTGATTGCTGCAGCTGAAACTCCACTATTGCCTGCTGCTGCTCGCACAGTCTCTCCAGCATGTGCAAGGTGGAGTTCCACCTTGTGGGCACATCGCATAGGAGGTGGGGAGCGGGAAGGCCGAAGTTCTGTTGCAGCGCAGACAGGCGAGCAGCAGCAGGGTGAGAACGCCAAAAGCGCACACAGACGGCCCGCACTTTCTGCAGCAGCTCTGACATATCCGGGTAGTTTTTTAGAAAATTCTGTACCACCAAATTCAGCACATGCTCCAGGCAAGGGATGTGCATTAAAACCGGCTAGGCCCAGAGCTGCTACGAGATTTTGCCCATTATCGCACACCACCAGGCCGGGCTTGAGGCTCAGTGGCAACAACCACTCATCGGTCTGTTGTTCAATGCCCGTCCTCAGCTCCTGCGCAGTGTGTGGTTTATCTCGCAAACATATCAGTTTTAAAACAGCCAGCTGTCGTTTACCCCTGGATGTGCTGAAGTTGGTGGTAAAGGTGTTACGCTGAGCGGATGAGGAGGTGGTAGAGGAGGAGGAGGAAGCGCAGTAGGAGGAGGAGGCAACAGGAGGCAAAGAGAAATGCCCTGCAATCCTGGGTGGCAGAAGGACATGTGCCAAGTGGCTAGCCACCTCAGGCCCACTCACCACTACATTTGCCCAGTGTGCAGTTAGCGAGACATAGCTTCCCTGCCTGTGCTTACTGGTCCAGGTATCAGTGGTTATGTGGACCTTGCCACAGATGGCATTGCGCAGTGCACACTTGATCTCGTCCCCGACTTCTTTGTGCAGGGAAGGGATGGCTCGCCTGGAAAAGTAGTGGCGGCTGGGAACCACGTACTGTGGGACAGCTGCCGCCATCAGGTTTTTAAAACTGTCCGTGTACACCAGATGGAATGACAGCATTTCAAAGGCCAGGAATTTTGAAATGCCGGAATTCAGGGCCAGGGATCGCGGGTGGGTAGGGGGGTACTTCCTCTTTCTCTCCAGTGTTTGGGAGATGGACAGCTGTAAGCTTCCATGGGACCGTGTGGAAATGCTTGGGGACGGTGGCGGACAGGGGGGCGTTGCTGTCACATTGTCTGTTTGCTGGGTGGCAGGTAACACTGACACTGTAGAGGTGGAGGAAGAGGCCGAGGCAGCAGCAGAAGAGGAAGCAGGAGGAGGCCAAGACCTTTCTTGGATTTTGAGGTACTTATTCCACTGCAGCAAGTGCTTTGCATTTAGATGCCTGGTCATGGAGGTTGTGCTCAGGTTTAGAACATTTGTGCCTCCCTTCAGCCTCTCATTGCACAGTGTGCAAACCACTTGTGTCTTGTAGTCAGCACATTGTCTGAAGAACTGCCACACACAGCCTTTGAGCTGCCTTTGGTGTGCTAGGTCCCTGGGTGCCGTGGGTAGTAGCAGGCCTACTGTCTAGGGGACGCTCGCTCCGCTTTTGCAACCTGCTTTTCCCTTTTGCTGTGCTGGTGCCTCTGTACGACCACCACCTCTTCCTCCAAACTCCACACGTCACTCACATGACCTTCATTACATGTGGGGTCTAGGACCTCATCATCCTCCACATCATCTTCCACCCACCCTTCACCACTGCCCTCCTTGTCAGTCTGCACACTGTGGAAAGCCGCAGCAGTTGGCACCTGTGTTTCGTCATCATCATCACAGACTCGCTGCGGTGGTGTTTCCATGTCCTCATCCTGAACCAGAAGTGGTTGGGCATCAGTGAACTCAATGTCTTCCACTTCTGGGCCAGGGCTTTATGGATGGCCTACGGAAAGCACAGCAGCAGAGTCATCAAAAAGCATAAGAGACTGCTGCATGACTTGGGGCTCAGACTGTTTGGCTGATTTACAAGGGGCTGAGGTGAAAGACAGATGGCCATGGGGTTCAGGTGCCAACTCTCAGCTTTCATCAAGGGACCAGGTGGGAGACAATGTGAAGGAACTGGAGGCATTGTCAACCACCCAATCTACTATCGCCTGTACTTGTTCTGGCCTCACCATTCGTTGAGCGGCATTCGTGCCTACCATATAACTTTGAAGGTTCTGTCGGCTACCTGAGGAAGGTGTTTCACTTGTGCGTGTAGCTGGCACAGATTGACCATGTCCTCTCCTTGCAACAGGAGCAACACCACCAACACCAGCAGCACCAGCAGCACCACGACCATCACCACGCCCCTTATTTGACGCTCTCCTCATTCTGGACACAAATGTACTATGTAGCACTATTTATTAATACAAAAAAAAGAATAATAAATTATTATTCTTATTTTTTTTAACAATAGAAAATTGTAGATGCACTTTTTATTTTTGTGCAAGAAATGCACCGCTCACGCCAGCAGCAGGAACCTCTCCCTACACCAGTATGAGATGATTTTAGAATGATAATCTGTCTTTCACAGCACCGGCAGGAACCTGTCCCTACTGCAGTATGAGATGATTTTAGAACAATAATCTCCCCCTCACAGCACCAACAGGAACCTCTCCCTAATGCAGTAGGAGATGGCTTTATAATGATAAACTCTCCCTCAGAGCACCAACAGGAACCTGGCCCTAATGCGTTTGTAGTTGTTTTTAGAACGATAAATTCTCCCTCAAAGCACCAACAGGAACCTGGCCCTAATGCAGTTGTTGTTTTTAGAACGATAATCTCTCCCTCAGAGCACAAACAGGAACCTCTCCCTAATGCAGTTGTAGTGGTTTTTAGAACGATAAACTCTCCCTCAGACCACCAACAGGAACCTGGCCTTAATGCAGTTGTAGTTGTTTTTAGAATGATAAACTGTCCCTCAGAGCACAAACAGGAACCTGGCCCTAATGCAGTTGTAGTTGTTTTTAGAACGATAAACTGTCCCTCAGAGCACAAACAGGAACCTGGCCCTAATGCAGTTGTAGTTGTTTTTAGAACGATAAACTATGCCTCAGAGCACAAACAGGAACCTGGCCCTAATGCAGTTGTAGTTGTTTTTAGAACGATAAACTGTCCCTCAGAGCACCCACAGGAACGTTACCCTAATGCACTATAAGATGGTTCTGAACGCTGGTCTTTCCCTCACAGCAGCGGCATGAAGCTCTCCCTATTCTAATCTGAGACGATCTGACACGCAGCGCTACGTGACTCCAGCCCCATATAGAGGCTGGGTCACATGATGCACTGGCCAATCACAGCCATGCCATTAGAAGGCATGGCTGTGATGGCTTCTAAGAGCTAACTAGTGAAAAGCTTGTTGATTGGTTGCCCAGCAGCTATAAAAAAGGCGCCAAAAATGCCCGAATACCGAACCCGTTCCCGGACTTTTTTTTTAATGTCCGGGATCGGGTTCGGGGCACGGACACCCCAAAGTCCGGTACGATCCCGAATTTTACAGTCCGGGTTCGCTCAACTCTATTTTAAACCTTTTTTATCTGCATATCCTTAATAAAACTACTACACTATGAGACTTTTATGTTGGTCTCCTGTGGAGTCATTCCTATTGTTATAGAAACTCTTGGATCTTTCACTAAGAGAGGAACGGAGTTGCAGGATATCCAAAGGCTATTCCTAAAACCATTTTTGACCACCTGTAAAAAGGGGTCAAAAGGTTCTGGTTAGTTACCATCGCACTGGTGGATATCACACTTACCTATGGACTTCATTAGTATTCACAAATTATGCTAATTATATGGACTTTTGACTTTTGCAACAGTATGATTTATAATTATTAATCATTTAAGCTATCATTGATAGTTCACCTGTTTATGATTAGGATAAGTGGAACACTTTTTTCACGTATGGAAAATAGCCTAGTCAGCACCATAAACTTTTTTATATGGTATTTAGATTAAGTGATAATCACTGTTAAAGGGGCCATGACCTTTGAAAGGCTATACTTATTTATTCATTTGTTTATTATTTCCCAGGGCGCCATTCTTTGTTTTTATAAGTTTATTAAAAAATTACAACTTCAAAAACTCACATCGCCTCTTACTCCACAGACTGTGTATTTGTATAGACCTTACATTTTAGGGCCTCGAGAAATGAGATAGACAGTCAGAACATAAGGGTTAATCAATTTTTAAATATATATACAATATATATAGTATCTATACAACATACATACTATAGTTTGTAGACTCTATAACTTTCACACAAACTAAACAATATACACCTATTTGGTTTTTGTTCCACCAAATAATTGTAGCAGAATTAATCTTGGTCTAAATTTCTGAAGAAAGATTATTTATTTGCAAAATTTTATAACAGAAACTAAAAAAAATGTTTTTTTTGTCTTTTCCTTTATATAGCAAAAAATAAAAGCAGTGGTGATTAAATACCACCAAAAGGAAGCTCTGTCTGTCTCAAAAAAATGATATAAGATGTATTTGGGTACAGTGTTGCATTACTGAGTAATTGTCATTCAAAGTGTGACAGTGCAGAAAACTGAAAAATGGCCTGGCTGGAAGAGGATAAAACAGTCCGGTCTTGAAGTGGTTAAAGTGGAATTCCAGGCTATAACTATCTACTCTTAAATCTGTTTAATCCCCCCCTTCTAACTCCTATACTAACTACCCTGTGGAAGGAAGATGCTTATACTTACCTATTCTTAGGGCGCTCCGGTCTGGTCAAGTGATCTCTCCAGCGGATGGTTCAAGGGAGAGGACATAGTGCCGACAATGGATAGAACGCCTGGGCTGTGACATCACTCATAGGCTTTGGCATCGGTTGTTAGCTGTCCTTCCTCTGCCCTTAAGCCGGCCGATGGGAACCGCGCCCGCTGAATCGGTAAGTATAGGCATCTTCCTTCTACAGAGTAGTTAGAATAGGAGTTAGAAGGGGGTGGGAACTCTAGTCACTTGTGCTTAAAAAGTACCTGTTAATTACAAAGAGCAGAGGCATTATTTTTGTCATTGAAGCAATGTCTGTAAAAAACGATTACCAATTTATTAGTAAGTTCTTATTATTAATTAATGAGGGGTTATGGTAAAGTTACAGTTATTTAGCAAACTGACAAGTTTCAGTTGCTGAAACTTTAGTGTTGGTCTGATGCATATGCTTGTTCCCTGAAGTCCTCTGTGACCTTTTATGTTGTACAGTGTATTAGTGGCATAGCTTTTGCATTGGGATTCAATTTTGAGTCTTACACGTGGAGTCTTTAAACAGTTTTAAACATGAAGAAGATCAAGAGCAGTCAAATCAATTAGGGCAACCATTTTTAAAGGTGATGGCAAGCTAGACTCATGAAGCAAACCTCTCCCTTCTGCTCATCATGGATGTCATTCTAATAAAGGGGGTCCTTTGCTAATAGAACTGTCACTAATGCCCAATGTCATGCCTCCAACATTGGTTTCTATTAAAGTAGAAGTATAGGTAAAACTTCTTTTATCCATTTTTGATAGAGCAAAAGAGGGTTATAACCCTGTCAGATTTTTTTTTTTTTGCCATCCCATTTTCCCATTGCAGAGATTTACCTTCACTTTCTGTCCCATAGCCAAACAGGAAATGAGAGGAAATATCTGAAAATTAAGGGAATTCCTTGGGGACCCCCACGTCACTAGAACTCATTCTCATTGGAAGATTTCCCCTCTACTACTTTTCTGGGGACAACCCAAAATGTGGGATTTTCTTTTACTTTCACTTTCAATAACAGTAAACAGGACAAATAGAGAGGGTGAATTTCCTTAACGGGGGCACAGACAGCAATGAAATCTGACAGAGGTTCTAATCCCTTTGTACTCTATCCAAAAGTTTAAAACATTTTTTGTTTCGACTTTTTTTTTTGTTTTGGGCTCAACCTATTGGTCAAACCATGCTACCTTACAATAGTATGTAATCTTTTTTCAGCTGTGATTTTGATCCTGCACTGCATCCATTCCCCCATTGCCCTTACTCAGAGGAAGAGGATATGGAATCATCCTGAGAAGCCAAGACACAATCTTTGGGGAGTGGAGAAGAACATTCATCCTCCACATCCAGCAACGACTATACTGTAGCTTAGAGTTACTATGTTGCTGTACATAGTATGTTTGTTTTTGTTTTTTTACTGAATGTATGCTTTTCCCACAAAAACTGTTTGTACAAAAAAGCTTTATAGCTTCTACACACAGTTTTACTTATTGGAGATATGAGGGTTTATTTGCATGTCAAGCTGCACACGGGTCATAACTTGTGTAGGGAAACCCCAACACCCGTATTTATTAAATGCTGTACCCTTACTGTAAATTGCTGCTGCAGTCAATTAGGAGTATTGTCAGGGCTGGGTTCAGCTCTCCCTTCTCAGAGCAAGCTGCTCAGCTGAGGGTTAATTGCAGGTCTCAGCTTCTACTCTGTCTCACCTGATGACCATATCCTGCTGCGTTAAGCCAGCTCTGCTGCTATATAAACTGCCTGGATCAGATCGCAGATGCCTTCGCCTTGGTCAAACATCTCTGGAGAAATCTCTGCTATGTATTTCTGTGAAAGACTTTGCCTGTTTGACGTTCCCTTCTGGTTCCTGGATTCAAGACCCTGCTCGGCTGACTCTCCTCCTGGCTACTGACCCTGCATTCTGTTTGTTTGACCTTGCTACTCTCTGGACTCTTGTTTCACTGGCTTGCTCTGACTATCTGCTCTGGTTACCGAACCCTGGCTATGTTTTTACCATGTTTATTCTGTTTATAACATTTTACCTTTTTATTAAAAAGTGTGAGTTTACTGCACTTCTGTCTTTGTCTGATTCATGGTTCCTGACAAGTATTCCATGTGACACACACTATTGTATTGTGCATGTAGTGCTACCCCCGAAGGAGCCGCTGGAAATTGCCCAGGTTCTTTTCCCAGTAGATTGCTCTGCAGCCAGGCACGCGATTACTGTCACTCTTTGGCTCAATAGTTCCAGTCTAGGGGTGTCTAGGGTCTAGGGGTGTTTTTTTTTTTGTTGTTTTTTTTTTTTTTTTGGAGTAACTGGGATAGGGTTGAGGGAATTGAGTGGGATACTCCAAAAAGGGAACTATGTACAGGTTGAGGACAGTAAATTCCTTTCTGAGTTTGCAATAGCAAATTGTGGACTTGGCTTTGTAATAGAAGCAGTTAAAAACAGGCTTCTTTCTTTACAACAACCAGAGCAGAGTCCCATCACAAAGAACTAGATAGACTAAACTCTTCAGGACACCAGCCGATGTCCCCTTTGATTAAATGCACAGCTGAATCTAGCACAAAAGAGGTGTCAGCAGCCCAAAAGTCTCTAAGAACTCTCACGGCAGTATGTACTCACAAATGTCCAGGGGAAGTTGGTTGCTTCCTTCCAACATCCATGTGACACCTTTTTCCTTCGATACCAGACTAGATCTTCAGAAGACAGCCCCTTAGTCAGCTCTCTGTAACTTCAGTATCCATGCCCTTAAGTCACCGATCTGAGGCCTCCCGAATAGCAAGCACATGGCAGCACTGCCCTGCACATGGCAGCACTGCCCCAGAGGGCAGCAAGCCCTCCATGCTGTGTTCTTCTCCTAAAGGAAAAGACCCCACACAGCCAGGTGTCCCAGAGTATTTATACAGACTCACAGCAGCCTTCAGGACCACCCTCCCTGGGATTGTCCAGGGTTGTATAAATATTCATACTGCTATTTATATTGCTCCATACCTATGTTCTAGAGGATTCTACTGCTCTCTGGAAAGCAGAGGAAGCAGTCAAACTAGCAGTAGCTGAAACACTGAGCAGACCTAACTAATCAAATGTAGCTGCACTGATTACAGTGAGCACAGCTAAATTAACCTAACACCAAAGTTACATGTCACAATGGTTACAGTGAGACAAGCTAAATTTGCCTAGCAAACAAAAATACAGCTCTACTCAACGCAATGATCCAGCACTAAATCTAACTAATCCTAGCACTTATCTAGGAGGGTGTTACATACCGTATATGATAGTACCAGCCCTGATTTGACATTTCTTTAAATGTTATACCCTTGTTATAAATAAAACTAGCAAAAGTGCGCCTATCCCTGGTATTATCAGGTGCCATATTTGACAGTGAGGGGGTATTGTAGGTGGGGCACATTGGTGACAGTAGGAGGTATGTGGATGGGATCAGAATTTAGGTATGGTTCTGAGGGTGGGGAAGGGGAATTGTGGTTAAGGTGCAGTGATGTGGGGGGACTTTCATGTAGGCAGAGTGGTGAGAATGGGAATGCTGGCAGATTGTTCACCTCCAGCAGAGAACATCTACATCTCACTGTCAAACAAGACACACCCCATCCACATTGCTAAAATAGAGTCTCACTACTTTCCCACTGCAGACCTCAGATCATTCTAACTCGGGTGACCAGATGTCCCCAGTTTCCAGGGACAGTCCACGGATACTGTCCCTGAAACCAGTCTGTCCCCGGAATTGTCCGCGGATTACAGTGGCGTGGGGAGGGGGGCAGCCAGTACTCTCACCCCAGGTTCAACATTTAGGGGAGGTGCAAAATGATTACTGTGCCCCCCCAGTGGGATGTGTTGCGGCCATGTGCAGCATGCCTCCCCCGGCCACCTTCACCTCCATTGAGGCATGTCCCAGGCATTGCTCTGCAGCGCCTCCCCCCCACCCAGGAACTCCTGTGGTCTAGCCTGTCCCCCATGATCCCTCAGGTGCTGGCAGACTGTGTGTGTGAGAACAGCAGAGGGGGAGGGGCGGTACAGAGCATGCAGTGGCTATTGAAGGAGCTCTTGGCAGGGGATATGGAGGAGCGGCTGAGTGGTGGGAACAGTACCTAGCGCTGGGGAGAGCTCTGCTCCAATGGATTATCATGGAGGCAATGAAGAGGTGAGCAACCGAATCTACACTGTACATGTGTGGGGGAGTGAGTAGTGCAGGAATCAGTGTAGTGGTAAGGTAGGTAAGTGTAGGGATCAGGTAGGTCAGTGTAGTGGTCAGTGTAGGGATCAGGTAGGTCAGTGTAGTGGTCAGAGTAGAGATCAAGTAGGTCAGTGTAGTGGTCAGTATAGGAATCCGGTAGGATAGTGTAGGGATCAGGTAGGCCAGCATAGAAAACAGGTAGGTCAGTGTAGTGGTCATTGTAGGGATCAGAAAGGTCAGTGTAGTGATCAGTATAGGAATCAGGTAGGTTAGTGCAATGGTCAGGTAGGTCAGTGTAGTGGTCAGTGTAGTGCATAGTGTAGGGGTCAGGTAGATTAGTGTAGTGGTCAGGTAGGTTAGTGTAGTGGACAGTGTAGAGTTTGGGTAGGTCTGTGTAGGAATCAGGTAGGTCAGTGTAGTGGTCAGTGTAAAAATCAGGTAGGACAGTGTAGTGGTCAGTGTAGGGTTCAGATAGATCAAAGTAGGAATCAAGTAGGTTATTGCAGTGGTTAGGTAGGTCTGTGTGGTGGTCAGTATATAGGAATCAGATAGGTCAGTGCAGAGATCAGGTAGGCCAGTATAGAAATCAGGTAGGTCAGTGTAGTAGTCAGGTAGGTCAGTGTAGGGATCAGGTAGGTCAGTGTAGTGGTCAGTATGGGAATCAGGTAAGTTATTGCAGTGGTCAGTGTAGGAATCAGGTAGGTCAGTGTAGTGAACAGTGTAGGAATCGAGTAGGTCAGTGTAGTGGACAGTGTAGTGGTCAGTGCAGGGATCAGGTAGGTTAATGCAGTGGTCAGGTAGGTCAGTGTAGGAATCAGGTTGGCCAGTACTACTGTACTAGTGGAAG
>BLSH010035756.1:40889-54304 GCA_018402905.1 Glandirana rugosa
GGAAGACTCAACGGAGTGTATTGTGTGTTCCGGAGTTGAGAGGTTGGTTCTCTGCATTCCGAAAGGTGATGATATTGGGGTTCCCCAAACTATATGAAGAAGATGTCCTTTGGATAAAAGGACTATTAATGTCAGGGAACAAGGAGGTAGTATTTATGGGATTAAAGGTACAACGGTTTCGTCTTCAGTTTTTTTCTCCTCATCTGTAAGAGAAGAGATCCTCCCAGAGTAAGTGGGTAAGGGATTACCCTAGCTCTCCCAGTTATATATGATCAGTTCCCGGTATAGTTGCCGAGAAATATATGAAAACAAAGTATAATACGAGGTTTGGTTCCGGTTCGGAGTAAAAAGAGTTGTTACGATTCAAGTGATACTAGTTTTGTCCATAAGGTGATCGAAAGTTATGTTGGAGTCCCCCCCCCCCCATTATCATAGTGAACTTAGCATTGTTGAGAAAAATGAGGCTTGGCCTTGGTTTGGAGCATAATATGAAACAAAAGTATATAAAGAGCCGTTGATATGGCCCTTGACTAGTATATATTGACCCTCTCGATCCCATTAGGGAATGGGTGAATGAGACCCTCCTAGAGAAGAGAATGTCTACTCCTCTTTTTTTGACTTCTGCTTTGGCAACATGGAAATTAGGGTATTTATGATGGAGGAACAAGGGACTGTAATTATCAGGAAAATAGGTTTCCTGTAGAAGAAGTATATCAAACCCCTTGGGGTTATAGTAGTGGAAAGCCTTACGTCTCTTGGTTGGAGAGTTGAGGCCTTGTGTGTTATGTGAGGCAACTCAGAAGGTCGCCTTTGGAGGAGAAGAATTAGACATGGACATGAGGGTGGGAGTGCGCCATTGTGTTGAGAGTACATACCCAGTTAGCCGAGGACGAGATCTTGTGCAGGGGAGACCAGTCTGGCATTACTGTATATGTGGAGGATCCTTTAGGTGCAGAGTTTTCCATGAAGGCATCTGGTGGAAAGAGAAAAAAATAGGCAGTGAAAATAGATTAAGAGGAGAGGAGAGAGAAGGGAAGGATGAGAGGAGTAGATAGGGAGTTCAGGGCAGCAACTGTCCTGAAGTTCCTATGTGCAGGTTAGGAGCTGCCCAGTCCTGCATGGGACACTAGTACATGTAGGGTCAAGTATGTAGACAACCTGAGTGTGGGTTGCTTTCCCTGTGTCACCAAAAGTTGAACGAACCTCAGAGTCATTACAGGAGGAGTGGCATGCTAAGCCGCTCCAGTTGGTAGGTCTCCCAGCTACCCTGATAGGAGGAATGTCTGTCTCCTAGCCAGGTAAAAGGCCAAATATTTAAAACATGTGTAAACATAAAGTCAACTACCAAAACATATGGTGGAACTTCCAGGAGTTTTGATATGGATCTTAAGGTGAGCTCCATGAGAAACATCTGAACAGATGCTTTTCAGCTGGTAGAAATAAAATTAAAAACATTTTTTGGGAAAAAAACATGGGTAGAGTTAATGGGTTGGGCAACAGTTGACCATACCCAATCTCATCCAATCTTACTGCTGAGGGGTGGTAGGTTGCAGAATAAGTGGAGCCTGTTACCGTGAGATGTCTCAAGTTCGGGCATTAGCAAAATTGGAAAAGTTTGTGGGAGGGGGAGTCCCCCAGTTAGCAAGACATCTAAAGAGGGATGTGTAAGTAAGTCTGATGTGTAGTTGAGGAGAATGTTCAATCTACATGGGGCAGGAAACAATCTTTGGTGGAACCATCAGTAGCCGCTTCATGGAGGAATGAAGTCACGATACCTCTTAGTTTTTGTTTTTTCCACAACGGAGTTGGGGGGTTGCCTGGGGGGGACCTTTTGTAGGAACTTTGGCGTGAGGCCAATGATAAAGCTGCCAGTTCCTGAGATATGAGCCTGAGCTGGAGTAGTCTTTCACCATCCTGGAAGTTTGTAAATCCGTAGGATTTGTTCTTGTATTGAAATTGAAGTGGAAGGGGGAGGTCCACCAGTATTTTACAGCCTTCTTGGCTAGGATTGTTAAGAGTGGTTTGAGGGATCTCCTTTTTGAATTGTGGTGCTGGATCACTCTTCTCCTGGGATGATCCCCTGACATGCGGGTGGGTGCTCTGGGGTGTCCGGTAGTCAGATCGGTCGGTGGGGAAGCAGCCCCTCTTATTTGCTAGCGAGGAGGGCTTTGCATGGCCGGAGCAGGTTGGAGCTCCTGAGTCACAGCGTCCGCTTGGAAGTCCCGTGCATGCATACACTAAATTTTTTATTTAATTTCATATTGTGTTATCCCATATGCTTGCCAATATTAATTGATTTATTTGATGAAATCATTAGAAAATGGAATGTAGCATATTGATATGAAGAACCACACATTCTTATTTACATTTAATATGGGATGTTAGGCATTTCTTTCAGGGTATTAACAAGCTAGTTGTTATGTCAGTAGCAAGCAAGGTTTAATAATATGAAAGATCATATCTTGTGCTGCTCCTGGCGAAGTCAAATGGTGTAACATGTAGGGTGTGGCCACAAATGATCTCTTTTATCCAGCTCTGGCTGTCACAGTGAGTATGGTATAAGGGCTGTTACAGTGCCAGAACAGCAGATGGAGCAGGATCTGTTGACATTTATCTTTCTAAAATCCGTATCTATAGTGCTACAGTACACTATGAATATATGAGTGGATTTTTAACTTTTTATGAGGTTTTTAATAAACAGTAATACACTCTAAGATCTGCTTCTACAATCGTATGAAGCATAATGTAAATAATAGACACCTTTTATGATCGTGTTCAAAAGAGAGGTTTGATTGCCAGTGAATCTGGGTTTTGGTATCTCTGTCAGGATAGGATGTCGGGTGCATCTCACAAAGTTATGCTAACTGACTTGGAAACACTCCAAAGTCTACTCAGACTGTCTCTGACACCCAAGGACTATTGTTGTAGATATGGACCCCTGCTGATATGTGCCTACTCCAGTTCTGTTTCTTTTCAAACATTAGCATCCCCAATATTTTCAGAAGGGTACGGTCAAACTGCTGCTCCTTAAGGGTGGTAAAAAGTAGGTTGTGACTTCTTCACCCCAAACATTTTTAAATTCTTTGCCTTGATGTGAGTGAATGCTCTGCAGTAGCCCATAATATAGGACTTTGGACTTTGGATGCAGTGGAAACTTTTTGATCCTTTGTTGGGAAAGCTTGGGCATAGAAGGCAAAGTGGTCGGTTACCACTAAAGCATTCTCTTGTCCACTCATATCAGACTACAAGTAAAGCAATTAAATGTATCAATGCACACCAGCTACACGGCAATAGATCTTCACCTCTGCTATCATGCAAGACAAGTAACACTGATCTCTGACCAGGCTGGAAGTCTTCTTAGATGAAAGTCTCAGATGATCATGTTTATCATGTAGTACTGTACTGTTATGTTTTACAGGAAGGAACGGATGCCACTTTTCTTTCAGTTGATCACTTTAATTGTTGAGTTGCAGCTGATTCTACTCTCTGTGAATCACTTTTGCTCCCTCTGGAGATTCAGTTAGCAGAAGCTCTGGCCAAAGACTTTCAAAGGCTTCCAAAGTATGATGGCAGAGGGAATCTTCTGCTTTATACCTTTGTTTTGTTCAGTTTTTTTCAGTATAGTTTGTAGTCACATCAATTTTTTTCTTTTTATGTTTTTAAAAAAATATATGAAAAAGGGTTCTGATTTGCTTTTAGTTTTTTAGTGTTGGTATTAGGGGTTTATTTTTTTAATTTTTTTTTAAATGTTTTATGTTCTGTGAAGTACATTTTATTCATGTTTAACTTTGTTGGGGTATTTTTTTTTTTTGTCAGCATCAGCATGTTAGTTGTTGGTGATACCACACATGTTGGCCTCATCCCTCATTGCCATAGCTCTTGTCATAGCTGGTAGTAAACTAGGGAATCACCCATTAGCACTGTGTTTGGGAGACCTAAAGGGAGAAACAGAGGTTGTTCCTGTGCCGTTATTAGGGGCAGCTACTGTACCCAAATGCCAAAACAGTGGTCAGAGTACAGAATCAAGAAATATGGTATGTATGCTTTTCATTCCTGGCAGTGGAGTGTTATACAGCCAGAGCACATAGAGGAGGTGGTAGAAATGCTAACCAATCCTTGATCCCCCTACTCCTCTTTCTCCCAAATGTATAGTAGTCTAATGGTATCTACAGCTGCAGAAATGCCATTTTTTTCCTCCTCATCCACAGCTAATTCTGCCAATGCCTGGAAAACTGGCCTGGAGGAGTTGGCTTAATTATTTTAACACAGCCTTGCTGCAGGAATAACAATGTGAGGATGTATCCCCGCGCTACTGTGGTCGCACACTGGAGAAAGGACTAGGTTGCTGCTGTGCCTAATATCTGACAATATATATGGTTATCTAAGGATGAAGATGGTACTGCGCAGCCTATACCAGTGTGTAAGTAAAAGAACCTTGCCCCTAGTGGTTCTAGGATGTATTGCCACACTATTTCACTGTTAGTAGTTAAATAGGTAAAAAAACGAAGTGTACAATGCACCTTGCGGATTTTGCCTGGGCGATACTAGACAGGTGTATACATACTCATGATGATAAAACAAGGATATAATATATATAATATTACCGAGATAAAAAGTAGTAAATGCAAAATTCAATACAATCTGAATGACTGTGATATTGTGATAAGATAAATAAATTATAGCAAGATAGTGAATAAAAGTAAAAATAAATATCAAGTGGAAAATCAAATATAGTCCTTTATAATAGAGTGGTAAAAGTGACAAATGAGTGACTTGTGCTCCAAAGTTCATAAAACGATTCGTGCTCCAAAAAATGGTGTGGGAAGCCTCTTTGTGCAGGGGGGTGGTTAATCACCCCAAAAAGGATTCCATTTCTAAGGTGCTTCAACTGGATCTGTGCTCTCAGAACTCTCACCTGAGCAGGTAAGGACCTGTGCGCATCAAGGTATCTTTAGCGGGAGATGTCCTTCCAATATGGGGTGCGTTTTTTTCTCCCACTCTCAATCCTCCCGTGTGGTCACACTGTACGACCCACCGGTCGTTGGACTCCTTGATTCCGATCCTTACCCCAAAAATCAGGCATGCAGGAAGAGACAAACGGATTCCATTGTGTAGTATATCAAAAATATGTTTATTTTATCCAAAAAAAACGTATTTCCAGGAACAAAGAAAAAAAAAATCTTTAAAATGATACAGCGGCGTCAGGGCACCTCTCACTTAGTATCCAGCACTCTAGGTAACAGCCTACGCGCGTTACGTCATATCACATGACTTCATCAGGGCTCTGAGCCCTGATGAAGTCATGTGATATGACGTAACGCGCGTAGGCTGTTACCTAGAGTGCTGGATACTAAGTGAGAGGTGCCCTGATGCCGCTGTATCATTTTAAAGAATTTTTTTTTTCTTTGTTCCTGGAAATACGTTTTTTTGGATAAAATAAACATATTTTTGATATACTACACAATGGAATCCGTTTGTCTCTTCCTGCATGCCTGATTTTTGGAGTAAGGATCGGAATCAAGGAGTCCAACGACCGGTGGGTCGTACGGTGTGACCACACGGGAGGATTGAGAGTGGGAGAAAAAAACGCACCCCATATTGGAAGGACATCTCCCGCTAAAAATACCTTGATGCGCACAGGTCCTTACCTGCTCAGGTGAGAGTTCTGAGAGCACAGATCCAGTTGAAGCACCTTAGAAATGGAATCCTTTTTGGGGTGATTAACCACCCCCCTGCACAAAGAGGCTTCCCACACCATTTTTTGGAGCATGAATCATTTTATGAACTTTGGAGCACAAGTCACTCATTTGTCACTTTTACCACTCTATTATAAAGGACTATATTTGATTTTCCACTTGATATTTATTTTTACTTTTATTCACTATCTTGCTATAATTTATTTATCTTATCACAATATCACAGTCATTCAGATTGTATTGAATTTTGCATTTACTACTTTTTATCTCGGTAATATTATATATATTATATCCTTGTTTTATCATCATGAGTATGTATACACCTGTCTAGTATCGCCCAGGCAAAATCCGCAAGGTGCATTGTACACTTCGTTTTTTTACCTATTTAACTACTAACAGTGAAATAGTGTGGCAATACATCCTAGAACCACTAGGGGCAAGGTTCTTTTACTTACACACTGGTATAGGCTGCGCAGTACCATCTTGCTGCAGGAATGTTCACAGAAATGAATTGCACCTGGGGTTCAGGAGAGCAAAAGGAGCATAAAGGGAGGGGACAACAGACAGGTAGAACCATTTGGCAATCATGTTCATGTAGCTGCAACTTTCTTCCAAGTTGGATTCAGTGATAGCTTGGCACATCAACATTTTCCACAACTGTTTAACATTTGAATAAAATGTAACATTCTTGTGGCTTGTTTCTGTATAACGTTCTACTCCTTTCTCACAAGAAGAATACAATGTGACTTTTTTATTTACTGATGCCTGCCTGGTGCCTTCTTCTGGAATTAACTTGTTATAAAGGATGAGATTCTGTGAAGAAAATCTGTAAAAAATGTTATATTGTGTCTCAGAAAGAACTAATTATTAAATAGAATTAAATATCTCTGGCTGAAATCTGCCTACTCTCTTCCTCTGCAATTATCTCATAAAAAGACTGATGAGATTGTGTACAGAATGCATGTACATTTTTGATATTTTGTCTAAGAGAAAATACAGCCCATAATTATTTATTGATAAAACCTGCTCTCCCCTCAGAAATAGTGGCCTATCCAAAAAGGCTTAAATGTTGTGGTGTACGTCTGCATAATAAAAATAGTTTTATTTCCAGAGGCAGTCTGCCCTCTCTTGCACCCAGAAATTGTGACCTACCCATGAATGCTTGAAAGGTGTGCTTGAAATTGGTTGCATTTTTCTGTTTTAAATTTAAATCTAAAGAGAATACTTTTTTTTATTTTAAGATGCAAACACCATGCTCTCTGCCTTAAAATAGTAGTCTGTCCCAAGGGGTTTAAAATCTGTGCTGTGTAAAAATCCCTGTCTTCAGTCTAAAAAAAATAGCTCAACCAATTTTTGTAAAATTCTATCTGATTACTCTCTCCCTGAGAATTAGCAGTCTGTCTAAACAGGATTAAAAGTTGTAAATGTACAACATTTTTCTGTTTAAATTTTCAAAGACATTTCTTTTTTAGATTCAAATGCAATAATGTCATCATTCTTTATGAAATAGCAGTTTCTCCAAATAGGCTTAAAAGCTGTGCTCCAAATCTGTAATTTTTTTCTCTTTTTAATCTAATAGTAAAATAAACCCAAAAGTTAATTTTCAGATTACACATGCCTGTTCAATTGAGGCCTGTCTAAAAAGAATTAGGAGCTGTGTTGCAAATGCATGCCTGCCAACTTTTTTTGAGATGGGAACAAGGGACACCTATTAGCCAACTTTTTTTGAGATGGGAACAAGGGACACCTATTAGCAAAAGTATGTGGGCATAGGACACCTCCTCTGCCATACCCCTTTAAAGGAGAATTATCCAAAAAAAATGTTTTGTTTAACCCACAAATGCTTTTTTACCCCTACTATTCATTTATTTTGGCTTTTGAAATTTACAAATGCAGCAATGTAGAAATTGGATGAACGGTTTAGCACTGTGAAACACTTTTTGAAAGATAAAAAATATATTTTATATAGAACTATATAAATCAGACCAAAATAAGGGGACAAATGAGGAGGACAGAGATTTGTTGCAAATCAGGGACAGTCCCTCAAAATCAGGGCGAATGTGGAGCTATGCAAATGTTAAAAATATTTTTGTCTTCAATCAAGACAATAACTTTTTTTTCTGCTTGTTCTCTCCCTTGAAATACAGGCCCATTAAAAGGATGTATGTTTTTAGTCTCAGATAAAATACTTTTTTTATTATTATTATTTCTAAATGACATCTGCTACCTCTCTCTTTGAAATAGCTGTCAAAAACAATGAAAGGTGGTAGTGCAAATCTATAAAAAATGTTTAATTCCAGATATTCATATTCATAGGAAGGCAGCAGTCTCACTGTGTCCCACACCAGTCCTAAGCGCAGGAATTCCCCTTATTCAATTCCAGATATTATCTGCATGTTCTCTCCCATTGACATAGCACCCTTCAAAAATGATAAGTACAGTCCCTGACAAAAGTCTTCTCGCTTGTGTACAAATTGACCTGAAGTGCCACTGAAATATATTTCTAATCAAGATTTTTCTACAAGAAATGGCTCATTTTAATCCCAACAGCTTTTGTAATACTGTTTCAGTGCAAAATGAAACTGTCAAAAAGTATTCTAATATTCACAGCTTGGTAAAGCCCATTGAGTCAATTTTTGCAAAGACATAAGTGTTGTCGCCTTATCATATGAGCTTCACCTGTGACTAATAATGGATCAATTAGGTCTCAGGTGTGTATAAAAAGAACCCCAGTACACTAGACCTTCACATCAACTGCAACTATACCTCTGCAAACATGCCGAAGATTCACCCTGAGACTAAAGTTTTGATTATCAAGAAGCTGAAGACCAGATCCACTGCTGATGTGGCAGACACCTTCAATATGTCTCAGCGTCAAGTACAGAGGATAAAAAAAAAGATTTGAAGAGACTGGAGACGTTTTTGACAAGCCCAGGTCAGGCAGACCCCGCAAGACAACTGCTTGAGAGGACTGTTTGTTGGCTCGAAAATCCAAGGCCAGCCCATTTTCCACTGCAGCAGAGCTCCACGAGACCTGGTCACCTGAAGTCCCTGTGTCAACCAGAACAGTTTGTCGGATTCTGTCCGGAAATGGCCTCCATGGTCGAATCAGTGCCCAGAAGCCAGCACTAAACAAAAGACAATTGAAAAACCGTGTGGCATTTGCCAAGGCCCACAGCCTGCTAAAAGGATGGATGCTGGAGAAAAATGAAGATAGAAAAACTATACAGATTTGCAGCACTGACTTTCATCCTTTTTAGATAGGTCTTTATTTCAGTGGGTAAGAGAAAGCAGGTTTCACCTGAAAAAATGTTTTTTCTGAGAGTGAAGACAGAAACACTGGGTATGGATTTGCAATGCAGTGTTTTACTACTTACTTGCTACTTGAGATCAGGAGCTTTCTGATAATGTAGCTGCCATGACAGCCAATAACGGCAGTCACATGATCATAAACCTCTCTCTTGCTCTCTCTCAGAAAAAAACTGTCAATTACAGTTTTTCTGTCTTGAGTCTCAGAAAAAAAAACACAATAATTTTTTACTGAACACTGTCTCACCTCTCCTTCTGAAATAGTGGCCTATCAGAAAGGAGAAAAGGTTGTGCTGCAAACCTGTACATTTATTGTCTTGAGATGCAGGGGAAAAAAAACATATTTTTATTTCTAGAGGAAATGTTCCTACTCCTTCTCACTGAAATAGTAGTCTATTTAAAAAAGGACAAAAGGTTGTGCATTACATTTTTACAATTTATGTCTCAGAAAAAATGATTTTTGTTAATTTTCAGGTAACATCTATTGCTGTCACCCTTTGAATGGTTTATTAAAAAAAAGGATGAACGCCTCTGCTTCAAATCTGCACATTATTTATCTTCACACAGAATTAATCTGCTTTCTCTCTCCCTGATATAGTGACCCGGAAAAGGATGAAAAGCTGTACATATCTTTACTTTTTTGTTCTCAATTATAGAAAAACACACATTTTTTGGTCCTATGTGAAATCTGCTTACTCTCTTCCTCAGAAATAGTGGTCTTTGGTTTTACGTTAAACTGTTGGTTCTAGTCAATGCTCACCCATAGCTGCTTATGTGGTTTATATTTACTAAATCTTTCAGGATGTTCCATGATTACATGCTTTGTTGACACACTGTTTTAAGACAGTGTTTAACCATGTGCTGTTGAGTTGCTGTTGTGTTGGCAACATTATTTTAATTACACAATGGGAAATTTTGGTCTAGGGGTATCCATCCTGTTTTTAGTATTGTGTGGTTCAATAAACTTTTTGAAATGTTGAAATGTTGTATTTTTCCTTATTACCTTGACTTGTTATTTTTGTATAAAGTATAATGGTACTTTGTAAGTGCAACATACTCAATAAGCAAAAAAAATATTTAAAAAGTTTAATGTTTATTTAACAATGGAATAAAATAATATTTCCATATAAAAACATGTACAACTTTGACCCTGTTCTTATGATCCTCATATTATAGCAGTATGATATCCATAAACATGTTTTGCCTTGACAAGCTTCTTCAGGGAATGAACCATCCGCTTAAGATCAAAGGTATCTAGTAAATATAAACATAGTATAAGTGCTACATGAACAAAACTACAAAATTACATAAATATACACATGTGTTCAATAATGCTGATCCCAAATCCTTACCCTGAAGTTCCCCAATACCACTTGGGTATAATGCCCAAAACGTATTCAGAGGTGATATATTGCTATGCACTCATAAAGAAAGATATACATTACTGTTTATATGTTTGCATCACTTACAGTTCAGTCTCTATATGCCTCTTGTGGTCATCTGTAGTCCTGTATATGTATATTGGCATCTTTTGAACACCTCTGAATAAATAATACAATAACACATATACTATGTTAGATACCTTTGATCTTAAGCGGACAGTTCATCCCCTGAAGAAGCCCATCAGGGTGAAACAGGTTGGGACTTATGAATATCATACCACTATAATATGAGGATCATAAGAAAAGGGTCAAAGTTGTACATGTTTTTATATGGAAATAATATTTAAGTCTATTGTTAAATAAACAGACTTTTTTACTTTTTTTTTTTTGCTTATTGAGTATGTCACATTACACTTTATCTTTGCTCCCCATGCATTAAAGGATGTGATGCATTAGCTGAATGGTGATCCACCCACACTAATATACATTCATACAGCAAACAATATGTATTTGGCATAATCCAAAATGTACTTGCATACCTGGCCAATTCTGACACTTCGCTCCTACATGTAAAAATCATAATTTTTTCGATAGAAAAATACTCAGAACCCCCAAAAATGATATATGTTTATAAGATCCTAGGGGATAAAATGGTGGTTGGTGCAACTTTTTATCTTGCAGGTTATTTGCGCAGTAATTTTTCAAACATTAAAAAAAAAAAAACAGTTTTATGCATTAAAAAAAAGAAACCAGTAAAGTTAGCTCAATTTTTTTTGCATAATGTAAAAGAGGAAGTTATTCTGAGTTAATAGATACCTAACATGTCACGCTTCAAAATTGGGCACACTCATGAAATGGTGCCAAACGTCGGTATTTAAAAATCCCCATAGGCAACGCTTTAAAATTTTCTACAGGTTACCAGTTTAGAGTTACAGAGGAGGTCTAGTGCTAGAATTATTTCTCTCACTCTAACATTCGTGGCAATGCCTCACATGTGGGGTTTGAATGCCGTTTACATTTGCAGGCGCGACTTACATATGCATTTGCAGGGACGGGGGCGTTTTACTTTTTTTTTAAATTATTGTTTATTTTAACTTTATTTTTTTTATAACAACTTTATTGAGATTTTACAGCTTACAATGCATAAGATGACATTTCAGTAATGAGAGTTTACAATACAGAATTTGTTCATAAGAGGCGTTACATGAGAAGGCATCAATACATCAAATACAAATATGAGCATCTTATCCATCTAATATGGTAATTTGTCATGGTGGCTAATGCTTTATGTTAAAGCTATAGAAAGGGGTGAGAACTGAGTGGGGTATTGAGCGGGTAGGGGAGGGAAACAAGGTGGGGTATCTCGGTTCCCCTGACCCAAGCTAACTTCTGTGGTGTATATTAGCCATCTGAAACCTGTTCCCTGGTGGAAGTGTTTTGGGGTGTGTGCTCAGGCTGTTCCGCCACTCCATCTGGGAACACACTGTGGCGGAAGGTTTGGGGTACTATTGAGTTCTTCTGGAGCTTGCAAAGATGGGGTTTGAGTAATGACTTTAGGTTCCTTTCTCTAGTGTACTTTCTACATATTTGAGTAATGGGGGAACATATGGTGTTAAAACTGGGGGGCTACTTGAGGGTGTGGGAGAGGGATTGGCGTGGGGGGAGTAGAGATACAGATGAAAGATAGATAAGTATAGAGAGAGATCTTTCACCCCTCGCCTCTCCATCCCTCCGCAGCCTCCCCTCCTGTCCGAGGATGCAGGTCATCAGTTGTCGTGTGGGGCGTGTAGCCTTCTGTTGTTTCCATAGTGTTGTTCTTTATTGATTATGTTCCTCTCCGACCCATTATGTCCGATCGGGCTAATTCAAATCAGATCAGGTCAAGTCAGGTCAAATCAGCGCCATTTAGGTTGATTCAATTCAATTCCATTCAATTAAATTCAAGTCAATGGTCCCAACATCTCCCTTGTGTTTATTAGTAGTGTTGAGCGAACCCAGACTGTAACGTTCAGGTCCGTACCGAACTTTCGGGTGTCTGGGACCCGGACCCGAACACGGACATTTCAAAAAATGTTCGGGTTCGGGTTCTAGGTTCTGGTAGTTGATCACGCATGTTGAATAGCTGAAGGGCAGCCAATCAACAAGCGTTTCACTGGTTTGCCCTTAGAAGCCATCACAGCCATGCCTACTAATGGCATGGCTGTGATTGGCCAGTGCATCATGTGACCCAGCCTCTTTATAAGCTGGAGTATCAGTGCTGCATGTCACATGCTCTTGGGTTAGTGTAGGGAGAGGATTCTGCCGGCGTTTTTGTGAGGGAGAGATTGCAGACATTTTAACATCTGATCCTGCATCCTGAGATTACTACTGCTGTTGCTCTGAGGGATAGATTGCAGAAATTTGAGATTTCACATACTGCTGCTTTGAGTGACAGATTGCAGATCAAACTCTGCATAACACAACGATCGCTATGATCGTGCACAACGATCAGATTGTTGGAGTAATTTGAGATTTCACATACTGCTGCTTTGAGTGACAGATTGCATATCAAACCCTGCCTAACACAACGATCGTTACGATCGTACACAACAATCAGATTGTGGGATCGTACACAACGATCAGATTGTGGGAGTAATTTCAGATTTCACATACTGCTGCTTTGAGTGACAGATTGCAGATCAAACCCTGCATTACACAACGATCTGACTGCACTAGGTAGAGGCTTCCGCTTAGAGGGACAGATTATTGTTCAAAAATCATTGCTACTCCTATAGGGCCAGCTGTTGCTGTAAGTGACACATTATTGTTCAAAAATCATCTCCGAGTTCTAAAGGGAGAGTTTCCAGATGTTGCTTAGAGGGACAGATTATTGTTCAAAAATCATTGCCTACTCCTATATGGCCAGGTTCCAGCTGTTGCTGTAAGTGACACATTATTGTTCAAAAATCATCTCCTAGTTCTAAAGGGAGAGTTTCCAGCTGTTGCTTAGAGGGACAGATTATTGTTCAAAAACCATTGCCTACTCCTA
>BLSH010035756.1:59446-77287 GCA_018402905.1 Glandirana rugosa
TTCAGTTTAGGACCAGAGCACTGCGTTGATTTAACTGACAATTGCGCGGTCGTGCGACGTTGTACCCAAACTAAATTTGCATCCTTTTTTTCCCACAAATAGAGCTTTCTTTTCGTGGTATTTGATCACCTCTGCGTCATTTCTGATCGCTGCTATAAACAAAAGAAGAGTGAAAATTTTGCAAAAAAACCCCAAATTTCTTACTTTTTGCTAAAATACAAATCCAAAAAATAAAAAAACATTTTTTTCCATCGGTTTTGGCCAATTCTTCCTCATATTTTTGGTAAAAAAAAAACGCAATCGGCGTTTATTGATTGGTTTGCGCAAAAGTTGCTGCGTTTACGGACGATGAAAATTAATTTCTGTTTTTATTTTTTATTTTTTACTATTAATGGTGGTGATCTGTGATTTTTAGCGGTATTGCAATATTGCAGCGGACATGTCGGACCATTTTGACACTTTTTTTGGACCATTGGCATTTATACAACAATCAGTGCTATAAAAATGCACTGATTACTGTGTAAATGCTATTGGCAGTGAAGGGGTTAACCTGCAGGGGGCGCTCTGAGGGTTAACAGTGTTCCCTGGGTGTGTTCTAACTGTGTGTGGGCTGCCCTGGCTGGGGAAAGGGGATGATCACAGCTTCCATATAGAGGAAGCCTGTGATCACCGCCCTTCCCCCTCTATGAGAAAGGAGATCCGTGTTTACTTACACGGACCTCCGTTCTCTCACTGCGGGGGGGGCCATCGCGGGTAGCCGGCAGCAATCTAGTCCACCGTACCCACTCCCTGGCCCCCCCGGACACAGTGAGCCTGCAAGCGCGCCTCCGGCATGCACGCACTCACAGCACTAGTTATCGCAGCTGCCGTCATATGACGGCGGTTTGCGATAACGAGCCACTCTGTCGCTGTCAGACTGCGATTGGCGGTCTGCAAGTGGCTAATAACTGCATGTAAATAATCCCAGGCAACCCTATCAAGGGCCTTCTCTGCATCCAATGACAGGAAAAACCCTTTTTGTTGTGTCTTGAAATTAGATGGTGTATATTAATGGCCTTGATGGTATTATCCCTTGCCTCTCTTCCTGGGATGAAGCCGACCTGATCTCGTGAGACAATTTGGGGGAGCACTGTCAGTAATCTATTTGCAATTATCTTGGAATATATTTTAATATCTACATTGAGTAGAGAGATCGGCCTATAAATTGTGGTTTGGGTAGGGTCCCTCTCTGCTCTGGGAAGCACCGTTATGTGGGCCTCCAGCATGTTTGAATCCAGGTGGGTCACGGCCGATATGGAATTCAATGCATGTAAAAATGGTTGGCAAAGGGTATTGCTAAATGACTTATATATTTTTTATTTTTACACTGTCTCTTTAAAAAAAAAATTTGATCACTTTTATTCCTATTACAGGGAATGTAAACATCTCTAGTAATAGGAATACTGCATGACAGGTACTCTTTATGGAGAGATATGGGATCAATAAGACCCCACATCTCTCCTCCAGGCTGAAAAGACCAAGATAAAAAAAACAATCTCGGTCTCTCCAGCCACATCCGTGGCTTCGTTTACTAAATCCAGCCCGGACGTGACTTTATAACGTCGCGCCCGTGCCTCCGAAGGTCATCTCCCTGACCAACTTCCGCCAGTGACCAATTCATGGCAACCGATGGCACGGGCGGGCCCAGAGAAGCACCGGTGGGGGTGGGAGGGTGGATGTCCCCTCCTGCTGCCTGTAAGAATGATCAAGCAGTTGAACTGCCGATATGATCATTCTTACGGTGCAGGGAATCGCCGGCCCTAAAAGAAGATATCTGAATGGTGCCTGTAGCTGCAGGCACCATTCAGATATACCCACTCAAACTCTAGACATCATATGACGCCACTGGGCGTGAAGTGGTTAAACAGTGCTAAGTAAAAGTTACAATTTAATATCAACATCCATATGATACAGAGCTCGTACCCAACCCACTCTATTATCTCATAACAGAACATTGTCAAATATTCTCAGTCACTATAGAGTAGTATGATTACCATACGTGCATATACTGTAGCATTTAGTATAGATATGCAAAGAAAACCCAACCAAAGTATAAACCTACAAGAACAAAAAAACAAACCAGAAACATACTGGAGTGAACCCAACCCACTCATCTAAAATCAGGAAAAATCAGAGCAGCCCCATAGTACCCCATACCAGCAGAATTCATAAAACACACAAAGCACCCCACCAGTAAACAATACTTTAATTTCCTATGGGTTGGCAGCCACAATTGCAGATGAGTCTACCCACCTGGACCATATCTTTTTGAACTTTTCTTGGACATTTTTTTGCCATTTCATAAAGTGGGATATATTGATTAACCAATTATTTCCATGCCATCAAGTCAAAGATGTCAGTACATATCCAATGCAATGGTATTAAAGTGGTTGTAAAGTCGCCCCCACCCCCCCCCCAAAAAAACTTGCAAAGCAAAGCCATAATGAGCTTGTATGCAGCACATACTAGCTCATTATGAAATACTTACCTTGGAATTAAGCTGTTGCAGCAGTCTCGGCACACCGCTGTGACCAGCAATGTGCTTATTCCGGGTCTGCGGCTCCTTGATTGGCGGAGCCACACTGACATCACTCCCACGCATGCGCATGGGAGCCGTCATTTACGGCACGTCAACAGAAGGAACGCCACCCGGGGCTATCCCGGGTGCTGATTCTTCAGTGCGCATGTGCCGATGACATCGACACATGCTGATACAGGGAATATCAAGATATTTCCGGGACCTACAGGTAAGCCTTATTGTAGGCTTACCTGTAGTTTAAAGTGGTTGTCATGAGTTGACAACCACTTTAATTTTCGTACATAAAAAAAGTCTCAAAAAAGTTTAGTAGCATTATCCATAATTTTATCCTCGAACCCCCCCTAGAAGGCATACCAAAGGACCACACACATTAGGTAGATCAAATGTGTCAGCTATAAATTCTGTAATGTTAGACCACAAAGGCCTCATTTTGGTGCATTCCTATACCATATGCAAAAAGAATCCTGCACTAACTTGACACATATGGCAAGTATCAGTATCCCACTTCCCCATGTGAAAGAGATGCTTTCACATTTTTTTTTACAACGTAATTGTATAATTTTATCACTAGAAGAAATAACTGTACCTACATATGTGGCAAGAACATCTAACCACAACTCTTCTGTCAAATCAGAGACTATACCAAGTCATCTCATATTAGCCCGATGACAATGCCTACTATCAATGAGAGTCAATTCCAAGTAGTACATGGAAACCAGCTTAGTATGCTCTTTCTGTAACAGAAGAGCTTCCAATCTAATATTTACTCACTAGAGTCACCTCCCCACAGCCATACTGGGCCATTGCAGCGTGTTTAAGTTAAGCTTACTGAAAATACCATGAGCCAGGTACACCCCATTCTGACTTGTAATTGTAAAAAGGGCTTAAGTTTGCTATTCTCATAGATATGATGGACATATTTGATACCATACTGAGCCCACTATTGACCCCCTTCAACCTATAAAATTTCCCCATATTAGGGTTATACCAAAGAGGGCATTTGGAGACATTGCATTGGTACATGTCCTTCCAGCTCCATATACCATTTTTTTGACAATCCCTTGCCTATTAGCTTTGGAAATGGCCAGATGGACACTAAAGGAGAGGGGCCTATCAGTTTGGACATGTGTGGCTGAATTTGTATTCCTTTCTTCTTTTTTGTGACATTCAGAGAGATGTTTCTAATTATGCTTTGAAGGTTGTTGTGAATTGCTCTCCTACGCAATGGGATCCATCTCTGAGGGAGATGTTTTTAACTGTCTCATTGTAGTGTCAGATGAGGCTCTATTTAAAGAATTGGGCCTCCCCTTCTGCTCAGTCTCATGGTTTAGGTCAGATATAGCAGACATGGTCAGGCACCTGATTGACTCTTGCTGTCTTGGGGCGGCCCCTTGTTTTATCATTATACTTTGGCGTGTCCATCCCTCACACAGTTTTTATGAACTTTTTATGGAAACTTATTTGGACTTTCTCCTATATATATATATATATATTTTTTTTTATTATTTGTATGCTTTTAAGCAGTACAGAACCTCGCTATAGCCGAAAGACAGCTACAGCGCGGCTCTGAAAATCCGGGAGGACGTCCATGGACATCCTGCCTCGTGCGCGCTCCCTGCGCTCACTCGCAACCTGGAGCGGCGCGCTCTCACGGCCGCCGCATGCTGCGTTGGCGTGCCCACGGGTCGGGCAGACTCGTTGTCCGCCCGAGACCCACCGATCACTTGTAGCAGACTCAGAACAGGGAAACGCCAATGTAAACACGGCGGTTCTCCGTTCTGTGAATGGGACATACCAGATCTACTGATCCCTGTCACTGGGATCAGTTAGATCTGTTATGTCCCAACCAGCCCATCCCCCCCACAGTTAGAACACACCCAGGGAACACTGTTAACCCCTTCACTGCCCCCTGCAGGTTAACCCCTTCACTGCCAATGACATTTATACAGTAATCAGTGGATATTTACATTTCTGATCACTGTATAAATGTCATTGGTCCCAAAAAAGTGTCTAAAACGTCCAACATGTCCGTTGCAATATCGCAGAACCGATAAAAATCGCAGATCGCCGCCATTACTAGTAAAAAAAAAAAATTGTAAAAACGCCATAAATCTATTCCCATAGTTTGTAGACGCAATTACTTTTGCGCAAACCAATCAATATACGCTGATTGCGATTTTTTTTACCAAAAATATGTAGAAGAATATATATCGGCCAAAACCGATGAATAATTTTCTTTTTTATATATTTTTTTTGGATATTTATTATAGCAAAAAAGTAAAAAATATTGTTCTTTTTTCAAAATCATTGCTCTTTGTTTGTTTATAGTGCAAAAAATAAAAACCGCAGAGGGGATCAAATACCACCAAAAGAAATCTCTATTTGTGGGGAAAAAAATGATAAAAATTTTGTTTGGGTACAACGTTGCACGATCGCGCAATTCTCATTCAAAATGTGACAGCGTTGAAAGCCTAAAATTGGTCTGGGCAGGAGGGGGGTTTAAGTGCCCAGTAAGGAAGTGGTTAATATATGAATATTTATTGCATTGCACTATTTTCATTTAGTTGCCATTTGGCAGTTCTTATATACATAAGGGGTAGAGCCACCTGGTGATGTCACCTGGTGGCACAGCCACCTTGTGATGTCACTGACCGATGCATGCTGGGTTGGTGATGTCACAAGGGTCACCAGGTGACGTTGCCAGGTGGCCCCACCCTTACCTATATAAAAACTGTCAAATGGCAAGCCAGGCACCAGCGAATTGCCTTAAGCCTCGTACACACGGGACGACAATCGTGTTCAACACGTCGTACTCACGACCGTTGTATGCAGAATCGATCGTCTGTGGCCATGCTTTCAACAGTTGAACATACGACGGTCGTTCGTGGGAGTTGTATGTGCAGACTAGAAAACTTGGTCGTGTCAACAAGCTCGCATACGACCGTTGTATCGTGTGTAGAGCAGCTGTGTTCAACAAAGTTGTATTGTGCTAAACATGCATGCGCCAAGTCCACTTCAACTAACATGAAATTAGATGAAGGAGCCCAAAAGGTGACGCTACTTCCTCATTATACGCTCATTCGCGTCATCACGTTCGGCCGGCCGCAAGTTGTATGTACGACCGTCGTGTGCATGTCAGTAGGCTACATACGACCGTCAATGTACGATTCAACACGGTCGTACACGCGATCGTCGTCCCGTGTGTACGAGCCATTAGTTGATGGAGGAACATTTTTTTTTCTTTCTTTCTTTCTTTTTCAGAGCCCCCCTGCCCTAAAGCACATACGCACCATGTTGAGGGCATGTGGCCAGATATGGTTCAGGAGGGGGGGTCGCTCGCTCCCCCCCCCCTTTCCTGGTCAGCAAGGCTTCATGCTTGGATATGGGTCTGGTCTGGATTGGGGGGGGACCCCCACGCCATTTTTTAAACATTTTTCTATGGACAGCAATAGTGTTATTATTTAAATGCGAGTTTACTTTTTTTTCTTTAGTAATGTCAGCTTTACTGCAGTAGGTTATATACACTGTACAGATGTACCATTGTACAGGCAGACTAAGGGGGCCCCCCAGGCACTATAGTTAAAGGAAGTTTTCATTTTTATTGTTTCACTTTAAGCATCATTAAAATCACTGCTCCTGTAAAAGTAATCTTTTTTCAGACAGTTTTCATAATAGTTAGGTTAACATGTTTTAAACCTCTGACTCTGCTGACTGCAATAAACAGAACCATCAGCAAGAATAGCAAACATCAGCAAAAACAGCAAATATTCTTGACATGCAATATAAGGGAAGGCAAGGCCTAAGGTCCTGACTAACCCTGGTCAGTGGAATAATGTGCATCAAGTCTGACAGCAGTGGGGTCATTAACTCAATGTAGGAGTGCTCAAACCTCAAATGCAGGTATTTGTTATCCAAAGGAATGCTTTCAAGGTGTCCTGAGGAACTAAAGGGAAATTATAGTGTGGTCTCTTTAGTAGATAGCCATTAGTAGAATGGATAGAAACATAGAAAAGTGATGACAGAAAAGAGACCAAGTAGTCCATCAAGTAGGCCCGTTTTAACCATATATATATATATTATTATTATTATTATGCAGGATTTATATAGCGCCGACAGTTTGCGCAGCGCTTTACAATATTAGGGCAGACAGTACAATTACAATACAATTCAATACAGGAGGAATCAGAGGGCCTTGCTCGTTAGAGCTTACAATCTAAGAGGGAGGGTTGAATGATACAAAAGGGCAGTAAACTGCGGGGGATGAGCCGATTGAGAAAATAAGGAGTGTAGTTGTTAGGTGGTGGCAGGATAGGCTTCCCTGAAGAGAAAAGTTTTCAAGGATCGCTTGAAGGTGAATAGATTTGGAGACATTCTGACTGATTGGGGTAGGGAGTTCCAGAGGATGGGAAAGGCTCGGGAGAAGTCTTGGAGGGGAGTATGAGAGGAGGTGATGAGGGAGCTGGAGAGCAGGAGGTCTTAGGAGGAGCGAAGAGGACAATTAGGTTGGTATTTTGAGACTAGGTTGGTGATGTAGCTAGGAGCAGAGTTGTGGATGGCTTTGTAGCTGATTGTTAGTATTTTGAAGTTAATTAGTTGGGCGAGTGGCAGCCAATGGAGGGATTGGCAGAGGGAGGTGGCAGACGTTGAACGGTTTGCAAGGTGGATGAGTGTGGCAGCGGCATTCCTGATGGACTGGAGAGGGGATAGTCTATTTAAAGGTAGGCCAGTGAGGAGGGAGTTGAAGTAGTCGAGACGAGAGATGACCAGGGAGTTAATCAGGAGCTTTGTGGTTTCATTGGTTAGGAAGGGATGTATTTTAGAGATGTTGCGGAGATTGAGGCGGCAAGCCTTAGAAATTGATTGGATGTGGGGCCAAAAGGAGAGTTCAGAGTCCAGGATAACACCAAGCACCCTGACATGTGGGAATGGGTGGATGGTTGTGCCATTGCTCTTGACAGAGAAGTCGGGGAAAATGGAATGTGGGGGAGGAAATATTATGAGTTCCGTTTTGGACAAGTTGAGTTTAAGAAAGTGGTGTGACATCCAGGCAGATATGGCTGTTAATAAGCTAGTGATACGTGAGGAGACTGATGGGGTGAGTTGGGGGGTGGAGAGGTAGATTTGGGTATCGTAAGCGTAGAAATGATATTGAAAGCCGTGGAAGGCTATCAGCCAACCCAGGGAAGAGGTGTATATTGAAATATATACATATATATATATATGTATATACATATATATATGTTTTGTGTTTTTTTTTTTGCCGTTAACGTTTTTGTCTGAGTAAAGGTCTATGCTTGTCCCAAGCATGTTTGAAGCCATTTACTATCGACTAGCTCACTACCACTGGTGGAACTCTATTCCAAGCATCAACTACCCTCTCAGTGAAATAATACTTCCTAAAATAAGTTTTCAAACTTACTTCAAGTTAGTTTGAGGTCATGTCCCTGTGTTCTTGATTGTTGTTTCATACTGAAAAAGCTGACCTCCTGAACCTTATTCATCCCCTTGATATATTTAGAGGTTTCAATCATGTCTCCCCTTTTGCTTCTTTCCTCCAGAATGTACATATTAGTTCCTTCTAATCACCCAGACCTTTCGCCATTTTTATTACTGTCTCTGGCTGCAACTGTCTTTCTGCAGGCACATTTCTGGGTGGTCAAGCAAAAGTTAACTCTCTAGCTTTCACCCTCTCCTCTAGTGACTTAATGGGCCACACCTCTCTGCTGCCTCAAGGTCCTCTCTCTATGCAGCCTGGTTTGTTTGCCCAAGCACTAATTGCCAGTAATGCTTTCTCCTCTTGTTTTCTTCATCCCATGGGTAGGATTTTGGTCTGTTCCGCTGATTCAGCCTATCAGTGTTCTCCCTGTAGCATATAGATGGGTCCAATTTCCAGCTGCCAATGCAGCCAATGTTGCAGCAGCTCCCTTCTGGCCTGTCAGTCAATAGTTGAGGGAAGAGGATCAAGCTACCACGCAGCCGTGAGAGTGCCTGGGCTGTGCAGTTTAAAGAAGCCACCAGCCAAGGCTACATAGTATAATTTGCATCTTTCATTATTATTATTATTATTATACAGGATTTATATAGCGCCAACAGTTTACACAATGCTTTACAACTTGAGGGTAGACAGTACAAATACAATACACTTAAATATTATAGGAATCAGAGGGCCCTGCCCGATAGAGCTTACAATCTATCATGATCTTTTGCACTTTTTAAATGTGTAGTTTGCAGGGTTTTATTTATTATTTATGGGTTATTTATGCTATTCATTGTATAAAAGCTGAAATAGTGAGACCACATTGCAACATGACACTGTCAGTTTTACAGATATCAGAAAAAATGAATGGAAAATAAGCATTGCTGTGTACATAATGTTAGACAATAATAAAATAACATCCATTAAAGCAGAGTGACATGTTGATCTTAAAATTACATGATGTGTGTTTTGTTATAGTACAATACAGCTGCAAATACATATTAATTTAATCTTTGTAAAACAGCCTTTTACCCTATGATTTTAGGTGCATGCTTTTTTCTTGTTACCACAATATCCATAAATATACACAATAAATAGTTTTTTTTTTTGTAAACTATTATTATCATATTACTATACTATTGTGGAAAATATCAAGGGAAAGAGAGCTGTATTTTTTAAGAACTGTGGGCTAGCTCATTGTGCTTAGTTTGTAAATCAAATTTAGTTTTTTATACTCAGTCTTCCTTTGAAAGGCAATTTGAACATTTGCTAGCATGTCTGAATGAAGTGCATAATAGAACCTACTGTGATTGGAAAAGGAAGTACCTTGTGTGTTCAAGAAGAGTACAGGTAGTCTAACTCAAATGAGTGGATTGGAAATATAGGATTAAAAAAACGCTGTTGGGTGTTTCTTTGCCATCTCTTTCCCATTGGGTAGGTACCCTTTCACTGTTCTATAGACAAACAAAGAAGTGAGAACAGATGTCCTCATTTGAATATTTCCCATATTCTCCTGTTCTGGTGACAACTCAGAATTTTGGATTTTCGCTCACTTTAAATCCTGTTGACAGTGGTTACCAGAAATGAGAGAATATAAAGCAAAGACTAAGATAAAGATAAGAAAATAAAAAATTGATTGAATGAGAGTAAATAGGAGGTACTGGATCTAGGATTATTTATAATTCAAGAATGAAAGATGAGGTCTTTCTTAAAAGCAGTGCAATGATTCCAGCTAGACTGCTCTCAGGCATAAAACAGCTTGAAGAGGAGTCTCTGATAGATTCCTGGGAAAGCGAGCAAGTAAGGTGTCCTCACCAATAGCTATGAATCTTTTTTTTTTTTTTTTCCAATAAAGGTTTATTTAAGCTGTGAACATACATATTGTAAATTTATACAATACATAGAACATATAATGAATATATCTGGACAGTTTGCAGATAGAAAAATTAATAAACATATATTATATAGAATTCTTAGTGACTAATTAATACAGACGATAATACTATCTCAGCACCAAGATATAATAAAAGGGTTATAATTCAACGTGGTATAAATGTTTTATACAAGGTATAAATTGTTGTGTCTTTAGTATAGGTATCTTTCTCAAATAGTCTTTCTAGGCTGAAGTAATTGTTTCTGAATGCCTTTCTATCTGCACGTTATTATGAACTTCAGGGGTTTGGTTATCGATTCTCATTTATAAGGTTTTGGTAAGTTTCTGTTAACTTGAAAAGAAACCAGGCTCTCCAGGTTTTGTGAAATTGGGTGGAATTTTCCTTTTTTATTGCTATAATCTCTTCCATTTCATTAATCTCATTCATTTTTGTTAACCAATGTTTAGTCGATGGTGTTTGTGTTGAACGCCATGTGAGGGGGATCAGGGCTCATGCTGCATTAAGCATATGTCTAAGCAATGAATGTTTGTAAGCTCTATATGATAGATTATTAATGTTTAATAAGCAAAAGGGTGTGTCAAGTTTGATCTTGGAGCCTGTGATATTTTTGATCAGATCGATGACTTCCTTCCAATTGTTTTGGATTTTCTGACAAGACCACCAGATATGTATAAAAGTCCCCACCTCTTCATGGCCACGCCAACAGATCTCTGATTCATTTGGTTGCCATCTTTTACATTTAATAGGGGTGATATACCATTGTGTGCGTAATTTATAGGATGTCTCCTGCATACTCGTGCTTAGTGAACATTTGTGGGTGAATACACACGCTTTCTCCCATTGTTCCTCTGTGATTTGAATATTTAGATTATGTTCCCAGAGAGTTTTATATTTGTCAGTGGTATCTGTAATTGGCTGTGAGATCCATTTATATGCCAGAGAGGTGGCTCCTCTTAATGGAGTCTGATCCAAGCATATTTTTTCTAGGTTTGTGAGAGGTCTTGTCATCAGGTTTTTTTGTTTATTTTTTAGGAAGAAGTCATGAATCTGAACATAAGTCCAAAAATTGAATTTGTGGTTAGCGATAATCTTTTCTTGGTCCTGATAAGGTAATATCTTACCATTTTTAATACAGTCGTGAACTAGTACAGGCATGTTTCTCTTTGTATGCAAGAATTTAATGTTTTCTGATCCGGGTGGGAATTCTGGGTTCCCTGACACTGAGGTCAGTGGACTTGGGTTAGAGGAAAGTTTATGTGTTTCAAAATTTTTTTGGCAGATTTTGAGGGTGGTGTTTATTAGGGGATGATTTTTGATGGCCCGTGGGTAGTGTTTAGGTGATGACCATGGGAGAAGATGTATGTGGATGCCTGGGACTATCTGTTCTAGATTAACCCAGTCTTTGTTATTGGTGTGGCAGTGCCAGTCTATGAGTCTAGTGATGTGGGTTGCAAAATAATATTTTTGAAAATCAGGAATTCCCAATCCCCCTTTGTTTTTAGGGTAGGTGAGCAGCTTCAAATTGACCCTAGGTTTTTTATGAGCCCAAATAAAATGTCTTTTAGCTTTAGAGAGTCTTCTGAAGAAGTCTGTGGGTATATCAATAGGGAGGGCATGAAACAGGTATAGTAGCCTTGGGGGTATTGTCATTTTCAGAATGGCAGATCTGCCAAACCATGAGAATTGTTTTATATTCCAATTTTTTAGGTCCTGGTCAATTTTTTTGAGTAGGGGTAGGAAATTATTATGATATATGTCTTTCAATTCGGGGGTTAACTTGACTCCTAGATACTTGAGAGCAGTTTCTTCCCATTTGTAGGGTCAGTTTGGCTTGGCTAGTTGTTCCATCTCGTTTGGTAAAGTCAGGTTTAGTGCTTCCGAGTTACTGCTATTGATTTTGAAGTTGGAGATAAATTTGAATATTCTGAATATTTCGTTAAGGTTGGGTATTGAGATGTGTGGTTGAGTAATGAAAAATAGAAGATTGTCTGCATAGGCTGCTAGTTTAAATTCTCTTTTGTTTATTTTGAAACCGTGAATATTTGTGTTGGAGTTAATAGATCTTATTAATGGTTCCAATGTTATAATGAAAAGTAACGGTGATAGTGGGCAACCCTGTCTCGTGCCATTCCTAATATGGATGGGCTCTGAGAAGTAATTGTTGATTTTAATTTTTGCTGTTGGTTTCTCATAAAGAGATTTTATCCATAACATCATTTTATTTCCTAGTCCGACATGCTCACAGGTGGCGAACATATAGTCCCACGCCACTCTATCGAAGGCCTTCTCCGCATCTGTTGAGAGGAGAAGGCCTTCAATGTTCTCCTGTTTTGCTCTGTATATCAGGTTTAATGATTTGATAATATTGTTCTTTCGCTTCCCGGCCAGGCATAAAGCCTACTTGTTCTGGCCCAATTATTTTCTGTAATAGTGGTCTTAATCTGTTAGCTATTATTCCTGCGAGTATTTTGAGATCTATGTTTAACAGAGAAATAGGTCTATAATTAGTGCATTTCTTATGGTCTTTTTCCGGTTTCGGTAGGACTGTGATTTGTGCTGTTAAAAATTATTTTGAGGGTTGGGTTTTATTTCGAGATTTTCGAGATTATTAATATCTTCAACTGGTAATTTAGGTGAATTGCTTTTTTGAAGGAAATTTTTAATAATTGTTTCTCTGTGTTCTGAAGTTTACGTTGTTTTATTCTGAGGGGGAAAAATATATAATTCAGAATAATAGTCATGAAAGACTTTAGCTATTTTTGTGGTGTCAAAAATGTCTTCCCCTTTAGTATCTAGGATACTGTGTATATTGTTTGCAGTTTTTGCTTCCTTTAGGGCTCTAGCCATGTATTTGCTGCCTTTGTTACCATATTCATAGTAAATAGATAAACAATGCTCTGTTTATCTTCTTATCTAAAATATTATTTTCTTGTTTGTACTAGTTCTAGTTCTGTTTTAATAGTTAAGGATTGTTTGTGTGACTTTTCTAGGCTAGAGATTTTTGTTATTAGATTATTAATGTGTTTCTCTTTTTCTTTTTTCATCTTTGCACCCCATTTAATAAATTCACCTCTTATCACACATTTGTGTGTTTCCCAGTTTGTAAGGGGGGAAGTGTCCTGTGGGTTATTGATGTGAAAGAAGTTTAGGATCGTTTGTTTAATATGTGAATGTATATAGGCGTCAACCAAGAGTGAGGGGTTCAGTCTCCAATTGAAGATTTTTGGTTTTCGTGTGTCTGTATTCACTTGGATTGAAATGGGTGCATGGTCTGTTAAGAGTATATTACCTATACTGGCTTTCTTTAGAGCTGGAATATCTCTTTGTGAAATAAAAAGATAATCTATTCTTGTATATCTTTTGTGTGGGTTTGAATAGAAAGTAAAATCTCTTTCAGTTGAATTCAGTAATCTCCACGTGTCATCTAAAGTTAGTGACTGGAGGAGTGACTTAATTTTTTTAGGATTCGGTAGGTAATACTAGTTCTGCCTGTAGATGTGTCCTGTTGAGGGTTCAGAGGGATATTAAAATCTCCTCCCAGAATGATACGACCCTCTGCGAAGATGGATCTAGTATGAGCGGTTCCAATAGTGTTATGTTAAGTGAGTAGTCTTATATTAATTTCACCTTTCTCACTAACACTTTACTCAGAGAAAGTGTGTGAGTGATTCTGTTTAATATCTATTGTCTCTGACTTTTGGGGTTTTTGGGGCTGGTCTGCCATAATTTTGGCCTTCAAACTGTTTTTGTTTCTTCCCTTTCGTGGAGAAAGATTTTTGAGGGGTGTTGCTTGGTGATGTTGTCATCATTTGGGTTGGTGGGGGTAAACAAAATTCCTGATACCATTCAGGGAGGTCTATTGGATCGCAATGAATGGATTCGCAGAAGAATGGTATATCTTCTGGTGTGCGAAGTAGGACCTGTTTACCTTCTATGTTAATTTGGCCCGCAAAGGGAAATTTCCATCTGTATGGGATCTTTTTTTCTTTCAGAATTTCCAGTATCAGGTTTACATCTCTTCTATTATTGAGGGTAATGGGAGACATGTCTTGAAATAATTGAATAGTTTCGCCATTAAAGAGAATTTGATCATTTTGTCTTGTTTTTCTCAATATTTCTTCTTTCAATGGAAAATTATTGAGGCAGCAGATGATGTCTCAAGGTGGGGCTGTATCAGGGTCTTTAGGTCTCAGAGTTCTATGAGCTCTCTCGAATTCTATTGTTGAGTCTATGGGCCTCTCTAATAGGTTGTTGAAAATGGAGGTAAGGACAGGTTTTATTTCATCTACATTGATGGATTCCGGTATACCTCTGATCCTAATATTCTTTCTTCTGCCCCTGTTGTCAAGGTCCTCCATTTGTCTATTCAGGGTGATTAAATGTTGAGAGTGTGAGGTGGTAACTTTTTCTAGTCTTTTAATGGCTTTATCCCTCTGTTTCCCATTTTTCTCCACTGTTGCTAATTGTTCAGTCAGCGCTGACAACTCTGTTTTGAGTTCCAATATCGCTGAAGAGAGTGATTTTTTAATGTCCGCAGCAATTTCGGTCATGTCTCCATATGTTAATGGGTGATCCAAATTAACTGTGCTTCTCGATGGCCTTTCGGAGGCTGCCAGAGATTCATATCAAAATCTTCCCCATCTGTGTATTCTAGTGGTTGTGGGGTCTTTGAGCCCAACATGTTTCTACTTTTCTGTGTTTGGTTTTTGAAAATATCAGCAATGTCAGGACATGAAGATCCTGCCAAAGAGCGTTGGTATCTTGTTTGAGAGCCTTGTTGTGGGTTAGTTTTTTGTGGTTTGCCCATATTTTAGTAGTGTTGGACCATGCGGTGTCTTCTGTGTTTAATCAGTTAGATATCCTCTCAGCTATAGTTCTTTATATAGAATGGGTGTACCAAAATGTTCTTTTTCTTCTAGAGGTATATTTGATCTTGTAAATATAATTTACTGTTCTGGGATCGTTGTCTGATTCTCTTGTGTCTTTAGGAGAAAAGTTGCTTTATGCCTCTTGTTGGTAGTCCGGGTATCTATCTATTGCCAGATAGACAGTTAATTTAAACAGAATGAAAATAAAAATGTCACTTTAGCAAGTAATGGGTTTTTGTAAGTTTTATTTCGGTCTTAGTTGCTTCACTAAGGTTTTTGCCTCTGTATAGTCTTGAATATATGTCCTCTATGCCCCTCTGTGGTAGGGATGAAATTTAGACCAGTGCCTTGTTAGGGCTTGTTTGCTAGAGTGGCGAATGCCTTGATGTGTTATCGGCTTGGCCGGTAGTATAACCGAAGTATCAGGACCACTTCTCTTGCCTGCTGTGAGGTTGGAGACTTTCGGGCTCCGTTGCAGTGCCTCTGTATCGGTATAGGTCGCTAAATTTAACCCGGTGTCTACTTGCAGCCTGCTGTGAGAACGAAGGCCGCGGGTTTGTTTGCTAGAGTGGCGAGTACCTTGGTGTGTGATCGGCTTGGCCGGTAGTATAGCCGAAGTATTAGGGCCTTTTCTCTTGCCTGCTGTGAGGTTGGGGACTTTCAGGCTCCATTGCGGTACCTTTGTGTCAGTGTTGGTCGCTAAATTTAGCCCGGTGTCTACTTGCGGCCTGCTATGAGAATGAAGGCCTCGGGCCTGTTTGCTAGAGTAGCGAGTGCCTTGATGTGTAATCGGTTTGGCCGATAGTATAACCGAAGTATCAGGGCCTTTTCTCTTGCCTGCTGTGAAGCTGCGGTACTTCTATGTCCGTGTTGGTCGTTAAATTTAGCCCGGTGTCTACTTGCGGCCTACTGTGAGAACAAAGGCCGCGGCCGTATGGAGAGGCTTTATAGGCCTTGATCTGGTCGGAGCCTTTACGGACCTAGATCTGCCGTCTTATTTAGATATTAGTGTCCTTATGGTTTCCTCATGGTACCACCGTACCCCAGTTGATAATTAAATCTAGTCCGGTGTAAGTTGAGGCCTACTGCCGCGGTTACCTCCGTATCAGTGTGGGTGTGACAGTAAGCATCCTATCTCCCGTTTTCGGCAACAGAGTCCTTCAAAAGATGTATCAGTACCTTCGAAGGTATACAGATGGCCTCTGTAAGGTGTGATTTTATCTCACCCGTCCTTAGATTCTTAGGATTCGGATGGATTTTCTCCAGGGTTCACGGAGCTGACTCGAGATGTGTCCGCCGCTGTGCTCCACAAGCCACGCCCCCAGCTATGAATCTAAAAGCATTTATTCTATCATAAAAATCCAAAGTAAAAAAAAAAAATTGTTATAACCTTTCAGCATAGAAGCAGTATATATAGTATTTATCTTTGTTTCAGTCCCTCAACTCTCCTGGTACTTAGTCATTTCATGTATCCAACCCATCCATGTGGGTCAATTACCTACTTCCCCTTTTGGGATTTACAAGTAGGTGAGAGGGAATACAGCATGCATTGGGAGTGCATGTATTCTACACACTGGGAAGCATTTCAAGACATGGGCTGTTTGAAACGTAAGTATAGATGGACTTCTTTTCCTGGGCTGGCATTCTCTTATAAGAGACCCTGTGGTCATAGGGTCACTCTAATATTGAAGACCCATTCATATTCTTGCTTAAAATGTGTGTTTTTATCATGGTTTTTAAAGTGAGTTTGGTCTTTCTTTTAAAGTAGTGAATGTGACGTTCATAGATTGCCATTCATCCCTAAAGAATATGTGCCTTCGGGAAACTACACCTAAAGCCTGTCATACATGGATTGACCTGCTGAATTTTGATCCATGTATGGGCAGGAAGATTGTACCCAAGTTGGGGTCGATGGAGCCTATCGACCAGCCTGTTGGATGTTTGTCATGTGATTGATAACTGCTGGCGGCTATAGCCACTTGCAGTAATCATTGTGTTCTTCTGGCCAGGGAGGCTCCTCACACCCAACCCCCCCCCCCCACACACACACACACACACTTGTAAAAAACACAATTGCACTGTGTGGTGTTAATAGGGAATCAAGCTATTTTCTTTCCTTCCACTCAAGTCATCTATGGGCTGTCCAACATGCAGCAATTAGGATTTAAAATACAATGCCTTTATGAGAACCATAGCATGGAAACAAGATACAGATTCCTCCACAAGCTTTAGCTGCAGAATTACAGGTAGAGGCACATGAAAAAATGGACCCAAATCCACCCTTTGATTCTGTGATTTGTGATTTTTTTTTAAATTTGCAATAGTATACAGTTTAAAGTGTGTGTTACCATGATATTTCATATTCATGATATGTGTCTGCGTTACCATGTACTTGAATTAAAACATATCCTGTTCTCTATGCATTGCTTCCTGGCAGTATTCCTGCTTTCCTATTTCAAACTGACCATGCCAGGGCTTGGAAGCAAATCCATCCCATCATGGTCAGTTTGCTTTCTGCCCTTTACCTGGGACCACAGCCTGCCTGTACTCCAATGGTCAAACTTGTGCTGCACAGCTCTTCACGGATAAAATGAGTGTACTGCTGTGTCTCTGCCTCCTGCTGACATGCCCAACCACCTTTTACACTGCACTGTGTCTGTGTTCCATTTAAGCTGCAGCTGCAATGCTCCCCCACCCCCATTGTCTCCAACCCCACCTCTCAAGCCCCTCATGCAGCTGAGAACAGAGGTCATGTTATTATTTATTAAAAAAAAGAAGGTTTTTAGAATTGTGTATATATATATATATATATATACATACAGTATCTCACAAATCTTTTCATGTGTCAACACTGAAGAAATGACACTTTGCTACAATGTAAAGTAGTGAGTGTACAGCTTGTATAACAGTGTAGATTTGCTGTCCCCTCAAAATAACTCAACGCACAGCCATCAATGTCTAAACCACTGGCAACAAAAGTGAGTACACCTCTAAGTGAAAATGTCCAAATTGGGCCCAATTAGC
>BLSH010035756.1:142092-153368 GCA_018402905.1 Glandirana rugosa
GTAATACACACCTCTGAAATTGTGTTAAGGTCTGTTGGTTTACCTATGCTGTAGGTTCCGATGGTCTGTGGGAAGGGTCTACCCGTTGAAGTATTCCTTATTACTGGATATGCTGCGTACCTCTACAGTGGTGTGATACCTTGCACTAATGTGGAAGAAAAGGTGAGGTGTATTGAGAATAAGGGCGTATCTGAAGAAGGACCATCTGTTTACCTGAGAAGGGTTGCATTGGTTTTGACGATAAAACTGTTATTGAACCAGCCTGGTACGTGGTTAGTGAGATAGGTAACTCCGAGGGAGCTGCTGGGGATCGTATGATAGAGGCGTTCGCCCTCCACAGCCTCGTTGGAGAAGCCGTCGAGGGAGCCTCAATGGATAGAGTGATTGGTGCATGGTCCGACCAAGTTATTGTCAAAATAGCAGTTTTGGTTACGTTGGGAAGAGTCCATTTGTCTACCAGGAAGAAGTCTATGCGGGAATAAGAGTTATGTGGAGTGGAAAAGAAGGTGTAATCACGTTCCATAGTGTGGTGACATCTCCATGCGTCGTATAGGTCATTATTCCTTATGAAGTTGCCCATCTGGGAAGGGTGTCTGGTAGCCTTGGATGTCGTATCCATTTGGTTGTCTGGAATTGTGTTAAAGTCTCCACACATAATGAGCTGGCCTTTTTTAAAGTTATTAATCTTTTTCATCAGGTTTTTCAGGAATTTGATTTGTTTCGTATTTGGGGCATATATATTGGCGATTGTAAATCTGGTGTTGTTCAAGGTGCAGTCTATTATTAAGTATCTACCCTCCTGGTCAACTAAGGAGTTGTGTAGTTGAAATGAGACAGAGTCTTTAAAAGCTGTTATTACTCCGTTTTTCTTATGCGGGCCTGATGCTTTAAGTATGTGTGGGAAATGTTTGTTGACTAGTGTTGGTTCGTTTCCTTTTTTAAAATGTGACTCCTGTATACATATAACATCGCTTTGGTTTTCTTTGATTGTGCACCAAAGGGACTTGCGCTTAGCTGGGTGGTTCAACCCCTTGGCGTTCAATGAGAGAAAGTTCACCATTGTGGTGGAGAATGTGTAGTCAGTAGACACGAAAAGAGTATACTCACGCTTTGGGGTATGTTGTTTGACTTCTGACGGTTTGGTTGATAGTGAGTGGGTTTTGGAGCTCCATATTTCTGTATGCGGTACTTGGTGTTAACAAACGACGGTACAGCTAGGGAGAAAAAAAAGGTTATGAACAGTATTCTAGGTAAGGCTAGCTTGGTTTGTCTTAAGGGTATATTGTTATATGAAGCTGTTGCTATAAAAGCAAAGATCGTGGTAAAGTAGTAACAGTGAACTATATAGTCAGTATTAGTACGACAGCACTAACAGTAGTGTGCTGATATTCAACTGGGGGAAAAGTTTGTGGGGTTTTGACAACGACAAACTGCACCCCTTGTCGGAAGGTATGGTAATATTGGGGTGAAGTGTTCAACATCAAGTTGCTAGAATGGTTCCAATGCTCAGGTTTTGTTTCCATAAGTGGGCAGGGAATTGTTTGCTGGTTGTGGTTGTTTCCATTTAGGGTGTCTGGTATTATGCCCCAACTTCTCAGTAGTTGTAGGCCTTGATCCAGCGTGGAGATGTGGTGCTTGATCCCATTCTTCGTGATCATAATTTTGGTAGGAAATCCCCATTGATATGGGATTTTGTGATTGTTGAGGGCTTTCGTGATTGTATCTTATCTAATATTTAAAGCACAGATCCTTCACTTGAATAGAACTATCATGATTGAACTGAATTCACTGTTTTATGCAACTGTAGAACACAAACTGAAATTAGTAATATAATAAAAAGCATAATTCATATAATCTACAACTCCAGGAAGCTGAACTCAGTAGCTAAATTCTTTAAGTTAAATGTTCCTGCCTGCCTAAAAATACTGGGCACTTTCTTCACCCCATTGGCTGTAAATAACAGAAGAAAATGTGAGTATGTACTGCTGGGGAGGTGGTAGTAACATGAAGCAAATTAATGCAAATCACAGGTTTTCTCTTAAAGTGGTTGTAAAGGCACTACAACCACTTTAACCTATAGGTAAGCCTATATTAAGGCTTACCTGTAGGTACCCTGCATATCTCCTAAACCTGCATCCTTCAGGAGATATGCAGTGTTCTGCATGTGCCGATGTAATTTCGGCACATGCGCAGTGAAGAAATGGCCTCTGTGCCGTTTCTCCACTGGGATCGTGCTGTGACTGGCGGCTCCCATGCGCATGATGTCACGCGGCTCCGGCCAATCACAGTTGGCACCCAGAAGGGAGAAGCACAGGCATGGTCGTGGCCTGGAGCGAGGACATCGCTGTATTCCTCTGCTGGTAAGTGCCACATAATGGACTATTATGCTTTTACATTGCAGGCACTATGCAGGAACTAAAGAGGAGGTAAAACCCGTCAGGGTTTACTTCCTCTTTAAAGTTGAAGTTTAATGTGCTTCTATTTTGCTTTGCCTGGTTCCTACCATGTTCACCATCAGCACTGAACACACAAAACTTTCTGTTTTCAATACACAGCTTGATTTAGACCCGGTGATGTCATCACTGGAGCTCTCTTCTTCTCTATGCAATTCAGACAGAGCATGGTAAATGGGAGGGACCAGCATGGTGCTGTACTGTACATAGCCTCCTAAAAGCATCACAATACCCTGCGTCAGTATGCTTCTTAAGTGCCCTCAGCCCTGCAAGCAGTGGGCTGATATGAATATCAAAATGACTTCATAGGTGGGTGTCAGTCTGGAGGAATGGATGTTCCTGAGCTAGCAGCATTTGCAAGAAGACCACCCGAGCTGTCACCTACATTCAATGCTGAGCCTCTATGATTGAAAGAACTAGAATCCAATAAATAAAAGGGGAAGGTCAAGGGCAGTAAAAGAGAATGTGTTAGATAATGTTAGAAAGTGTGCAATAATAGCAAGCTATTCCAGTACTTTAGAGGAATTTTTAAGCACGTATGCGCACAGACACACATGCAAAACAGGGTTTATATTTACAAGATTCCCACCTTTGTCAGAGGATTTGAAAAAATAATTCTAGCAACATTGACTAATTATCTTAGTACAATGTATTCAGTTACTGATTGCCAGTTTTAATTTTGCCTTTACATACTTTGTCAATATCCTCTATAATGTATGCCTGAATTATGGAATAAATAGATAAGGCTGGAGAAAAACAGGACTCATAAAAGAACTGGCCCCGATATGGAAGTAAGTGATTAGTATCTTCAACCACAGATATGGTACATCATCTAATAGCAAACATGTCAGATTTTAGTGTATTTAATGCTGGGGTGTTTGCCCCATATGCATTGCAGGAATGTGTGTGTCTGGTGAAAAATTGATCTTCTGAGTCATAAATCATAAGAATCTTTCATGGCACTAAATCAATGACTGGAAGATGCCAAGTAGGATCCTCAGTAACATACCAGATATGAAATACAAACTTAACTTTGTCTTCTTTTGTGATATGTAGGAGAACCTTGTTTAGTCACATTTCTTTAAAATCTTTTAAAAATACCTAGGGCAAAATGTAATCATAAGGCAAGTATAATAGGAAAAAGATTCAATGGTTCATAGCAATTACAGCATACTGCGTGTTTTACATTTTAATGCACTATTCCCAAGGGCACAGAGAACATTTCTAGATTGAAAGACCATGAAATATTTACGAAAAGGAAAACAAAACATGACATGGGATTACCAACCAAAAAAAAAAAAAAGACTTACACAGTTTAATAGAGAATGTCTTGTTCAAGTCAAAGATACAGTAGAATATACACATTAACGCCTAAACTTGCATAATGTTACCTTTGTGCTTGCCAAATGTAGGTTTTAATAATCTATTTCACTTGACAACCGGCCCATGTAAATATACGTCCTTGAATTTGAGCTCTGATATCGGAATGATGCCAGCAGCTATAGGCATCAGTCAGATATAATTTTTTTTCCACTGGCGATTCTCTGCACTACAAGAATGATCATTGCGGCAGTTCAGCCGCTTGATTGTTCTTACCGGAAATAGGAGGGGATGTACCCCCCTCCCGCCGCCCTCCGGTGCTTCCCCGGACCCGCCCGTGCCATCGGCAAGCCGGAGAATGAATCAGTCTCTGGCAGAAGGTGAGCATAGAGATTTCTCTAGGTGCCCCGGAGGTCTGGGTGAGACGTTATGACGTCACGTCTGGGTTGGCGGATGTAAACAATGCCGGGGACTCGGCTGGAAAGGCCGAGACAGTTCATTTTTTTCTGATCAGGCCTTTCCAGCCTGGAGGAGAAATGTCAGGACTTATTGACCCCGCATATCTCCATAAAAAGTACCTGTTATGCACTATTAGTATTACAAGGGATGTTTACATTCCTTGTAACAGGAATAAAATGATTAAAAAAAGAAGAAAATAAAGGTAAAATAAACAATAATGAAAAAAAAAAGTAAAACGCCCCCTTCCTCGTGAGCTCGCACACAGAAGCAAACGCATGTGTAAGTCGCGCCCGCATATGTAAACGGCATTGAAATCACACATGTGAGGTATCGTGTGCATTAGAACGAGAGCAATAATTCTAGCAATAGACCTCCTCTGTAACTCTAAAAAGGTGACCTGTAAAAATTTTAAATCATCGTCTATGGAGAATTTTAAGTACCAAAGTTTGGCGCCATTTCACAAGTGTGCGCAATTTTAAAGCATGACATGTTACCTATCTATTTAATTGGCGTAACATCAGCTTTCACATTATACAAAAACATGGGCTAACTTTACTCTTTTGGTTTTTTTAATTCATGAAACTGTTTTTTTTCCAAAAAAAGCGTTTGAAAAATCACTGCGAAAATACCGCGTAACATAAAAAGTAGCAACGATCGCCATTTTATTCCCTAGGATCTCTGCTAAAAAATATATAATGTTTTGGGGTTCTGAGTCATTTTATCGCAAAAAAATGATGATTTTTACATGTAGTAGCGAACTGCCAAAATTGGCCCGGTGGTCAAGTGGTTAAAATACTTAAGCATATAACTGATAGGCATTCACAGTTTACCTGGTATAGTGGCCACAGGTCCTTAAAACACACACCTGCAGGTGCTTGGTGACATTCTGAAATTACTTCCAGATCACCTTGGAATCCTTTTGGAGCCCTCTAGTATCCATCTAGAGACAAGAGTTGCTGTGTTGTTTACTACCAAGTGTTATGGGTGGCTTTACTAATAGGAACGTGTGAGTAGGAGGAGGTAAGCTAGAGTGACCATTTTATCTCTCATTACTATTTATTTAATGCAGAGTCCAGATATGGAGGATCCCTGAGTAATTTCTTTGTAATTTGCAAATACTTGTAGGTGACACTTCTAAAGAATTTAGGTAGAGTAAGCCCCCAGGATTGCTTTGAGCAATTCATATACAAAAAATATATTATTAATAAAGATGTCAGCGGCAACTTTTTTGCAATTGGTTTCTCCAGTTCTGGAGTAGTCATGATTGGATGACGAAATGTGTCAAGGGCATGGCCGGATGACGTAATTACACTGACAGGAACCAGGAGTTGGCCATCTTGGATAGGTATCTGAAGCCAAAGTCTAACCTAAGGAGGGAAATGCTTATTTAACAACCAGAGGTGCTTTATTGATTGTTTGCATAGTAAATACAGTATGCCCAAAAAGACATCATAGACAGTACAGGAGACAGTAATATGTACACTGAACAGCTCAGACCTTCAAAACAGCTATAGCAGCAAATACATCCCCATCCACATATGTCCAGACTAGAGTTGAGCGAACCCGAACTGTAAAGTTTGGGTTCTTACCGAACTTTGGGGTGTCCGTGACCCGGACCAGAACCCGGACATTTGAAAAAAAGTTTAGGTTTGAGTTCTGGGTTCGGGTATTTGATCACGCATGTAGAATAGCTGCAGGGCAGCCAATCAACAAGCGTTTCACTGGTTTGCCCTTAGAAGCCATCACAGCCATGCCTATTAATGGCATGGCTGTGATTGGCCAGTGCATCATGTGACCCAGCCTCTTTATAAGCTGGAGTCACTTAGTGCTGCATGTCACATGCTCTCTGGGTATTGTAGGGAGAGGATGCTGCTGGTGCTGTGAGGGACAGATGGCAGATAGATAGATAGGTAGAGATTACTACTACTACTGCTTTTAGGGACAGATTGCAGATCTCATCCTGCATTATAGAACAATCTGACTGGACTAGGTAGAGTCTACTGCTTAGAGGGACAGATTATTGTTCTAAAATCATCTTCTAGTTCTATAGGGTCAGGTTCCTGCTGTTGCTGTAAGGGACAGATTATTGTTCTGAAATCATCGCCTACTCCTATAGGGTCAGGTTCCTGCTGTTGCTGTAAGGGACAGATTATTGTTCTAAAATCATTTTTCTGCCCTCTAGCACTTTCCAGGACTTTTTTTACAATCATTTTTGTGCCGAAAAGTTTGGGCTCCCATTGACTTCAATGGGGTTCGGGTTAAAGTTCGGGTCAAGTTCGGTACCGAACCCAGACTTATTTCCGAAGTTCGGCCAAACCCACTGAACCCGAACATCCAGGTGTTCGCTAAACTCTAGTCCAGACCTAATAGGCACGTATAGACTTCCCAGTAGCATAGCAAGCAGCAGGTCGTTAAGGTTACACATCTATCCCAACTTCCCACTGGAAGCACTCCCCCTCCCAACCCCCCCCTAGGAGTCAAGCCACGGAGCCCACACCTTATCATACTTCCATGCACAACCTCTATTCATGTATGTTATCCTATACATAGGTAGGGCTACTGTCACCAGTGCCTCCCAGGAGAATAAAACAGGGGCAGAAGGAGAGGTCTAGGCCAGGAGGATGGCTTTTTTAGCATAAAACATAAGGTAGGATATAAGAAGTTTAGAATGATGAGAGCGCTGTTCATCCTCATGCACCCCCAGCAATGCAAGTTCCGGTGTCATTGGAATGGATATCTGCAGTCTAGAATTAACCGTTTGAAATACTTTTTGCCAGTATTGATTTATAACCGGAAATGCTTATTTAAATAAGCAACCATTTCTATGTGCACTGGTTGAAGTGAACTCATTTTGTGAGTAAGATTTTAACCTTTTGTTTTAATAAATTGATATGGTAAGCTGATATATTGCACAATTATGTTCTTTTTGTTCCTTGAAGTTACATTTGGAGGTGTTCAAATGTGGAGAAAGACACTGAAAAAAAATTGCATGGAAACAGCTTTTTTCAAGGGAAAGGCACATATGGACCTAATTTTCAATTTTTCAATTTTAAATTGAGGAGCCCAAAGCACAATCCTGCATTGTTTGAAAGAAAAAATAACTATGTACAAGAACAGTGTGTACCTAAACCACCTTACATTATAACACTCACATTCATCACACAGCACTATTCCTGTAGTAAGAAATACAATTTAGACATACGCCAGTTAAAGTGATATTAAAGGCAGATTTTTTTAAAAATAACAAACATGTTATACTTACCTACTTTGTGGTTTTGCACAGAGTAGCATGGATCCTCCTCTACTTGGGTACCCCATTGTTGCTCCTGGCCCCTCCCTTCTGCCAAGTGGTGCTTGCTATGAGGGCACCCAAGCAGGCTCACTCTTGAGCTGCTGCTCTGTGTGTCCATTCACATGGAGTGTGGCTTTGCCCCACCCCCACTCTCTCCTCATTGGCTCACTGGCTGTGATTGACAGTAGAGGAAGCACATAGCTCCCATTGCTGTCTCAGCCAATGAGGAGGAAGTGACCTGGGAGAGCTGCTACTCACACACACATCTCTGGGTCGAGATAGGGCTCAGTATCAATGATTATAATGGTCCTTCTGTTCTGGTGCTTGCCAGCTTTGCGTTTTTGTATGACAATACCTACCTATGCTTTTTATCTTTGGTTCATTGGGGCCTAATCATGTACATTAAAACTGTCCTGTTATTGGCCAGTTTTAAACTGCTCTATTATCTGTAGCCTCTTAATTCTTGTAGTAAAATATCTGCCTTTAATCTGTGAGAATGGTTTACTAAAGGCAAATAAGCTGTTATCTATGCAAGGGTATTTTCCATGCAAGGGAATACTGAATGACGTTAAGCACTGCTGACTTCCATCATCCAATCATGTGCAACTAAAAATATTTTTCTTTATTTCCCTTGCATATGATTGGGTTTTCTTTGCAATTCAATTTTCACCACATACACTAAGCTTAATGGCTAGTTCCCTTGCAAAGTGAACAGCCTATTTGCCTTCAGTAAATAAACTCTTGTGTCTCTAGTACATGTCAGCTTAGTCTTGAGTATGTAAACTGTCCTACTGCCGGCCAATTTTACACTGAACAATTTTAGTAGCAAAACGGATGCCTATGCCTTGTGTCTCTAGTAATTTTAAGCCTAGATTTGATCATTAAAACTGTCCTGCCACTGGCAAATTTTACACTACTGTATGATGTGGGGTCTCTTTGAAACCAAAAAACTATTACCTCTATAGGTTGGGACTTTATACGCAATTTCAACAAATTTTCATTAAAAAATATAAATTTATTATGATATCTTAAAATATTATTCACATTGAACCGATATGACACATTTTGTAAAAACGACCAATTGTTCAATTCTGCACATATTCCAGAGAATGAATACAGAAATACACATAAAAATAAACATCCTGCATCATAGGTGGGTATCACCCAACCCGGGAAAGGTCCCATGAGGAACCAGTGACCAGTCCTAGGAGGGTTCATCCAACGCGTTTCAGAATTATATCGGTATCAATTCTTTCTTCAGGGAAAGATACCGCCATTTATGAAATAAAAAGATGTGCATACTAATACCTTGTATGAAAATACATTGAAATAACTCATGCATGTACATTTATATGCATTGTATCACTTACAAGATAACACAGTAAACCAGCTTCTCTGTAATTCAGTTTACCCCCAATGAGCCCATCCATCCCCTCGTTGTGTACTTCCCATCATGTCGGGATGGTAGGGCATAATATACCAACGACCGGTGCAAAGATTAAATACAATGGAAGGTTTCTAAAAGAATTTAGACATAAAAGACTGAAGTTCAAGTATGCCTCAGTTAAATCCTTATAACTGCAAACATGCCAATAAAGTGGCTTACCTTCCAAGTAAAAAAGAGGGCATTAGCCCAGTGCCCATAACAAGGGAGCTCCCAACGGACCAGGGGAGGGGATGACTATAGCCAAGTGGTTGTTCCTGGAAAGGGGGCGCACCCCTAGATCCACCGCCCATCCTTGTGAGGTCCCCAGGCTGTGTCAAACCTGCGATCATACAGACCAAAGACAAAGAAATGGCGCTGGCCACCATCCCCGGCGTCCTATAAGCCGCGCATGCGCCACCCCCAAATGGGAAGTGCGTCATCGCGCATCGCATCATTTCCCGTCGTCCAGGACGTAGGTCCCAAAGAATGGTAAACGCCTGGCCATGGACTGTAACCGACAGCACGAGAGGGGGCAGCACCATCTAGTGGAGGGAGACAAGATTACCTTACCACCAAACGCCGCCCAAAACAGCCCCTGGACGGCACCTAGCCAGACCACAGGGGCCTTCTTGTGCTGGACATAATGGGAGAAAAGAGCAGAGGGATGGACCCACCCCAGGGGGTTCACCTATCCAGAGATTGACATATACACACAAATTACATATTTGCACATTGATTGGACCATTTGGTGGCCTTCAGGCTGGACCTCCGAAAGGGATCCAAGTCCAGCCCCAATACGAAAAAGGGTCCAAGAAATTACATGGAAGTCAATACAAAGTATATTCATTATCAAATGCAAAAAATGCATTATTGTATTATAAACCCTTTAGGGAAACCAAAAAATTGGAAACCAATCTACACACAAGGGAAAAAAAGGAAAAAAGACAAAAAACAAAAACCATAATCAAAACCTCCAGGTATAAGTCGGATTCATCTTTGGGGAGGTCCCCACGGGGGACACAGGTCAGAGAAAGGGAGAAATGATCCCAAAAAAGGGCCTCAAATTCTGGGCCTCTATAGGAACCATTCTGGATAGAGAGAAGTGGTGCCTTGTGGGTGATGGAAAAGGGTAGGGAGAAAATGAAGAACAGATGCTGTTTAGTCAGTTTTCCCTGAGCTATAGCCCTCCAAAAATGGCCTGAAGCTTTCAGCTTCATTTAGGCCAGGGGGCGTGGTGGCCCTAAGACACCTGATCCAGCGCATTTTGTGCTGGAGGAGGGTCTTATTCCAATCACCACCCCTGGCCGGAACATGTACTCTGTCTAGTGCAGTAAAAAGGACTCTCGGCATACGGTAATGGTGAAATTTGGCTACATGTCTTCCCAAGGGAAGGTATAGATTGCCCATCCGCATACCCTGCAGATGCTTGTTTACCCGTGCTTGGAATTCTTGTTTAGTCTTTCCTACATAAAAGGAACCACATTGGCACTGGGCCAGGTACACTACGCCCTTTGTGTGGCAATTGACAAAATGTCTGGGAACAAACTTTTCACCATTGGGTAATATTGTATGTCTTTTACCGCCAATAAAGGGGCAGCAGGAGCATGACCCACACGATGCCCCTATCTCTGCATGGGTCACCCCGAATGCTGCCCCTATATTCGCTTTGGACTAGGCGGTCTCCAATGGATCCTGCCTTTTTATAAGTAATCTGAGAATAGGTTCCTACTAGTTTTCCCAAAATAGGGTCTTCCGTAAGTAAGGACGAGTGTTTAGTTAATATTTTCCGTATGTGTTTATGTTCTTTAGAGAAACGTGTAATCAATTTTGTAGTTTCCATTTGGGCTTTCTTCTTTTTGTTTGTAGGTTTGAATATTAACTTATATCTATCAAGATCTTTAACTGTATTAAATGCTTTCCTCAGTTTAAGCTTAGTGTACCCTCAGTGTACCCTCTATCTGTACCTCTATGATGTGGGGCCTCTTAGTTCTTAATGAGAGTTTAAATTGGTCAACAGCAATACATTTTTTTACACCAGTGAAAACAGGCACAGCTAATAAAAAAAAAAAAAAATTCCACCCCCAAATGGGACTTTCTTTTTTATTTGTACCACCACTTACAGCTTTAAAGCATCCCCAAGCCTATAATACAGTATTTGATTTGTGTTTTCCTTGCCCTCAAAGCCATAGATGTTCTCCATGGCAGTATTTGGGCTTCCCAGTAGTGTTGAGCGAACCCGGACTGTAACGTTTGGGTCTGTACCGAACTTTCGGGTGTCCGGGGCCCGGACCCGAACACGGACATTTCAAAAAATGTTCGGGTTCGG
>BLSH010035756.1:177491-197236 GCA_018402905.1 Glandirana rugosa
TCGATACCTGACAATTACAAGTTGAAAATTAACAATAAAGAAATTCGTAAAACCAAACTACAAATACGTATGAATCATGAACATGACATAAGATCCGTGGGCGACTATGGAGGACGCTCGGATAGCCTCCTATTGTCAGTCTACATTGCCTGGGCGTGGTCCATAATTGCGCTCGGATAGGAGGCCTTTAAAAGTCTCGGAAGACCAGAAAACGTCCAGTCGTATTCCCGGCTGTAACACTGTAACGTATACATTGGGAATGTGATACGTGTTGAGGGAGAGGGGGGAAAGGATAAAGAGGGGAGGAGGGAGAGAGGGGAAGGGGGTATGGTAGGGAAAGGGGGGGGATGGGGTGGAGGGGGGAGGAGGGGGGAAGGACCAGATCTGAACTGAAGAAAACAAATCCGTCCCCGCCTGTAAAGTTAACGCCTCACTGGGGGTACGTCTTAGGGGAGAAATAGGAAAGGGGGGAGAGGGAGTTGTGCATAGTGTAAGGGTTACATATGCAATGTCACAATGTCGGCCCTTATGCTGACCTGCAAAAGACCAGAAGGCTCTGAAAATTTCCGGAGGATAGGCTCGCGTTAATACCTGGTGCGGGTCCGTTACATCTGACTGTTATCCTCCGATAGGCTCGCAGGAGGTATCAGCGGGTGCCTAGAATACAGTACAAGTACTAAGTATGCATAAACATCAAACCAAAATGCTTAAAGAAATAACAATTAAAAGTTGAACATTAACAGTCCATAGCTTTGTAGCTTAGCGATGAACTGAGTATAGCAAAAGGTGTAAAGTGGGTGAAGGAGGGCCCCTCAGGACCAACCTGTGTAATTAAACTCACAGTTCGCTGATCATTCGGCTATGGTTGTACATGAAATATGACCTTGTAGATAAACTATAAAGAAGAAAAACTTTGTAATAAAGTTAGATGTTCTCTGCTAGGATTGAAATGGAACTCTTGCATTATGATTGTGACTTTAGTAGGCCTGAATCAGTCCCGTGTCACGGATGTGTCCGTGGGACCAAAACGGACCCTTTTGTAAGGGGGCTTGTCTGGGCTCCGGGGCTTATTGGGCAGTAGAGAGGATTTTTTGGGAGAGCTGAGATTCCTGGGCTCTGAAGGAGGTGTTTGATCCATATCTGTGTGCAGAGCTTCCTCTAAGTAGGCCTCAGCTTCTGCCTTACTAACAGACATATCAGCCTGGATGTCACAGCACTTCCTCAAACTGAATCTATCTAAAACTGAGCTCATGATATTTCCTCCCCCACCTGCCCCTTCCCCTGACTTCTCTGTCAAGGTCAATGGCACAACTATTAGTGCATCCCCACATGCCAGGGTGCTAGGGTAACCCTAGACTCTATTGTCCTTTCAAGACCACATCCAATCCCTGTCCAAATCATGCCGCCTCAGCCTACGCAACATTGCTAGAATATGCCCCTTTTTAACCAATGAGACCACTAAGCTTCTAGTTCACTCTCTGGTTATCTCTCGCCTCGACTACTGTAACTCTCTCCTCATTGGATTACCTTTGCATACACTATCCCCCTTCAGTCAATAATGAGTGCTGCTGCAAGACTTATCTACCTTGCCAACCGCTCAGTGTCCTCTGCCCCTCTCTGCCAATCTCTCCACTGGCTACCACTCACCCAACGTATAAAATTCAAAGTACTAACAATAATTTACAAAGCCATCCACAACTCTGCCCCCAGCTACATCTCTAACCTGGTCTCAAAATACCAACCAAGCCGCCCTCTTCGGTCCTCCCAAGACCTCCTGCTCTCTAACTCCCTTGTCACCTCCTCTCATGCTCGCCTCCAGGATTTCTCAAGAGCTTCTCCCTTCCTTTGGAACTCCCTACCCCAATCAGTCTGACTGTCTCCTAATCTATCCATCTTTAGACGATCCCTGAAAATGTTTCTCTTTAAAGAAGCCTATCCTGCTTCTACCTAATACTCTTTCTTTCTTTCTACATGAGCTCATCCCCCGCAGCTTTTACCTTTTGTATCAATTGACCCTCCCTCTTAGATTGTAAGCTCTAACGAGCAGGGCCCTCTGATTCCTCTTGTACCAAATTGTGATGTAACTGTACCGTCTGCCTTCATTTTTGTAAAGCGCTGCGCAAACTGCTGGCGCTATATAAATCCTGTATAATAATAATAATAATAATAATGTGAATGAAAGTTTTTCCCCTTGCGGGGAGTGCAGATAGAGGGTTGCCGGGTAAGCCAGGCTGAATCTAATAGCCTGGTTATGGAGGGCAGTGCATACTGGAGAAAAAGCCTTTCGTTTCTGCATGACTTCTACCGAATAGTCAGCGAAAATCAGTAAGTCATTTCCCTCAAATGTTTGGGAGCGAGCTCTCCTAAAGGTTTGCAGTATTGCCTGTTTGTCCACATAATTGAGGTAACGGACAATGACTGCCCTGGGTTTGGTCCGAGATTCTGAAGTTTGACCAATTCTGTGCGCTCTTTCCACCACACAAGGTGACCGGAGGCCCAAGAGTCCGGGTAATGTCACAGCGCACAATTTAGGAAGGTCCCTTTGAAGGTAGGATTCTGGGAGGCCTACAATGCGTAGATTATTTCTTCTGGTTCTATTTTCCAGGTCAATAACCTTCTTTTGGAGCTCCTTTTGGGTGGTAGTCAGTTTAGCCACAGCAGCTGAGAGGGCCGCAGTGTCATCCTCCATATTGGAGATCCTGCCTTCTGCCTGATCTAATCTGCTGGCCTGCTGCTGGAGGTTGGAATGTAGTTGTTCAAGGCCCTTAAGTATAGCTGCATCCACCGCCTCAGTGATGATCGGCTGGATTAGCAGCACAACCGCCTGAGCGATGCTGGCTGGAGAGGCTGGGTCAGTTGTGGTGGATGCTGCTGGATTTTGGGGAGTGTGTGCACCCGTGATATCTGTAGATGTAGGAGGGGGGGCCGCGAGCTTAGCAGCGTAGGACAGTACCTGAGGGCCGGCGGCCATGATGGCTGCGGCGTGCGGCGCTTCTCCTCCCTGGGCTTGCAGAGCGGCCGGTGGACCTGGAGCCGATCGCTCCACAAATCGGTCCATTCGGTGCCTGGGGGTGTTTTGGAGGCTGTGATGGTGTGTCCCTCCTGGATTTCACTGATGTAGGAGCCAATTTCTGTGGCAGGGGAGCGGAGCTAGGTCTTCTCAGCTCCTCTCCATGCAGCGCCGGAACCGGAAGTCGCGTGACAGGTACTTTGATGGGGTGGTGACAGGTACTCATTATTGGGGGGTAATCAGTGTGATTGGTGCACACAGTAAGTGGTAACGAGCTGTTACCGCTATCTCCTCCTCACACACGATCGGTCTGTGAAGAGGAGAACCCGGTAACTCGTTACTGCGGATTCTGCTCATTTTGTGATCGCCTGTGATTGGACACAGACAGTCACGTGGTAAAGAGCCAATATCATTGGCTTTTTACCCCGATCAAGGAAGGCTGGGGTCCGGAGGACCCGCAGAGCGGCAAAATAGGCAGGACGTCATATGGCGGCCTGTTAGGATGGGGAGTGCACCTTGCTGACGTATAATTACTATACGCCGGTAAGGAAGGGGTTCATTTTACACCTCGGGCACACGCGGCCCGATGAGTGACGTCATCGTGGAACGCACCGCCTATCCTCCTCCACACCAGGGCCGTCCATCGGCACTCAAGACACACACCCGGATAGCTGCAGCCACGCAGCTCACCTTAAGAAAGCCTCCATATCCCTGCCTGGCAGCACACCTCCATTGGCTCCTTCCATCCTCACCATCTCAGCCATACCACGCTTCCAGTGTCAGACTGGAAGGGACCCCTCCATGTTGGTACACCCTGGCTCTCATGTGGTGACAGGCTACTTTCTGATGTAAGTGCTGCTTTTAACCTTTTTATCAATTTTTGAATTGTCAATAAATCTTACACTTTTTCACGAACTTGGATTGTCCAAGAAACATTTGTCCAAAGCATCAGTTTATCAGGTAACCCTCTGGATAACGACCCACAATTCACAGCAATGTGAAATATTAACATTGTTCATAACAACCATCCTACCTGCTTGGAAGTGCCTTAAGGATTCCCCCTCCCCCTCCTTTTTTCTGTGTACACGTCCATGCTCCATCCCCAGAGCACATCCAGGCAGCATACCCAGCAGGACAGTTAACTTTTTTCCTTCCGGTCGCCAAATAATAATCTCTGTGATCAGCGTCTATCCTATGGTCTCTTTCTTGTTCCCAACAGGTACTCCGAGACTGGTGACAGGCACTCTGATGCTGGTGACAGGTACTCTGGGGCTGCATAGGGTGCCATTAATTATTAATGTCATCCCCATGTAATGGTAACATGCCCTTATTTTCAAGCATGCAAATCTGAATAATACCACAGCACCTCATTGTGAATACTAGAGCCCATTCAAATGAATGACCCCACCATGCATGCATATGTGTGAATGTAGACTTAAACAAAACTGTAAAAAGAAAAAAAACACAATAAAATATAATTTTTGTGTTTTTATGAGCAGGAAAAATTATAGAATAAATACACACTTCTTATTTACAGTAAGCACTTTTTAGTTACAGTAACAATTGTACTTTAAATAGCTAATACTGGTCAAAAAATGTATTTTTTATTTTGTTATATTTTTTTAGATATATTTGTCTATAGATTGCATGGACATATAACATGAATTTTGCAAGACAATATTACCAAAACAAAACATTATTTATATATATATAAAAAAATACATTTAAAAAATGATTGCCAAATCAGTAGGCCCATAGTTGAAATGTAAAATTGTATGTGGTCTATAGGGGATACACAGGTTCAGGATATTAAGTTATTAATTTTACAGAAGCCAGGACTTTTCCTATTGCAATACAAGGCATTGGATGTCCTTCAACATGTAGATTAGGTCAAGTTCTTGTAATGCGATTGTAGGCCACCACTAACTTAACACTTACTCCGGATACCACCACCCGTAACAGAAAACACAAGATCACTTAACTCTTTTTTGGCAGAAAATGGCCGCAGCATTTTATTGGTTTTACATTTGAAACAGAAACACCAACATATTCTTTTTTATTGAACAAATAACACAGCAATACTTTAATAACCACCAAAATTTTCATAACTGCTCAGTTTTCGGAACTTAAGCAGCATTACCTCATTTCACCATAGAAATATAACGTCCCCCCTAGACATCCAGGGTGACCCTTACCACATAAAATGCTCACGACAATCTAGGGGAGGGGGGGAGGGGGGGAGGGAGCTTAACACTGATGCACTCTTCATGGAAAAGGGGGAAAATCCCGCCCCACAGGACCTTATATACGCTACCCCAGCTTCCAGCACATTCCCTACAATCCCATTGAATCTCCCTTCCTGCATCTTCCTTCCTCATTTAAAGAGACAGAACCCATTACATTTTTGCCTGCTAATCCCACTATGTAATCCCATCATAACCTAAACTAACTAGCCCTGGGGTGGCCACAATCCCAAGTAAGGGGGCTCATATTGCGCCCCCTTTTCCATGCAATTGTAGGGCACCACTAATTGAACACTTACTCTGGATATCACCACCCGTAACAGAAAACACAACACCACCTAACTGTTTTTTGGCAGAAAATGACCGCGGCATTTTATTGGTTTTACATTTGAAACAGAAACACCAACATATTCTTTTTTATTGAACAAATAACACAGCAATACTTTAATAACCACCAAAATTTTCATAACTGCTCAGTTTTCGGAACTTAAGCAGCATTACCTCATTTCACCATAGAAATATAACGTCCCCCCTAGACATCCAGGGTGACCCTTACCACATAAAATGCTCACGACAATCTAGGGGAGGGGGGGAGGGGGGGAGGGAGCTTAACACTGATGCACTCTTCATGGAAAAGGGGGAAAATCCCGCCCCACAGGACCTTATATACGCTACCCCAGCTTCCAGCACATTCCCTACAATCCCATTGAATCTCCCTTCCTGCATCTTCCTTCCTCATTTAAAGAGACAGAACCCATTACATTTTTGCCTGCTAATCCCACTATGTAATCCCATCATAACCTAAACTAACTAGCCCTGGGGTGGCCACAATCCCAAGTAAGGGGGCTCATATTGCGCCCCCTTTTCCATGCAATTGTAGGGCACCACTAATTGAACACTTACTCTGGATATCACCACCCGTAACAGAAAACACAACACCACCTAACTGTTTTTTGGCAGAAAATGACCGCGGCATTTTATTGGTTTTACATTTGAAACAGAAACACCAACATATTCTTTTTTATTGAACAAATAACACAGCAATACTTTAATAACCACCAAAATTTTCATAACTGCTCAGTTTTTGGAACTCAAGCAGCATTACCTCATTTCACCATAGAAATATAATGCCACAAGCCGGTCCTGAGAATCAAGACCGGCCCATCCCCACTACCGTGGCCATTTCTATCCCACTCTGCAGACCCAAATTAAAAATATCAAGGCCTACGTCTGATAGATGGACCCCATCTTGTCTGTATAATGCCGGGATTCCCCCTTGCAGATCTATGTGCCTATATGATAACCCACCTATTGATGGCATGAGCTTCTCCATCGCTCTATTTATTCTTTTTCTCATTTTTTCCATCGCTTTCCTCTGCAAAGAGTACAGCCAAGAAAGACAAGGCATAATTTCGGAAAATACTACTGTAGTACCCGGAGAAGTAAGTGTAAAATCATGGAGGTCTCTTTTGATCATAAAGAGCAGATCCAATGTTCTCACATTCCCCAGATCATTACCTACTAAATGGATCAACAAAACCGACGGATGAGGCCAAACCTGATACAATCTTGTCAAATAAAAATAAAGTTGGTACAACTGCAGGCCTCTTACTCCTTTGCAGTGCACGTTAAAGGATTCTGGATGCAATGACAAATTCATGGAATATCTGCTCTCAGCCGCACTTTTCCGCGCCCAATAAATAAAAGAATGACCCAGAATCCATACTGTGCGCTGCATACCTAAAGAAATTAAACAAAAATATATATTTTTTTTTTTTCGGCAATCCCAGCCGATTAAGGCAGTTCCGTAACACAAAGTCAAACTGGTATTTGGTGAGTGGGCTCAGATCTTGGTGAATGAGAAATCGACCCCTTGCCTCAGGCCTGGCCCTCAAAAATTGCTGAACTACCGCTACTGGGCACACTAAATTTATATCCAGGGGTCTTAATGTAACCCACGCACCTTTACCCAAAATATCAGTTTTAGACCGACTGAGCCAAACATGAACTCCATCCTGTCCCACCACCACCTGATCATATAACACACCTGAACTGTCCTTTTTAGATACCAGAAGCAGCTCTGAAATGCCAAAAGCCCCATGAAATGCCAAAACAAATGCGGTTTTAATCAGCAGGGCTTCAAAATCTGAAAAACACATTGCTGAAGTCATGCCACAAATTTTACATAACAGCTCCAACGATATAGGTCTTCTTCCGTCTGCTGCAAAAGTTACCCTCTTGTACCCTTTAAGGGCTTGCTTGACCGAAAAATACGTTGTGCAAGAAGAACATCCCTTCAAACGAAAGAAAAAAGACACACCCACCAATGTTTTCATCACGTGACTGTATGAAAACCATTGCTGCATGAGTGATGCTACAAAAGCCAAAATGGCCCCCTCCGACGGGCTGCCGTCAAAACCTTGATTATCTGCAAAAGCTCTCCAACTCCTCCAAGCTGCGGAATGACTCGCCCAAATCTTAGGCGCCACTGATCTTTGTACAGCTTCCTCCACCACCATCATATCACTTCCCATAAATGATCCGGGCACCGAATACCTTCCCTGTCCACTTCTGGCAGCAACTGTCAAAAACGGTCCATCTGAAACCGAGATAAGGAATCAGCAATGTTATTCATGCATCCCGGCGTATGCTTAGCCTTAAGCCAAACATTGAACTTTAAACATAGAAAAACTATCTGCCTTAGCACCTTGACCACCAATAAAGATTTTCATGACAAAAAATTTATTGCAAAGAGGACTCCTTTATTATCCGTCTCCACCATAACACGCCTGTTTGAAAAACCAGCTCCCCAAACCTCCAATGCCACCAGAGTTGGGAATAGCTCAAGCAAAACTATGTTCTTTGTAGCTTGCTTACTTATCCATGACTCAGGCCATGCTGCACAACACCAATGTGTTTTCCAAATTGCAGCGAAGCCCTTCGAACCTGCTGCATCGGTGAAAAAACAAAAGTCAGGGGCAAACACAAAATCAAACTGACAAAAGGACTGACCATTATACTCAACCGAAAACCTTGCCCACACTGCCAAATTTTTTTTAGTGAACTAGACAACCTGATGTGAGACCGAGGAGACTTCAAGCCTGATATTGACAAATATGCCCAACTGGTATAATCCTGCAAGCAAAAGTTAAAGTTCCCAAAAGAGATTGCATCTCTTTTAAAAGAACCTTCTTTCTACTCATGAATGATTCTATGAGGGATTTCAATCTCCCTAATTTCTCTTCCGGCAAACTGAACTCCAAGCGATTGGTATCAATATGAATACCTAAAAAATCTAATGCTGTAGTAGGTAGGCATGTCTTCTTTTCAGCCAAAGGCACTCCAAATTGCTGCGCAATGTCCCTAAACACTTGCAACATGATATCACAAATATTTGACTCCGGGGCTCCTACAAACAAGAAATTATCCAGATAGTAAACCACACTATCCCTGCCAGCCTGAACACACATTACCTAGTGAAGAAATGCCTAAAATGCGTCAAAATACGAGCATGACAATGCACACCCCATGGGGAGACATCTGTCAAAAAAATAATCATCCTCAAAATAAAAACCCAAAGAGTTAAACGCTATCAGAGATATTGGCAAGAGCCTAAATGCTGATTTTATATCAGCCTTGGCCAATAACACTCCCGGCCCGAAATCTCGAATTTTAACAATCGCCTCCTCAAAAGTCGCATATGATACTGAACATAGTTCCTCATCGATCTCATCATTCAATGAATCCCCTTTCGGGCAGGACAAATGATGAATAATGCAGAACGCTTTAGTCTCCCGCTTAGGTACCACTACGAGGGGTGAAATGTGGAAATTCTGAAAAGGGGGGTATTTGAACGGAACAGCAATTCTCCCTTCCTCAATTTCCTTGCAGACTTTTTCCCTAAGCACTTGTGGAAAAATGTCCGCTGATTTCAAATTATTCATCACCCAGCACCCCTCCCCCGAAATGCAGGTAACGGAAAGCCATTCTCAAATCCATCAATGAGAAAAAGTGTCTGCTCCCTGTTTGGGTACCTGTCCAACCATGGTCACATTTTTTCCAGCCTCACAGGCGTGCAGGCTTTTTTGAAAAATATCCCTTTTGTTTGGATCAGCCCCTGCGCTCGCATTCCTTTTAAAGCACTTCAAAGCTGGGTATGTTCCTGCGCAATACGTGCGCTCATGCCTATACCTACATGCCATGTTCCAACGGCATTGATTCTCGTTGAAAGCAAAGCAACATCCTTTCCTGTAGGCTGTGCTCAATGAGTTAAATGTAGCTGGCTTTGGTGCAACAAACCTCTGAGGGGCTAACAAATTGAGCCATAACCCTACGTCCTTCATACTCCACCTTAACGAGGGATGAATGACCGATTTCTGTCTGAACGACTCGTCATAGAAAAACAAGTCCCCCAAAGCTTTTATAAGCCTCCAGAATGTGTTCTATGTGCTGGAACATTCCCACGCACCTTTCATTGTGGCTGCATAAATGCAATAAGCTTGCAGCCAGTTTTTAAATGACCTATGGATATTTCTACGCTTCTCCTCCTGTTTCTCACTCCTATCCGCTCTTACTCCCACATCCCTATTAGAGGGCAACAGTGACATGATCTCAATAAAATCCCCTTTCCAAATCTTTTCCTTTATAGCCAGACTCACATGATAACCCAGGGGTGACATTTCACAAGGCATGACCTCTTTCAAACATGTTTCAGGAACAGAGATTCTAGCTGGACTAACATTCATATCCAAAAAATTAACCTTGGAAACAGATTCTTGTTGAGGAGTAACAGAAAGAGAGACAGGAAAAACAACAGGAGATGTAACAGGTGAAGAAGGCACAGCTTGCTGTTCAGACATGAAAGAAGCAAGCTTTACAGGGGACAGATTTTGCACTAATGCTGCCAAAAAACTCAATAAAGTGTTTAATGCACAACGTTTTGAAGGCTCACCCGCTGCTGGAAGATGCACAGCTTCTTGCTGTGCCATTTCCTGCAGCAGCACACCTGGTCCTGGATGCTGTGGCACCTGCCTGTGTGACAGAGCCTGTTCTTCTTCTTCCCACCTCCCATGTTCAGACCGCGCTTGCTCCTGCAGTCTCTCTGCTTGAGGAGAGCGGGGCCACCCTCTCCCTGCCCTCACAGCTGGCTGTCTCTCTGCACCCCGCCTTCCTCCTCTGCTGGCTGGCGATATAGAACTCATCCTCTTCTTCTTGACAGGGCGGCGTGAATGGCTCTCCTCCACTCCTCTCTCCTCCGACACTAGTCCTCTCCACCCACGCTCCTCCTCCACCTCTTCTTCTATTTCCCAGCTCCTATCCAGTGGCTGGCTATGCCAGGGCCTCCCCTGCTGTGCCGCTCCTCCCACACTCCTTCCACTGCCATGCCCCTGTACCTGGGAACCCGACACTCCTGAGTCATGCTTTTCCTCAGTCAGCGCCAGGCACCGCCGCAACCATGCCTCACCTCCTTCACCTTCCGCTTTTTCAATGAGCTGCTTGAGGAGGGGCTCCATCTCACAGGTAACAGCACCAGGAAGCTTAACACTGATGCTCTCTTCATGGAAAAGGGGGAAAATCCTGCCCCACAGGACCTTATATACGCTACCCCAGCTTCCAGCACATTCCCTACAATCCCATTGGATCTCCCTTCCTGCATCTTACTTCCTCATTTAAAGAGACAGTACCCATTACATTTTTGCCTGCTAATCCCACTATGTAATCCCATCATAACCTAAACTAACTAGCCCTGGGATGGCCACAATCCCAAGCAAGAGGGCTCATATTGCGCCCCTTTTTCCATTAACTTCCTAGCATCAAATATTATATAATTTGCAAAAATAAAGTCTAATTTATTGCCCCTGTACATGTACAACTGAATTTTAAATCAATATATACAAGCCTTATGAAGTTGTCTCTAATTTCCTGTCCATGCAGGTTATTGTTATAGAGCATAATCCATGTGTTTCACTGGACTGACATTTACAGTGCAGTAGGTTTTGTAAGATTTTAAGCAGATATACATGGCATCAAGGGGACTGAATTGAGGAGAAAACATGTATCTATATGAATAGGTAAAAGCTGTAATTGAGGAAGCTTGCAGTCATTTGTCATTAAAATATACTGTGCATGCTAATGATAACTATTTCCAGGGTGACTAATAAAATATTCCACAGGGCAAAATATAAAAGTATTTCTGAATTTCAAAAAAATCTGATCATTCTTTAACAAGTCAAAAAAAAACTATTAGACAAACATAGCTAGAAACTGTTTAATGCAAAATATACATTTGAAAAAAAAGGGGAGGTGGAGAGTAAGAGACATCACAATTCCTAATGAAGAGGAAGACACTGCATTATTTATAATTCAAGGCTCAGTCCACTGCACCATTCAAATTTCAGTTTTACCATGCTTGAGAGTGGAACCATCTGACTTTTTCAATATGGAAATCTATTAGTAAGATACTATGCAACACAAGGTGGCAAAGCATGCAGAAGTGAGAAGAACCTTCCAAAACTCCCAGGAAAACTAAAATATGATTAACATGTTAATATCAGTTCAAAAGTTATCAATCGTTTTTTTCATTCAACACTTTCATTGCCTATTTGTTTGCCATAAATAATTTTGTCTCTTCCTCATTCTATAACTAGGTGATGGTCTACACAGCTAGTCCCACACCGTGTGTCTTTAGTTTCTGTATTGAGTATGTGATTGCCGAAGCTAGACATGCTATGATTTTTTGACCTGATGTTCATCTATGAAAATCTTCACAATTTTTGGATTAAAGCTTTCTATGATTTGCAAGTAAAGATGGGCCGAACAACCCCCTGTCCGCACAAGAACTCTCAAACATTGCGAAAATTCTGAGCCAAATAAAGAACCCCATTGAAGTCTATGTGATCCAGAATGGAAAAATCAAAAGGGCCCATTTTGAGAACTGGGTACTGCCTTGGGGGATATGTATCAATGTAAAGAAGGTTTGGAAAAAACACCAAACACCAAAATGAGCAGTGATTTACCGATGCTTAAAGTTAAATAATAAAAATGACAAATCCCTTTAAATATAGTGCCTGAGGGGGTCCCCTTAGTCTGCATGTAAAGTGGCGTATCTGTACCATATATAGAACCTGCTGCAGCAAAAATGATAAAAATGACAAAAAAAAAAGCCAATAAAATGACATTTTCCCTGCAAGCTTTATTTCTTTTATAAACAATGGCTTGGGGAGCCAGTCTGTATGATGAGGCCACAATTTAGTGCACTCGGAAGAAGATTAGAGATTTTTTGGATAACTTCTGGTGTCTGTTTCACAGACTTTGGATGGAAGTAACAGCTGCAGAAAAATTGGGTTTCGGGTGTTGGTGGTGCCTTCACACCATAACCCTATAGAGGTACTCTTGATAAAAGCAAGAATTGGCCTTGCTGTCAAAAATTGAAATTATATGTACCTGTCAAACAAGTGCGGAAAAATTGGTCCTTGGGTGTTATTTGTGCCGATGAAACCTATACCAAAAAATATCTTCATGATAACACCCACAAAGCTAGGCAGCCTAGACAGTCTTGCACAGATTCCAGGACCAGTCCCGGCTCTGCGCTACATATGCAAGATATGCAAACCCTCCCACCTACCAGAAAAACATCAACACCCTCTGCCCATTAATTCATACTACCTTTCCAATAAAGTCACCACTGCACAGCATTACACAAACACAATTAAAAAAACTCTTTCCCACCATCTTTCCCACAGCAAAATATCCATTTCCTCAAAACCCTTCAACCAGACCAGACAAAAAGTAACACTATTATTTACACCATTCCCGCCACCCATCAAATTTCCATATAGCCTTTGCCACTTCATAACTAGAGTTGAGTGGACACCTGAATGTTCGGGTTTGGCGGGTTCGGCCGAACTTCGCAAAAAAGTTTGAGTTAGGCCCCGAACTTGACCCCCATTGAAGTCAATGGTGATCCGAACTTTTGGACACTAAAATGGCTCTAAAGAACAGCCTGGAAAGGGCTAGAGGTCTGCAAAAGGAAGCAAAATGGCTTAAGAGTAGGACAAGTGCCCTGCAAACAAATGTGGATAGGGAAATAGCTTAAAATCACATAAAAAAATAACAAAATGGAGGAGGAGGTGGATGTGGAGTAGGAGGTTGAGGAGGCGGTTACCATGGCGGTGTAGGTGAAAGTGGCAGTGGAGGAGGAGATGGTAGCCAACACTGTTTTTTGTTTGTTTGTTTTTTTTTTCTAATTGGGGTAGCCCCCAAAATATTGAGACATATTTAAAAAAAAAAAGATCACTATCTAGAGACAAACCCAGAGATGTTCTAGCACGGGTTCACTTTTTCCATATAAAATGTACCATGGTTTATTTTTCATGTTTCTCCTGTTACAAATTCCAATAAAGACATATGTTCTATAAAAAAAAAAAATGCCTATTCTGCGCAAGGTACAGACAAGTCTTGTGGGATCCATGCCTGGTTCATTTAATAAACGTTAGCTTGTCCACGTTGGCTGTGGACAGGTGGCTGCGCTTGTCAGCCACCCAATCTACTATCGCCTGTACTTGTTCTGGCCTCACCATTCGTTGAGTGGCATTCGGACCTACCACATAACGTTGAAGGTTCTGTCGGCTACTCGCACCTGAGGAAGGTGTTTCACTTGTGCGTGTAGCTGGCACAGATCGACCACGTCCTCTCCTTGCAACAGGAGCTTCACCAACACCCCCAACACCAGCAGCACCACGACCATGACCACGTCCCTTATTTGACACTCTCCTCATTCTGGACGCAAGTGTACTATTTAGCACAAATTTATATTGTTTTTTAAACCGGAAATGTAGACGCACTTTTTCATTTTGTGCAAGAAATGCACAGCAAGGTGCAAATGTACTACGTAGCGCTATTTTTTATTTTTTTTTTAACCAGCAATGTCGATGCACTTTTTAATTTTGTGCAAGAAATGCACAGCAAGGTGCAAATGTACTATGTAGCACTATTTATTATTCTTTTTTTTTAAACCAGCAATGTAGACGCACTTTTTAATTTTGTGCAAGAAATGCACAGCAAGGTGCAAATGTACTATGTAGCACTATTTTTTTTTTTAAACCAGCAATGTAGACGCACTTTTTATTTTTGTGCAAGAAATGCACCGCTGGCCGCAAATGTAGTATTTAGAATATATATTTTTTTAAACTAGCAATGTAGACGCACTTTTTAATTTTGTGCAAGAAATGCCCCGCTGGCTGCAAATGTAATATTTTGCACAAAAAAATGTTTTAATTTGTCTAACTGCAATGTAAAAGCAGTATTTAAATATGCCAAAATGTTGCCAACTGAACTAACAGAACACAATTAAAGTAGTGCCCCTGACAGACAAGCAGTTGCAAGTGCGCTGCACTTGCAAAAATGGCTGCAAACGCCCACCTAACAAACAGAAAAATTGCTTAGGTTTTATATGAGGCACTTTGCTTAGCAAACAAAATGTACTCTAGCAAACAAAAATCTCCTCTAGCACGCACCCAGCAATAAATCGCTGTTTTTAACAGATTTTCTAAAAGAAATCTGTTCCTCACAGCAGCAGCAGCATCCTGTCCCTACACTAGTATTAGATGATTTTCTAAAGCTAATCTGTCCCTCACAGCAGCAGCATCCTCTCCCTACACTAGTATGAGATGATGTGACATGAAGCGCTACGTGACTCCAGCTTATATAGAGGCTGGGTCACATGATGCACTGGCCAATTACAGCCATGCCATTAGTAGGCATGGCTGTGATGGCTTCTAAGGGCAAACGAGTGAAACGCTTGTTGATTGGCTGCCCTGCAGCGATTCGACAGGCGCAACAAAATACCCAAACCCCGAACCCGGACTTTTTCTCAAATGTCCAGGTTTGGGTTTAGGACACGGACACCCTAAAGTCCGGTACAAACCCGAACTTTACAGTTTGGGTTCGCTCAACTCTATTCATAACCAATTTTCTTGATATCACCGTATACATATGCATGGAGCCTTAAAAGGATCATGGACACACTGACACTTCTTCCTTTCTACAAACAACAATGTTTTTCACATCCCACAGACATTCTTTGACACAATTTACCAACATCCACAACACCCTCCATTCACACTTCATAGTATTATATAGCCCAAACATCATTACATCAAAAGACATTCTCTCCCGGGGGTGTGGCCTGATGCAGAGCCGAGCGGACGTGTAAGCTCGGAGCTCCAGCGCACAGCAGGACAAAGCGGCTCGAATCAGCCCTTCCAAGGAGGCCTAGGACCCGCTGAGGTGGCATTCCGAACCGGGCTACCTTCCAGAGCATGTCCAGGAAACGCAAAAACGAGAAAAAGCCACAGCGCTTGACGGACTTCTTCTCTCCTGGCCAGGGCGGAGGTAAGCAAGATGGCGACCGGACCTACACTCCCCCGGCCCCCACACTGCACCATCCTCAACAGACCAAGGGGACACAACCCAAAATCCGGGGCTCCCCTAACGGCCATTCACCCTGCCCTTCCACTCCAGCATCCACAAGCCCAGCCAAAGCTAAGCCCAGGCTGGATGCCACTGGATTCAGCCCGGAGGCCGCATCTGAATCTGGAGATGACACGAGGGAGATGCCGGATTCGATCGAATCCTTCCCCACACAGAACCAACCTATATTGGACACGGTCCTTAAGGACATGCTCCTTTCCCTAAGAAGCACTATACAATCGGATATAGCAGCACACATGCACAGATATCATGAGGATATACAAGCGGTAGAGGAGAGAGTTACACACATTGAAACGAAAATGGGGGATTATGCTGCAACCATTAATGATCTTGTAGAAGCCCATGAAGATAAAGAGAAAGAATCAGAATGGTTGAAAACAAAATTAGCGGATTTAGAAGATAGGACAAGAAGGAACAACTTTAAAATAAGGGGGATCCCCGAATCGGTTCAGCAATCTGATCTGCGTGACTTTGCAATGATTTTGTTCAAAAGCCTCATACCTGATCTCACAGATCTGGATGTTACCATAGACAGAATACACTGCCTGCTGAAACCGGCACACCTACCAGACAAAACACCCAGAGATGTTATCCTCAGGCTACATTTCTTCCACATCAAAGAGGCCCTTATGGCAGTCATGCGCAACCAACCTGATCTTCCACCATTGTACCAAAAGTTACAATTTTATGCTGATTTATCACAATATACCCTCCAAAAAAGGAGAAATCTCAACACAGTGACAAAAGTCCTACGGAATCATAAGATAATTTATAAATGGGGTTATCCCATAAAACTCACAATCACCAGAAAAAGTGTTCCTTCACAGTGAACAACCTAGATCAAGGCATCGCCCTACTAAAGGAATGGAAAATCCTCCCTGAGCCTTCCAATGACTCTCCTCCCCATGCATCCCCGCACCGCATTGACCCGGAGTGGAAAGTAGTTACCGCAAAAAATTCCAAAACGCACAACTAAATCATGGGCTATAATTCTAAACATATCCCGACAGTCGGCTGGACTGATCCTTAGCCTCAGGCAAAGACTTAACCCCCCATGCAATTCAGCAGCGTTATGCTGCCCCCAGGTGGAGAGCACCCATGGTGGTTTCCGCTCATTGTAAACCACAGACTTGTTTACTGTTTACCAGTTACTGTTTTTTTCACTTACACTTGTTTTGTTTTACTTTTCTTCACAATCTTGCGCATGAGGATGAGATTTGTGACAGTGATGGAGTGATCCAATACCCGCCAACCAAGAAAGATGGAACCCATTGGCCCCCTTACCCTGGGACTGCTCTCTGGAGCGAAACCAATACAGGACACACAAAAAAAGTGAGTACTCCTCTCCACATGTTATCATGAAGGAAACATTCCTCAGGCGGGCTGGCACCAGCACGCAGGAGGAGTCACCAACTGCACTAGTAAAAGGAGGTTTAGCCAGTATCATCGTTCCCCAAATTAAAAATGGGGATTACGATTTTATCTATCAACACCAAGGGTTTAAATCACCCTGCCAAAAGGAAAGTACTTTGGAACGAAGCATTGCAAAACCAATGTGATATAGTCTGCGCCCAGGAGACACATTTCTCCGCCACCTCACCACCTAGGTGCAGCCATAAAAGCTTCCCAAATGTGTTAACAGCCAATGCTGGATCTAAGGTCAAAGGGGTGCTAATAGCTCTCAGGGACTCAATAGCTTTTACGCTACACACAGAAGTAACCGACCCACAGGGAAGATTTCTAATCCTTATATGTGACATAAACTCCACAACCTACACGCTGGTCAATATATATGCTCCAAACAACCACCAGACACACTTCTTTAATAAGCTGATGAAAAAAATCCGACAACTTCAAAGAGGTGCACTCATAATATGTGGAGACTTTAATATCGCTCCGGATCCAACACTGGACTCCACCTCCTTGGCCAAAAACAGAAATCCCCATTTCCAATCAACCTTGCATAAACACAACTTATACGACGCGTGGAGATGTACCCATGCTAATGAGAAAGACTTCACGTTCTTCTCCTGCTCGCACCAAACCTACACAAGAATCAACCTCTTCCTAGTGGACCAACATGTGCTCAGCAAAACCAAAGCCTCTACAATCAATACCATCACATGGTCAGACCATGCGTCTATCACTCTCCTCATAGAGGATATGACGACTTCTATTACAAGCCCCATATGGAGAGTAAACTCACATTTGCTACAACGAACGGAATACAGGGACATTATTCAACTCCACTTGACCCAATACTTTGCTGAAAACAAAAGTTCAATGCATAACCATTTTACTTTCTGAACACCCATAAGGCGTACATTAGGGGTATATTTATCCAGTTGGAGGCGAGGGCTAAGAGGCAGCGGCAGAAGCGTATCCGGGATCTAACAAAAGAAATCTCTGACATTGACTCCCAAAACAAAACAAAACCGACACTCAAACTATCTCATAAACTGACCCAACTCAGATATGACCTCAGACTTGTCCTTCTAGATGAATTCGAAAAATCAGCCAGAAGACTAAAAATGACACACTACACCACTGGTAACAAAGCAGGTAAAGTCCTAGCACAAAAAATTAGAGGTATAAGACACAAATCCAAAATACCTTACATAATCCACCCAACACTAAGATAAAAGAATTCCACCCCCAAAAAATCGCTGATGCGTTCAGTCATTTCTATGGCTCCCTATACAACCTCAAAGATGACGACACTACACACCAGCCCACACTAGAGGAAATAGAAAATTTCTTATCCACTCTACCCATTCCCAAATTAACAAAAGACCAACTAAAAACCCTCAACGCCCCATTTACTGCATCAGAAATCCAAAACGCCATAGACTCCCTCCCTCTAAATAAGTCCCCGGGACCGGACAGATTCAACAGGGAATGTTACAAAGAATTCAAACAAACACTAATTCCTTTTATGGAAAAAAATCTTCAACTCTGCCGCTGCCTCATCCTCCTTCCCATCTGAGATGCTTGAAGCCCTCATTATAACGTTGCCCAAGCCAGGGAAGGAACCTAACTCCCCCGCAAATTTTAGACGGATTTCTTTACTGAACATTGATTTGAAATGATATGCAAAACTAATTGCCCAAAGGCTGCTAAACATAATGCCTGAACTGATCCACCCGGATCAAACTGGGTTCACTAAAAATAGGCAGACCTTGGATGCCACCCGCAGATTACTGAACAATGTACACCTGGCTGAGGTGCAGAAAAGGCCTTCTCTGCTTCTGGCGTTGGATTCGGAGAAGGCCTTTGATCGCATTAACTGGTTGTATCTCTCTAGTACCCTGGAGTCCTTCGGCTTCTCGGGCTACATCTTCACAGCTATAATGGCCTTGTACTCCTCACCATCAGCCAGAGTATACACAGGGGGAGTCCTGTCTCAGCCTTTTAAGATATCTAACGGCACCAGACAGGACTGCCCACTATTCCCACTGATATTCAACTTACTCATAGAACCGTAGAAGTAGAGATTATAGCGCTCAACCTTATGAGTATAGAATTAACCTTCCTCACTAAAGGGGACTTATATATGGAAAATAAGAAATATAAATGTATATAAATATAGTGACTCTGAGTGTATATACCCCTAAATGTCCACTAGGGGCATGGTAAAGCTATATACTATCCAGATGTGAATATTAAAAGCAGCCAAAAGTAAAGAAAAGGGGGTGGGTGACCAGTGGAGGGATATAAATCTTCCTCCAGTGGCCAGTGGTGGATCACAATGGTGTGGTAAATCACAATGATGTGAGGTTAAACCAAAATTAAATCACTAGATCTGAAATTGTGACAATGAATATATCATTAGTGCAAAAAATCCATGGAACAGTTCAATGTCCGTGAAAGAGGGAAAACATCGTTTTGCAGTCTGAAATAAAGTGCAATCGTGTTCTATGAATAATAAATGTGTTTCTCCAGGAGTAGTGAAAGAAAAAATCCGTTGGAGGTTGGGATGATCCCCTCCGGATTGGAGGCTT
>BLSH010035756.1:203788-214733 GCA_018402905.1 Glandirana rugosa
AATAAAATACAAATAACACCGTTTATAACGGTATTGCTGAGGGACGTTCTTTAGTCACCATCCGGATCGACAATACTTTGCGTTCGACTGCACTTAGTACGAATTTCTTTTCGACCAGTCCTATAACATTCTATCCAGACGATCCAAAGGGTTACAGACCTACAAACCCTGGGGACCTAATTTATAGAGAAGAGAAGAGAGAGAAGAGATATATTGAAGGTCGACAAAAACACACTTAACTTTCTAGATACCCTTCACTCATTCCACCACACCACACTATAATACATCTATGCACGGCCATCCATGCCACATCCTTCTGCCTATTCACTAAATCTTATTACAGACATTCCCCCACACTTTTTTTACTCTGTGCCACATTCAATCCTCCCATCACTTCCAACCCTTCCCTCACAAATTCATCACTTTCTTAATATCACACCACACCACCTTACTCACTTCCCATAGATCTTTCAATTCACACAAAAACAGCTGGAAGTTATATAGAGAAGAGAGAGAAGAGAAGAGATATTTAATCCAGGGGTCCCAAACATCCAGACATTGGGAAACCTAGCAGACCTATCTTACAATATCCTGACCAGCTTTTCTTTAAGCATGATTCACGTCAGCTTGCGTTTCATAACAGCTAGGCCTACCACTGATTTCTTGCAGGGAGTCGTTATGGCAATATTTGCCACAATAAACATAAAATAAGTTCATAATAAAATAATAAAAGGTCTAGGCATGTTTGGGACATCAGCAACAGACTCATTAAGAAGAGCCACTCAGGGGTTTTTCACTATATTAACCATTTTCACAGAATATATCAGTGTGTGAACCCTCATCCAAAACTGACACACTTTGGTAAAGGTCCACCATGTATGGAATATGGTACGGGGCTGACCATAGATGAAGTCCCTGGTACATTTTAGAGAAGTGGTCTGGCACCAGGTACCATCTAGAGCGGGGGTCAGCAACCTGTAGATCGCGATCTACCAGTAGATTGCAGACAGGTGACTGGTAGATCGCAGTCTGGGCTTTCTGAACCACCATCCCAGAGCATCAAACAGAGTGCAATGCAGAGGGACTACTTGGAGCTGTAGTAGGGAGCAAGAGCCACATAAGCCAATGCCTCTTCTGTAGTGCTGGCTCCTCTCCCATGCGAAGTGGCCCCATTTACTTAAATAGGTTGTGATTGGCAGGCAGAAGCATGCACCAAAAGCAGCATGCATACACCTTTGGCTAAAGGGGGTAGGGACTGGTGGCGGTAGAACCGCAACTCAACCACAGGGTTTTTATGAGCAAATTAGCCTTTAGAGTGCCAAATGCAACTAAGGGCTCATTCACAAGTGCAGCAGGTACTGCTGCTCCTCTAAATAGTTATCTGAGTGTGTTTGACAGGTGGTGAGGAGGTGATATGTTGATAGAGTTGAGCGAACCCGGACTGTAAAGTTCGGGTCCATACCGAACTTTGGGGTGTCCGGGACCCAGACCCGGACCCAGACTTTTCAAAAAAAGTCCAGGTTCGGGTCCGGGGTTCTGGTAATTTTAATGAAAATTCTTAAAAATGCTGTAAAAAAGTCCAGGAAGGTCCTAGAGGTCTGCAAAAGGAAGGAAAATTGGGGTAAGGGTGGGACAAGTGCCCTACAAAGAAATGGGGACAGGGAAATAACTTTAAATATTAAAAAAAAAATAAAAACATAAAAAAGCAAAAATGGAGGTGAATGGGGATCATCTTCAAACTGGGTCTGAAAAGTATTAATTAACATTAGAGGCCATAGAACTGTTCTAAAATCATCTTCAAACTGTGTCAAAAAAGTATAAATAAGCCGGGAGAACCCATATCACTGTTCTGCAAAATGTGTGTGTCACTTTAAATGAAACCGTGAATAAGTGCACATCTGTTCTGCAAAATTCTTTAAAGTCTGTGTGTCACTTTAAATGAAACCATGAATAAGTGCACATCGGTTCTGCAAAATTATTTAAAGTCTGTGTGTCACTTTAAATGAAACCGTGAATAAGTGCACATCTGTTCTGCAAAATTATTTAAAGTCTGTGTGTCACTTTAAATGAAACCGTGAATAAGTGCACATCTGTTCTGCAAAATTCTTTAAAGTCTGTGTGTCACTTTAAATGAAACCGTGAATATAACGCCAAAGCTGACATCATATTTGCCCAGGAGTCACACTTCGCTGCAGACAAATGCCCCCAATTCAAATTTCCACATTTCTCACACGTCTATATGGCCAATGGGCCGAAAAAGAAATGCGGAGTTCTAATTGCCATTAAAGACTCTACTAACTTTAACTACATTCAATCAACCCAGGACCCACATGGTCGCTACCTTATTTTGATATGTGAACTAAATCAGCGCACCTATACCCTAGCCAACATATACGCCCCCAATACGGGGACCAAACAGTTTCTCAAACACCTACTTCCAGAAATTTTGTCCCAAACTCGAGGTACTCTCATCATCGGAGGAGACTTTAACATAACGCTCTCACCAACCCTAGACTCTTCTGCACCCGCTCGGAAACCTGCTCCAGCAATTGCAGACCTCCTGAGTAAACACAATCTCTATGCTGTCTGGAGATGTTACCATGGTAAAGAAAAAGATTTTACTCACCTTTCCACTGCTCAGGCATCATATTCACGTATTGACTACTTTTTTCTGCAAAAAGGCCCATTACAGTCGGTTCTAAATACCTCAATTGGCACAATCTCATGGTCCGATCATGCCCCTATCACCCTGACCCTATCTGACCTTCCTAATATGAATTTACCTCCCAAGTGGAGACTAAATTCATCCTTATTGGAGGACCAGAGACTGTTCCAACTGATCATAAAAGAACATAAAACTTTTTTTGAATTCAATGACCAGCCTGAAATAGATAGATTTCTATTGTGGAACACTTACAAATCTTATATGAGAGGTGTATTAATTAAAATGGCTGCTAATGTTAAGAAACAGAGGTCAATGCAGATCGAAGAGGTTCTCAATTCCATCCAAATAAAAGAGTCCGAAAACAAGAAAAACCCAAACCCCCTATTGACACAAGAACTAACAAACCTGAGACAACATCTCAGATCACTACTCCTGTACAAATTCGAGAACAATCTAAGATATATTAAATCAAAATTCTATGGCTTACACAATAAGGCAGGCGCCTGGTTAGCGAAACAAGTTAAAGCCAAACAGACTAAACAGAAAATAGTGCAACTGAAACATCCAACTTCAGGCACCCTAGTAACAAACCCTAGAGACATAGCCAATGCCTTTGCAGCATATTATCAAAATCTATATGATCTTAGCACTGACCCTCAAACTCCCCAACCCAGCCTGGAAAAAAATAATCAGTTTTTAGAAAAGACTAACCTTCCTAAATTAAATAAAACTCAACTACAATCCATCTCAAACCCGATCACTTCTCAGGAAATAAGCAACATAATACGCTCTTTACCCAATAACAAATCACCGGGAGATGATGGCTTTACAAACGAGTTTTACAAACACCTAGGTGACGAAATAGCACCTCATTTATGCAATACCTTCGATCTAGCCTTCACCTCTGGGTCTTTCCCCTTTGAAATGTTAAATGCTGTCATTGTGACATTACCTAAACCAGATAAAGACCTCACCGCTCCCTCGAGCTATAGACCTATTTCTTTATTGAATGTGGACGTAAAAATCTATGCCAAACTGTTAGCTTCAATGTATACTGCCACATTTAATACATCCCAACCAAGTAGGATTTGTTCCTCTTAGACAAGCTCCTGACGCCACACGACGTCTTATTAATGTGCTCCACTGGGCTAATAAAATGCAAACGCCTTCTCTGCTTCTGTCACTAGACGCAGAGAAGGCGTTTGATAGGGTGCACTGGGGCTATCTTAAAGCTGCACTCAACACTTTCGGCATTACAGGACCAATACAAACGGCCATACTTGCTCTCTACTCCAAGCCCTCGGCCACAGTCCTCACATCGGGTTTTTCCTCCTCTCCCATACATATAAAAAATGGAACGAGACAAGGATGTCCCCTCTCGCCCATTATATTTACACTACTAATGGAACCCTTAGCTGATAGATTCCGATCCCACCAAAAGATAAAAGGCATCAAAATACACAACCAAGAGCAACAGATCAGCCTTTTCGCTGATGACGTTATGTTAATGCTATCAGAACCCAAAACCTCCCTTACAGAAACGCAAAATCTACTGAACAAATTTAGCACAATTTCATACTACAAATTAAATGCCACAAAGTCACAAATCCTGAACATAAACATTCCTAAAAATGCCCAAACCTCCATGGAAAAAGAATTTCCTTTCATATGGTCTAACAACTCTATACCCTTTTTAGGAACCCATCTTTCTGCTCAACCTGCCCACCTATATAGGCATAACTTCAAACCCCTCCTAGTCAACTTACCACAACTACTTCAACAACTCAGGTCACAAGGTCTGAACACAGCCGGAAGAATAGCCACTCTAAAAATTATAGTACTTCCTAAGCTACTATATCTATTTAGGACACTGATAATCCCCATCCCTAAAACGTTCCTAACATCAATCCAAAAAATCTTTAATCAATTCATCTGGAAACGTAAACCCCCTAGATGCTCGTTTGATACCTTAAGGAGGACCAAGAACAGTGGCGGACTCGGAGCCCCCAATGTACAGGACTACTACAAGGCATGCATCCTAGATCAAACAAGACACTGGTGGAACCCGCCAAAAGATAAAATCTGGACAAAGCTTGAGGCATTACACAGCCCTCATGCTGATCTCCGGTCGACCCTCATTGCATCCAAACTTGGCATTAATCCCACCACCTCCTGTTCCCCTACAATTCTAATCACAATCAAGACATGGACCGAACTGGCGATGTCCAACACCTCTAAAGACCCCTCTCAAAAAGTAGACACACCACTGACTATCTTAAACCATGCTATACCCCATCTAAATCTATCCCTGTGGCAGGATAGCGGCATAGAATTATTAAAACATCTATATACTACATCCCAGATACATTCATTTAAGACTCTACAAAACAATTACAAACTCCCCGACCGCACACACTTCGACTATATTAGAATCAAAAAGTACCTCTCAACCTACAAAATCCCTCTTGCCCTAGAATTACCCTTACCCATACATAATTTTCTCAAAAATGATAGTCCCACTATCAAAGGCATATCATTGTTCTATAAAACAATCCAAACACATACGCTACTACCAAAAACAACCACTATGAAAAAATGGGAGACTACCCTGGGGAAATCCTACCCAGAAGAAACGTGGAACAACGCTTTTCGCACGACATATTCCTCAACCAACTGTGTTAATCACTGGGAACAGTACCAAAAGACTCTCCATCTATGGTACCACACACCATTCAAACTCGCAAAAATATACCCGAGCCACGATGATAAGTGCTGGAGAGGCTGCGGAGATACAGGCACACTTCTCCATATCATGTGGGCCTGCAGATCCCTAAGATCTTTCTGGAACAAGATCTTCGGATTAATATCCGAGATATGCTCCCAACAGATTGACCCAAACCCTGAGCTTGCCTTACTTCACTTAAACAGCCACACTCTCCCCCCTAAAACCCGCACAATCATAATTCACCTCCTACTTGTGGCAAAAACAAACATTACAAAATTATGGAAATCTGCGGATACCCCATCATACATGGAAACGGTTAGCTCCTTGAACCACCAGTGTGAGATGGAAAAAACCCTGGCTTCTACATTTTCCACGACCCCCAAATTCCTGAAAAACTGGGACATATGGCTAAACATAGCCAATCCACAGTCCGATAATAACAATAAACACAATATAATGATTCCCCCCTTCCCCTTCACCCCCCTCCCCCTCCCCTCCCCTTCCTCATCTATTCACCTTTCATCAACTAACCCAGATAGTACATTCTGGGGAAACCCTGTGCACCCTGTCTACCTGTTGCCACTGGTGAGCTCCTAACTCCTATAACTTATCCCCCCACCCCGTAAGGCACAGTTTGTTCCCAAAGGGGTGCCGGGATTGGGGGGAGGTTAAAAATATGCAACAAGGAGCTACCAGATTGGACCAAATCGTCTAAATGTATATTATGTCATTGTATAGTGAACACTGTACCCGTTATAGAAACATAGAAACATAGAAAAGTGACGGCAGAAAAAGACTGAGTAGTCCATCGAGTCTGCCCCTTTTTATTTATTTATTTATGTTTTATTTTTTTTATTTTTTATTTTTTTTATATATATTTTTTTTTTTACATTAACCTTGTTGTTTGACTATGGATTTATGTTTATCCCAAGCATGTTTAAAGCCATTTACTGTTGACTGTCTCACAACCTCTGTTGGTAGTTTATTCCAATCATCAACCACCCTTTCAGTAAAATAATACTTTCTAACATTAGTTTTTAACTTCCCCCCAGTTAGTTTGAGGTCATGTCCCAGTGTTCTTGATTTTGGTTTCATATTGAAAAGACTGCCCTCCTGAACCCTATTCACCCCCTTGATGTATTTAAAGGTTTCAATCATGTCTCCCCTTTCCCTTCTTTCCTCCAGACTGTACATATTAAGTTCCTGAAGTCGCTCTTGATATGTTTTATCTGCGGCAGTTTAGACGTGTCCCGCGAATCACCGTAAATAAATGGCGATTTGCGGAGTGGCCACTAGGGGGCCACTCTGGAAGAATATAAATCGCCAAAGCCGATGAAAAAAAATGTTTTTTTATATATATTTTTTTGGATTTGTATTTTAGCAAAAAGTATGAAAAACCGGGGTCTTTTTTTGCAAAATTGTCGCTATTTTTTTTTTTTTTATAGTAGTGATCAGAAGTGATGCAGAGGTGATCAAATACCACCAAAAGAAAGCTTGTTTTGTGGGGAAAAAAAGGACACAAATTTTGTTTGGGTACAACATCGCACAACTGCGCAATTGTCAGTTAAAGCGATGAAGTGCCGAATCACAAAAAGTGCTTTGGTCCTAACCTAGGAAATCCTTCCAGTAAATAGTAAATACCTCATAAAATAGTGTTAAAGTCCATTCACTAAAGGAAATAAATAATTCAATGCATGCAATGCAAGAGGCAGTAAACCCTGATGAAGTTTCTCTTTTGTTCCCTGCAAAGTAAAAGCATAATGGGCTAGTATGCATTGTATACTAGTCCATTATATGCCACACTGGAGGCCACATCCATGTCTGCTCTCTTCCTTCTGGGGCCACAGACTCCGGCTCTGTGACTGGCCGGAGCCACGTAACGTCACTCCCACGCTTGCCGCGGGAGCCGCCAGTCACGGCACTTGCTTTGGAAGAAACGGCACAAAGGGCCAATTCTTCACAGGGCATGTGCTGATGACATCATCGGCGCACAGCACAATAAATATCTCCTAAACAGCGCATGTTTAGGAGATATTTACAGTGCCTATAAGTAAGCCTTATTCTAGGCTTACCCATAGGTACAAGTTCCCCATCAAGGTTTACAACCACTTTAAGCAGTGGTCCAGGCATGCAATATTTAAGGAATGTAAAAATGTTGTCAATTTGGAGTAGTCTTTATCTTTTTGGATCAGTCTCTCAACAGTAATGCATAGAAACCTAAATATGGATAAAAACACAGAAACATTGGGATTGATTTACCAATGGAAATAGACTGTGTACTTTGCATGTGCCGTTGCTCCTTAGTAAATTATGTAAAGCTTCACCTTACAAAGAATACTCAATCACATGCAAAGAAAATTTAAAAATGCTTGCACGTGATTGGATGAGGGAAGTCGGCAGAGCTCATTTACTAAGCTCTAGAGCAAATGCACATGCAAAGTACAGTCTATTTTCCTTTAGTAAATTAACCCCATTACATGTAGTGAAATATATTTATTTTCCCCTGTCATTTTGCCAGATTTTCAGAGACTTTTATTTTATGTATGTACAAGCATATGGGGTTGATTTACTAAAACTGAAGAGTGCAAAATATTATGCAGCTGTACATGGTAGCCAATCAGCTTCTAAACTCAGCTTGTTCAATTAAGCTTTAACAATACAACCTGATGCGACTAGGAGAGTAATTGATGTTGTCTACTCGGCTGAGCGCAGTCGAACGCCTTCTCTGCTCTTCTCAATAGACGCAGAGAAGGCGTTTGACAGAGTGCACTGGGGCTACATGTCTCAAACTCTGAGCAAATTTGGGTTGCAGGGGACGATCCTATCATCAATTTTAGCGCTATACTCCTCACCCTCGGCACAGATGTACACAGAGAGCTTACTCTCCAAACCTTTTAATATCACGAATGGTACTAGGCAAGGTTGCCCACTTTCCCCCACAATTTTCAATCTTATGATAGAAACAATAGCAGATAGTATACGCACGGATCCACTAGTCTCGGGATTTCTTACGAAAAACAGACCCCATGTAATCAATCTGTTTGCGGATGACATCATATTGATGCTGACCAAACCCCTAACCTCACTGCCTAGAGTCCATACAGTACTGACAGAATTCAGCCAGATATCATACTACAAAGTGAACTACTCAAAATCACTAATTCTTGACCTTGGCATTACAAACAAAATGAAACAGACACTAAAGGGAAACCTCCCGTATGCATGGGCCGAGGGGGGGATTACATACCTAGGCATTTCTATCACCCAGTCATGCACATCCCTAGAAGAAGCCAACTACAAACCACTATTGATAAAACTGAACAGCCAACTGAAAAACTTAGCGAAGACAGAACTCTCGTGGGTGGGCAGACTGGCAGTGTTTAAGATGATGATCCTTCCTCAAATTTTATACATCTTTAGAGCACTGTACACGCCTCTAAAAAAGACCCACTTAAAAACACTAAACTCTCTGCTGAAGCAATTTATCTGGCAAGGTAAAAAAACACGCTGCTCCCACACATACTTAATTAAACACAGAAAACTAGGAGGTATGGGAATGATTGATATCAAAGACTATCACACGGTGGTCCATGCAGACCACCTAAAACATTGGTTCAGTAAGTCAGATGAGCCACTATGGACTGATATAGAAAAAACATTGAATAACACATCCGACTTGAGATCCCTACTCTATGCTGACTTATGGAAACCCTTTGATCTTAAAACAACACCACCGACAACCAGGACCTCCTTGTTAGCGTGGAGATCAATTACACATGCTTCTCATAAATCCCCCGGAACAATCAAAATAGATTTACCTCTCTCCACCCTACAACACACTATCCAAGACTTAAACACAAAGGATTGGGAGAAAAAAGGAGTGATACGGATCAGCGATCTTTACAACCAAGGAAAATCTCTTTCCCCTACAGAGATTAAAGACAAATTTTCCATTCCTTCATCTATGTACTTCAATCTAAACCGAATACATAGATGTATAAAAGGCATCTCCCTCGCCGGAATTAACAATTCATCCACAAATATGGTATTACTACACTAATCCACACAAACCTTTAAGAGGCACCTCTCTAATATACAACTGGTTACAGGACAAATCCACATTCCAAAAAACCTTAACTGTGCAGAAATGGGAAACAGACTTAAATGCGTCCTTCTCAGAAGCACAATGGTCTATAGCTATAAAATATTCCTACCACATAACATACTGGAACATGGAAAATTTGTCACTGGGAGTTAGCTTTAAAAATAATGCACAGGTGGTACCTTACCCCTTATAGATTGGCAACATTTTTTGACTCAAACTCCCCACTGTGCTGGCATCAATGAGGAGACACGGGAATTATTAAACACATTTTTTGGTCATGTAAAAACATTCGAAGCTATTGGAGAAAGATTTTCCAAATTATAGTGGAGATAACTGGAATATTGACAACCTCTGACCCAGCCTTGGCACTACTAAACCTAGGAATTGATCAGATTCCCCCTAATTACCGTGGCACGGTCGCTAACATCTTACTAGCTGCCAGACTGGTCCTTACCAGATACTGGAAAAAAGACAAAGCCCCTAATATCTCAGAAACTATTAAGATGGTTCAGCAACACTACCTATATGAACGTTTGCTAACCTCTAATAGAAAGTTCTTTTGAGCATTTGAGCACTCATGGAGTCCATGGATTTCCTGGTACTCCACTAAAACACAAGGTCTTACATACCAACCACCCTAGATTTCTTTGGGTACTCCCCTCCCCACATTTCACTCTGCCTGGTTCTTATATACCTGATGATGTTACAGTACATATATGTTGTGTCTCTTCACCCATAAAAAAACTGCCTAACGATGGAACTAGCTCACAAGATTTTGCTACTTACCAGTAGATTGTTTAAACGCTGTTATTATCATAACTAGGGTTGAGCGAACTTCTAGAAATCCGGGTTCTGCTGGTTCGGCCGAACTTCGGGACAAAGTCCGGGTTCAGGTCCGGACAGAACCCGAACTTTGTCCCGGACCCCGAACCCCATTGAAATCAATGGGGACCCAAACTTTTAGGCACAAAAATGGCTGTAAAATAGTCCTGGAAAGTCCTAGAGGTCTGCAAAAGGAAGGAAATGGGGGTAAGGGTGGGGCAAGTGACCTACAAAGAAATGGGGACAGGGAAATAACTGAAAGCATTTTTAAAAAAATAAAAAACCTAAAAAAAGCAAAAATGGAGGCGGATGTGGACCATCTTCAAACTGGGTCTGAAAAGTATTAATTAACAGTAGAAGCCATATAACTGTTCTAAAATCATCTTCAAAATGTGTCAAAAAAGTATAAATAAGCCGGGAGAACCCATATCACTGTTCTGCAAACAATCTGGAAAATGTGTGTGTCACTTTAAATAAAACCGGGACTAACTGAACTACTGTTCTGCAAACATCTGGAAAATGTGTGTGTCACTTTAAATAAAACCGGGACTAACTGAACTACTGTTCTAAATTTCACTGTGTGTGTCAAAGGTCTACAAACGTCTTGTCATCAAGTCAATCAGGGCCA
>BLSH010035757.1:14658-45954 GCA_018402905.1 Glandirana rugosa
ACTGATACCAATGATGGGGCACTATTCCTTCCACTGATACCAATGATGGGGCATTATTCATCCCAGGAATCTCAATGATGGGGCCAATGATGGGGCACTATTCCTTCCAGGAATACCAATAATGGGGTACGATTTCCCCCAGAAATACCAATGATGGGGCACCATTCCTCCTCCTACTGACCACAGGAAATATGTAACTGACCACCAACCCCAAGGCAATGTTTATCCTCACTGATGCTGGGCCCAAGACTTTTTTTACTCTCACTGGCCACAATCCAGCCCCCCTAAAGTCTAAAATGGCCCTTTGTTTGAAAAATTTGGAGAGCCCTGCTCTAAATGAACAATATAACTGATAACTGGCTGCACATTTATTCAATGATCCATTTGTCTTTAATAGTTTAGTGCTCAAAGAATATTGAAAATGTTGTACCTCATACTCTTACTACTCACCTTTACAATGCTTTTTAATCTTTATGTATAACAAACTCCACACAAAACTGAATGGCACCTAACTTGCACACCATATATTGATGTTGATGCTATAGTTTAACATGTTTAGAAAGCTTTCCAAGTATGGGTTCCACTTCCTAACATAAAAAATGACTTGATTATTGTCATGAGTGAGGGTGGTGAAGTCCACAAATAAGGTAAATAAATAACTCTGTATAGTTTATTCCAAAACTATAAAACTATCATTTATAACATAACGTATTCCAGTGATAAAGACAAGAAGAAATACTGCAGTTCTAAATACAAGGGTTTTGTGTTAAGTATAATGTGCTAATCTCCTGCATTTAAAACTGTACTACAAATGCATTCAAATCATGATTAGAGCTGAGCGAACCTCTGGAAGTTCGGGTTCTGCTGGTCCGTCCGAACTTCGGGACAAAGTCCGGGTCCGGGTCCAGACGGAACCCGAAGGATCGCACGGACAACGAACTCCATTGAAATCAATGGGGACCCGAACTTTTAGGTCTTCTAGGGGGTTCAGGGCGACATTGAGATCTCCTCCCATTAATAGAATGCCTGACTGAAAGGAGGAGAGTTGGAGCGTTATGTCGTTAAAGAAGCTATTTTGGCCGACGTTGGGGCTATATACGTTCGCGATGGTTATAGGCCTATTCCATAACTTGCCCTTGATGAAGCAATAACGTCCGTTAACGTCTAGGAGGGTGTCTGAGATCTCAAGCGGAAGATGTTTTTCTATGAGGATGGAGGTCCCTTTGGTTTTGGCTAAGGGGTTAGAGGCGTGAAAAGAAATAGGATAATCCTTGTTCTTCAGTTTCGGTATGTGATGTGTCTTGAAGTGTATTTCTTGCAGTAAGGCGATATCCGCCTTAGCCTTTTTCAGGTATAATAGAAGTTGGGATCTCTTCTCAGGGGTGTTAAGACCCTTAACATTCAGTGAGAGGATTTTTAGAGTTGCCTCCGGGGGGCAAGCGTTAGGGCGTTGCATGTTTGGTTTTCTGTGGGGGCGTTTAGAAGTCAAGGGGTGTCTCTACCAGGGAGGGAAATTTAGGTGTGCGGGTTGGTTAGAAGAGGAGGGGGAGGTTATGTGCTTGCGCTGTTTAGGGTGTCTTGAGTTTTGATCGCGGATGATGTGGATGAAGGTATCTGTAAGGTGGCGGTGAAGCTAGACCAGCTAGTTCGCCGTGTGTACAGGTGTCGCCTGTGTGTCAACGCAGTTCTATGAAACTGCGCTGTTGTAGGGGTGTGAAATGGACAGTTTCGGAAGCGATTGGAAGGCAGGCATGAGAGGCGGTCGGAGAGAATGTGGTATGTATGAGGTGTGGAGGGCCGTCACTCCGTCCGTCCTAGTGAAACTGCTAATGGCGTGGGAGTAGGGCCATGAGGGGGTGTTCTTTGGGTTGAGTTATGCAAATCATTGATCTGCGGGTTACAAATGGTGGTTTAGGTCGGTGTGGATGTGAGGAATAGCCGAAGTGTAAAGGTGGTGAGAGGGTCCCCCTGGGAGCGGACACTGGGGTTCCGCTTGCGAGTCGGGATTTTTGTTGAATGCAGACGGGAGGGGGACGATTTGTTTAATATCGGGGTGTCTGGCTCTAGTCTGAGGTGTCAATGCGTGTGGGGGTGTGGGACTAGCATATACATTGCAATGCGGGGGTGTATGTGCAGCAAAGTGTAGTATGCCTGGGGCGTGTAAGGAATTATGACTGGCGGACGTGTGTGGGCTGAAGGGGGGATCACTTGTCTAACTATGGTGGAGATCGTTGACCTCGCATGGACAGAACATAGGAAGGGTAGCTGTATCGGCTTTAAGATAAGGTGGATGTAGGTATAATTATAGTAATATTATTAATATTATTAGGGGGTTCAGCAGATGATTTACTGGGGGTGTCTAAGAAAGGCAGATATCAAACCAATGTAGCATTTAAACAAACAAACAGAGTAACCAGATGGGGTGACTGGCCTTCTCCACTGGAGGTCCTCTTGGGACATGGTGAAATAGTTATGGGAATTGATCAGTTAGGAGAAGAGGAGTCTAGACTTTTAGCGTGGGTAGGTTTTCATCCCATTATGAGGCTAGGTTCCCAGTGGAGGAGGCAGGACCCTGTTATCTAACACATAATAAACCTAAGGATTTAACGAAGATCACATATGCGGTAACAGGCATTGAGTTTCAAAATGTGAGAGAGTGCAGTTTAAACAGAAACTACGAATAATAACTGGAATGTTCCACAGGTGTGGGAGTGAAGGGAGGGGGGGGAAGAGTGGGCCCCACCCCCCCCTTCCCCACTGTTCCAATAAACAAGTCTCTGACCCAAGTTGTGAGTACTAGATACTGGTGGTGCCCTTCGGGTCTGGAAGTGGATTGTGGCACATCGGGCAGGTATACTTCCGACCAACCCCGACAGAAGCAATAGTATGGCCGAGTCTCTGTCTCAACACATTTGCTGGATCAGCGCTAGTGGGGTGGTGTGGTTGGGCAGGTGTTGGTATTGGAGTAAAGGGGAGAAGTAGTTGGTCAAGGATTTCTGGTGTCGGCTCCATGTACTTACTTCTTGGCGGGGAAGCTGATAGGGGGCAAGTTCTCGGGTCAATGTCCAAAGATATCGAGACCTTGCAAGAACTTAGAGGATCATTATGGGTATGTGTTGGTCGAGTATGGATCTAGGGGAACCTTGCTATATATGAGAAGGGCAGACTATGGCGTATTGTGTGAAATTCACACATGTCTTAAGTCACCACTTCAGAGCTGCATAATCTCTGTCTTTGTGGGTGCCATTTTAAGTGATCATGTCTGTTGAAAACCGAGTTTGCATCCTGCACAGACGGTTGTGTGAGAGCTGTAGGCAAGGTATGAGTGTGGTTTGGTCTTACCGTCATGCAGAGTGGGACTTTGGTCTGTTGCCACTGCTCGAGTTTGGAGAGTTGGTTAGTTACGCTGCGGGATCTTCGATGGAGACGGAGGGGATGGTTCCGACTGCATCCGGGTGGTATCTGTAGCTTTCCTCCATGGAGGTAGAGTCTGCAAGTAAAAGAAGAAAAGAACAACAAGGGAGGAAGAGAGCAGGTTCCGCTGCTACAGGCTTGTTTCGGGGGGTAGTGTCTTGCTTCAGTTAGGTTTGTAGGAGAGGCTGGAGCGACAGTTCTTTCCCAAAAGTAGGGAAATGTATAGATGTGGGTATGTTGTTTCCTTGAGAGTGCGCAGAGGGATTAGTGGGTATAAGGAGATGACCTGTGGTTGATTGTAGACTTCGTAGGTTTTGTATATTCGTCGGTTCCAGTATGATGTTGTGGGGAGGTGTTAGTCTCTTCTGGGTCTCCTGTGTGCTGGAGAGGCCGGGATGTTTCCATCTCTGATTGAGCGTCTGTGTGCTGGAGACGGAGAGGGGTTGGAAAATCGTCTGCGTCTTCCGCGTGTGAGTGTAGAGTCCCTTCTGTTTACCTCCATCGGTTCTTCCTGATGTAGGGAGGGGGAATTGCGATCAAGTGACCAGTTTTCATTGGTCACATGTGGTATCCCCAATGTATCGCAGAATTCATGGATGTCCTCCTGGTATCTGAGATAAGCTATTCTGGTTCCAGTGCCAGCTTGTAGGCAGAAGGGAAACTTCCACCTGTAGGGTATGTTACGATCCCTGAGGTTATCCAGTAAGGGTCTGAGGGCCCTGCGTTTGTTTAGGGTTATGGGAGAGAGGTCTTGGAATAATTTAACTTCATTGCCTTGGTGAATTATGCGACCCCGGAGTCTGGCTTGTCTCATTATGGAAATCAACCAGGCATCCGATTATGTCCCTGGGGGGGTCGGTTTCTCTACCCCTGGGGCGTAGGGCTCGGTGAATGCGTTCAAATTCAACCGCTGTTTCAGGGGGTCTGCCCAACAAGTCGTTGAAAATGGATGATGCTGCTTGTGCGATTTGATCGCTGTCTACCGTTTCTGGCAGTCCCCTGATTCTGATGTTGTGTCTACGGCATCTGTTCTCCAGGTCTTCAATGCTTCTGTGTATGTCCCTCAGTTGTGATGTTTGAGCTGACATTGTGCGACTGTGGGCCGTGATAATTGTCTCATGTCTGTCCACTGAGTCTTCTATGTCCTCCATGCGGTTTGCTATGGCTTGCATGTCAAACCTCAGGTCTGCTATGGCTGCAGATAGGGTGGTTTTGATGTCAGCTGCTATCCCCCTGAGGTCTTCCATGCAGATGGCTTGTGGTGATGAGGCTGCTGGAGGTGTTGTTTGAGCTGGTGGTACTGTCATGTTGTGGTGAGGATTAGGTTGCAGCGTGTGGGTACTGTGACTCACCTCCAGGCCCTGGCTTGAGGCCTGCGGTTGAGATTCCTCTCTGGAGCGGGATCTGGATCGAAACATAGCAGGGATATTAGCGCTTAGTTGCGTGTCGGATGCCCTGGGCGACCTGGAGCGGGCGGAATCCGATTTCCCCATCCTTTAGCGCGTGTTGACAGTCTGTTTTGGCCCAGGGGAGGCTTGCGGACGGGGACAGAGTGACGGAGCGTGGGGTCTAGGCCGCCATCTGCGGAGGGGGGGCCCCCCGAGTTACTGGGAAAAAGGGGTTGCTTTACTTGTGTGAGGAGAGGCTTGGGGCAGTGGGGTGCTGCCTAGGTGCCCTGATGACTGGATTCGGCTGTCTGAGGCTTCTGGGATGAACGCCGCTCGTGCGCGCGTTCCGGTGGGCCGAAAATTTAGGCCGGTGCTTGAGGAGCGGCCTAGGCCGCTTTTCAAAAATGCAGATTTTTCGCCCCAAACTTCACTATTCTGGTAGCTTGGGGTCTTTGCAATGTGATGGGGAGGTTTTTGTTTAGGGATTCGTCTCCTGTATGAAGGATGCCTGCGGATTCGTTTTTCCTCAGACGGAGCCTCTCCTACCTGCGTCCGTCTTCCTCGCTGGCCAGGCCACGCCCCCGGCACCTTAAAAGTTCTGCTTTCTTCTTAGTGTTTTGTATCGTCTTTCATAATGTCACATATCCCCCTCCTCTGCTCCCCTTGCCTTTCATAATGTCATATAGCCCCTTCCTCTGCTCAAGCCCCTAGGACTACAGATCGCAGGGTGCCTTGGCGGGGCCTGTAGCTTACGCATGCATTTGCAAATTTGTGCAACTAAACCCCTGTTTTTAAATGCATACTGTTAGACAGGTTAATTTGGTTAGTTGCAGCTGGCCGGTAAGTAGAGCTTGGTATTTGCCTTGGATTTATCCCTGGCCCTTGTTTTTTCTTTTTATTTTCTGAGCAACTGTCCCAACCAGGCAATGTATACAGGAAAGGGCATCTGCATTAGCTTGGAGTTTCCCAGCTCTATGTTCCACTGTGAACTTAAATGCTTGAAAAGCAAGGAACCATCTTGTTATCACACATCCATTTAAGAGGGGCAGGATGGTCTCCCCAACAGGTAATATTTCAGGGCACCTAAGGTCCATTTGATAGCTAAACATTCCTTCTCAACAATGGCATAATTTTTCTCATGTCTGTTGAGCTTTCTGCTAAGGTAGACCACTGGGTGCTCCTCCCCGTCTCTGATTTTGGACAGTACAGCACCCAGTCCCACATCAGAGGCATCTGTCTGCACCACAAACTGCTTTGTGAAATCTAGGGTCATGAGCACAGGTTGTGCACAAAGGGCTTGCTTCAACATTTGAAATGCCTTCTCTGCCTCAGGATTCCACTTAATCATGACTGACCCTCTACCCTTTCGTCAGATATGTCAGTGGGGCTGCAATGGTGGCAAAACTGGGTATAAACCACCTCTAGTATGCTGTGATCCCAAGAAATGCACAAACTTTCTTTTTTATTTATAGGTTGGGGCCATGTTTGAACCACCCAATCTTATTGATGTGAGGCTTCATCAGCCCTCGACCAATAATATAGCCAAGGTATTTGGCCTCCTCCAAGCCTATGGCAAACTTTCTGGGGTTGGCGGTGAATCCTGATTTCCTAATGAAATCTACTACTGCTTGCACCCAGGGGAAAAGAGATTCCCAATCTGGGCTGTGGATGACTACATCGTCCAAATAGGTGGTTGCGTATTGGCGATGTGGTCTTGTCCATCATTCTCTGGAATTAAGCAGGAACACCATGCAAGCCAAAAGGCATCTGCTTATACTGGAATGACTCCTCAAGGGTAGAAATTGCAGTTTTCTCTTTTGCAGACTCCGTTAGGGGTATCTGACAATAACCTTTAGTCAGATCTAAAGTAATACCGGGCACTACCCAATCTGTCAACAAGCGAGTCGACCCGAGGCATTGGGTATCATTACAAAACCTTATAGTTCCATCTGGTTTTGGGACTTGACCAGTCACTGTGGGACTCCTCTATCACGTCCAACTCTAACATGTTCTTTATTTCATTTGCAACTGCTTTCCGCCTAGCCTCGGGTATTCTATAGGGCTTTACATTTACGCGGACACCTGGTTCCGTAATTATGTCCTGCTGTATAACTGTGATCAGTCCGGGCAGGTGAGAAAAAAAGCCTCTATTCTGACTCACAAATTCTGTAACGTCCTTCTTTTGGGCCACTGACAAGGTTTCAGTTATGGGTACTTCAGGAGTCACAGCGGACTGGTCTTGACTCCCCAATTATAAACCCCTCCTCTGGGCCCCCAGGGCTTGCTTCATACATTCCCATACAAGTGGCATGACAGCAGCGATTCTATTTTGCATCAGTGAGATCTGCTCAATGACGCTTCTATAAGGCGTGGTCACTCCCTCCCACGTTTCTTTTGAAACATCCCCTGTGATGTCTACCATAGCAATCCCCTGGGATGTCTGCCATACAGTAGTTCAAAAGGAGAGTAACCTGTAGATGCCTGAGGTACCTCTTGTATGGCAAACATGAGGTAGGGCAGCAAAAAATCCCAATTTCTCCCATCTTTGTCCACCACCTTTTTTAACATGCTTTTGAGCGTTTTGTTAAATCTCTCCACAAGACCATCACTTTGCAGGTGGTAGACAGAGGTACAGAGATGGGAGATTTTGAACAACTTACACAATTCTTTATTGACATAAATGGGGTGCCTTGATCTGTTAATACCCCTTTTGGAATACCCACACGACTAAATACCTGGACCAGCTCTTTGGCAATAGCCTTAGCTGAGGTATTACCCAAGGGAATGGCTTCAGGATATCGCGTGGCATAGTCCAGTATTACCAGTATGTGCTGATGGCCCCAGGCAGACTTTACTACTGGTCCCATCAGATCCACGCCAATTCTTTCAAAAGGCACTTCAATTATTCGTAAAGGTACCAGCGGACTGCGAAAATGGGGCGATGGCTCAGAATACTGACATCCTGGGCATGACTCATAATATTCTTTGACATATGCATGTAACCTGGACCAAAAGAATCTCTGGGTTATTCTCTCCTTGGTCTTCTCTATACCCAGGTGTCCACCCATTGCATGACTATGGGCCAAATCTAATACCATCCGGTCATAGGGTTTGGGAACCACTAGCTGCTCTACCTCCTCCTCCCCTTGCTTTACCACCTGATACAATTATTTTTAACTGTATCAGTTGCATTTGTGCAAGTTTTTTTTAAGAGCCATGTAGGGAAAAGACACACCTTTATTAGGTTCAACAGGTTCCCTATCTATCATTTTAATGTTTCTCTGGCTGTATTGAGTGTGGCGTCTCTGAGCTGTTCCATACAAAAATCATCTTTCCTGACCTCTAAGTCAGGCACCACATTCTGTCCACTCTGGCTATTAGAGTCAGAGATAATTTCTTGTTCATTAACCTCCAGCTGAGGGCTGGATTCCAGCTCCTCCTGCTTCCCAGCCATTACAGAAAAAGAAAAAGGAGCTTCTCCTTTCTCAGACATGCCAGCAGTTTCCCTTTCAATTTTGCAATCAAAAGGCTCTGGTGTGAGTTCCAGTGTTTTCTCAGCAGGGGGAGCTCTGTCCTCCTGACTCCTTTCGTTTTTCCATAAACTCCAAAAGTGGGGAAAATCTCTCCCCACTAGGACTTCATGAAGCAGTGAGGGTACCACCCCCACTGAATGTGTCCCCATGCCCCAAAGTGTATCAATTCCAACCATTGCAGTCTGGTAGTCACGTGTGTCACCATGTATGCAAATAAACCCAATAGTGCTAGGGTGTAACGTTGCAGGATTTACACAATCACCTTGTTGCAACACTACCAGAATCAAACAGAGCATTGGCTTGCTTTCCATCAACTGAAATCACACACATTTGTTTTCCATGCATCCGTGACATGATGCAGTACATGCCCCCTGTGCAAAAAGAAACTTTCTCAAATAAGCATTATCACATTACATTGGTTCATTATTTAGGGAACAGTTTGCAGCAATATGTTCTGTACCCAGTCCTTTAAAATGGCCTCAGAGACCTTCCTGACCTATTTGGCTAGTCTCCAGGTCCGGAGCCCATAGTTTCATTATCTGTAGCAACAGTCTTGTTATTTTTCCCCACACCCTTGAACCCTGAAACAGTCAGTTTTTATCCCCTGGAGACATTGGAGTGGGGCACGGATGGGTTCAACAAGTCATCAGCAGCAGTATAACTCTCTACCAGATCCACCAGCTGGTTTTCAGTCTCAGGGTCCCCATGGTTAAGTTACTTCCTCAAGGTGGCAGGGAATGCATGTAAACAATGGTCCATGACCACATGCTTCACAATCTTAGGGCCTGGCAAAGTCTCTGGCTGCAGCCATTTCTTGGTGAGGTGTATTAAGTCAAATATTTGGGAAAGGGCTAGCTTGTAAGTAGTCTAGATAGCAGGTCTTTCTTAAAAGCTGACTTGTAGCCAGTTTTATTTAAAAGATTGCATGAAAAATCAAACAAACAAAACAGAAAATAAATCCTTGCCATCCAGGCTCTTACTAAAAATTTCCAGGCTCCTAACTCAGAGGTGAAGGGCTTCTCCCAGTCACCCACAAAACAAAGATAATGCAAACCTTTTCTTTCAGTCACAAAGCAAATTTCAGTTCAGCAGCTCTCTCAGGTTTTTTGGCTTTTGAGTCCCAGGCCAAGAGCAATTCTCTGTTCCAGTCCTGCATCCTTCATACACCTGTTTGTGGACACAAGTGGACCACAAAATCTGTTCTGGAACCAACCCGGACCAGATTCCACCTTTGTTTCCTGCAAATTAACACATGCAAGGTGAAACATAACTTTATTTTTCAATCTAGCACTGGCAGTTTTCTAGGGGGGAGGGGGGACATAATAATGCAGACTGGGTTTACAATACTCCAAGTACTCCCGAAGCTCACACATTACATGAGTGCCGCTCAGTCAGGAAGAAAAGGAAGATGTTATGATTTTATCAGAACAGCTAGAAGACTGCAGGAAAACTGTATATATACAGTATCTCACAAAAGTGAGTACACCCTTCACATTTTTGTAAATATTTTATTATATCTTTTCATGTGATAACACTGAAGAAATGACACTTTGCTACAATGTAAAGTAGTGAGTGTACAGCTTGTATAGCAGTGTAAATTTGCTGTCCCCTCAAAATAACTCAACACACAGCCAAGTCTAAACTGCTGACAACAAAAGTGAGTACACCCCTGAGTGAAAATGTCTAAATTGGGCCCAAAGTGTCAATATTTTGTGTGGTAACCATTATTTCCCAGCACTGCCTTAACCCTCATGGGCATGGAGCTCACCAGAGCTTGGCAAGTTGCCACTGGAGTCCTCTTCCACTCCTCCATGACGACATCACGGAACTGGTGGATGTTAAAGACCTTGCGCTCCTCCACCTTCCATTTGAGGATGCCCCACAGATCCTCAATAGGGTTTAGGTCTGGAGACATGCCTGGCCAGTCCATCACCTTTGCCCTCAGCTTCTTTAACAAGGCAGTGGTCATCTTGGAAGTGTGTTTGGGTTCGTTATCATGTTGGAATATTGTCTCTGAAAGGAGGGGGATCATGCTCGGCTTCAGTATGTCACAGTACATGTTGACATTTATGGTTCCCTCAAAGAAACTGTAGCTCCCCAGTGCCGGCAGCACTCATGCGGCCCCAGACCATGACACTCCCACCACCATGCTTGACTGTAGGCAAGACACACTTGTCTTTGTACTTCTCACCTGGTTGCCGCCACACACGCTTGACACCACCTGAACCAAATAAGTTTATCTTGGTCTCATCAGACCAGAGGACATGGTTCCAGTAATACATGTTCTTAGTCTGCTTGTCTTCAGCAAACTGTTTGCAGGCTTTCTTGTGCATCATCTTTAGAAGAGGCTTCCTTCTGAGAGGACAGCCATGCAGACCGATTTGATGCAGTGTGCGGCATATGGTCTGAGCACTGACAGGTTGACCCCCATCCCTTCAACCTCTGCAGCAATGCTGGCAGCACTCCTACGTCTATTTCCCAAAGACAACCTCTGGATATGAAGCTGAGCATGTGCACTCAACTTCTTTGGTCGATCATGGCGAGGCTTGTTCTGAGTGGAACCTGTCCTGTTAAACCACTGTATGCTCTTGGCCACCGTGCTGCATCTCAGTTTCAGGCTCTTCTTATAACCTAGGCCATCTTTATGTAGAGCAACAATTCTTTTTTTCAGATCCTCAGAGTTCTTTGGCATGAGGTGCCATGTTGAACTTCCAGTGACCAGTATGAGAGCGCGAGAGCGACAACACCAAATTAAACACACCTGCTCCTCATTCACACCTGAGACCTTTTAACACTAATGAGTCACAAGACACCGGGGAGGGAAAATGGCTAATTGAGCCCAATTTGGACATTTTCACTTAGGGGTATACTCACTTTTGTTGCCAGTGGTTTAGACATTAATGGCTTAGTGTTGAGCTATTTTGAGGGGACAGCAAATTTACACTGTTATACACGCTGTACACTTACTACTTTACATTGTAGCAAAGTGTCATTTCTTCAGTGTTATCACATGAAAATATATAATAAAATATTTACAAAAATGTGAGGGGTGTACTCACTTTTGTGAGATACTGTATATATATATATATATATATATATATATATATATATATATATATGTGTATTGTGACAGTACGGTTCCCTGTTGTGTTTGTCAACAAGGATTTTCAACCATACAGGTTGAGGGGCTCCAGGATGTTTATTTGATGTGAAGGAATCAGTTTTGTCACTTTCCTCTGTGGCTTGTAAAATCCAGTTGGGTACCTGGAGCCTGGAGATTTCAGAGCACTCAGGTTGGGAGAAAATCTCCAATCCTGAGTCCAGGTTTTGGAAACAGCCAGGAGTTTAATTGGGCAGGTGGGTCCTGGGCTAATAACAGAGTCAGGACCAGGGTTCTGGACTCCCCCTTCCCGAGGAGTCCTGGTGTGCAAGGGAGAAGTGTGCATGTCTGCATGATATAGTCTGTCAGAGCAGACGGAGGACCCAAACCTGTAAGCTGGAAAGAGAGTGCAAGCAGAGTCACAGAGTGTGTACCAAACACTGACACTGTTACAGGGTCAAGAGGACCAAGGCCAAAGCCTGAGCAGCAGTGCTGACCAGAGAGCCAGGTGACTTGGTATTTTTCATTTGTAATTACTTTATTGCTGTGAAGTTGAAACCCCTGCGTGTGAATTCTGGATGAACATTTTCTGTAATAAAAGTGGGCCAACGGGGGGCGTGGCTTGGCACATGGAGCGGTAAGACGCTTCTCTCACCAGCACCTGCACGGATTGGCTGTGCAAGCAGCTCCCAGCTCCGAAAACCATCCCTCAGGACTGGTAATGGGGAGGAAAGGCAGCAGGGACTGGCACAAGACTCCTGGAGAGTACAAGGATGGTGAGATTGGCCGATATCTTACTGATTTCTCGGCCTCCCAGCTCACAGGGACGCCATCCTCCTCTTCTCATATGAGAACTCGGCAGCGGCCTAGGTCCCCACCAGAGCCGGAAACCGGCTCCCTACTCGCAACACTCAGGCATGAGCTGGGACATGGAGGCCTATATCAAGGCCCTACCCACGCGGCACGATTTTGAGGCCTACGTGAAGAGGCTAGAGCATTCCTATAAACAGGAAATCTAAGAGCTCCACAGGGATATCACGGGCAGGATCAAGGATTTTGAACAAACAGTGGATGCCACTGTAGCCACACTTAATTCTCACGAAGCTATCCTTCAAAATCACACAGCCCAAATGCAGCAAATAATCCTTCATCGAGATGACCAGGAAAATCAGGCTAGAAGCAACAATATCCGCAGAAGGGGCCTTCCAGGGTCAGTGGACTCCAAAGATTTGGCAGCAGCTACCTGTAAAGTGTTCGATGAAATGTACAGAAGCCTGCAGATTCTCCCATTGAGCTGGATCATATACATAGAGTTCTGGGTCCCCAGAATCCAAACACTGCTTTTCCCAGAGATGTCATTTGCAGAGTGCATTTCTATGCGATTAAGGCCGGCATTATGCAAGCAGTCCACAATCAAGATGCTATTTATTTCAATTACGTCCAGATTACACTACTGCCTGACCTTTCTAAATTGACTTTGGACATGAGAAGAGCACTGAAACCATTAACGAGCACCCTATTAGAGGCCCACATAAAATATAGATGGGGTTTCTCAACCAGGAAGAAACAGAAGCGACCTCGGTCTAGCATGCCGCCCTATTGTCTCCGGCAATGGATCTATTACAGAGAATATGAGTAAACTTATTGACGAACATCTTAGACCCTTCATCACGACCCTGCCCTCTTATATCAAGGACACTTTACACTTGTTGCGGACTTTGGATGGCCTCCAGGTCCCCGGCGACACCATTTTGGTCGCTGTGGACGTGGAGGCCCTCTATAGTTCCATACCCCACTATCTGGGATTGGCAGCTATTGCCAGATGTTTATCTCAGATGAATGACACAGAGTTACCCTTTAATGATTTCATTCTATTAGCATTGGACTTTATTCTGCATCATAATGTCTTCTCCTTCGACGGCTCCCACTACCTCCAGGTGCAGGGCGTGGCCATGGGCACATCATGTGCCCCGTCCTACGCCAATCTGTACCTGGGGGAGTGGGAGCGGTCGATTACATCGGCAGAGGAGATGGCTACCTTTATGGACCACGTCATAGCGTGGCACAGATATATTGATGACGTGCTGCTCTTCTGGGATGGTCCCGTAGAGGAGCTACAGCACTTCTTGCGGGCCCTAAACAACAACTAATTTAATCTTTAATTTACGATGACGCACCGTGTTTCCCATATTACCTTCCTGGATATACAGATTTCCAAGGATTCCATGGGACTTATTTCCTGTGCCCTATATCACAAACCCACAGCGGGAAATAACATCCTGCACGCGGCCAGTGCTCACCCCCAACCTTTTATTAATTCCATACCATACAGCCAGTATCTTAGAATTAAACGGAATTGTACCTGCCCAGAGACGTTTCTTAAGGAGGCTGGTGCTTTGAGGACCCGTCTCTTATCTAGAGGATATAGCAAAAAGTGCTTAAAAAGAGCTTTCAACAAGGTCATGCGATCAACAAGACATCAACTCTTATACGAAACTAAAAAAAAAAATAGTGACACTTTACCTACCAACAGAATTATCACAAAATTTAACAACCAACATCAGGGAATTAGACAGATCCTTCATCGTCATTGGCACCTACTTACCTCAGACCCTGTGATAGGACACCTTGTGCCCCCAAAACCCCTTATTACATACCGACGAGCCACTTCCATTGGAGACATGTTGGTGCACAGTGAGCACGCGGCACATGTGGGGGGTGACCCCTGTTCATACCGGGGCACCTTCACCTGTGGGGCGTGCTCACACTGCAAGTACCTAGACACGAGGAAACATATTAAGTTACCCAATTTTGGGACCTTTAAACCCCAACATTATGTGAACTGCCTGACTACTGCGGTAGTTTATCTACTGCACTGTGGTTGCGGTTGTTTCTATGTGGGCAAGACTGTGCAACAGTTTTGCCGGCGGATGGCCCGACATGTTCTCAATATGAGGAAAAATTACCCTGATACCCCTTTAGGTCGCCATGTCAGGGATATACATGGCGGTACCATGCCTGTGGTCCGCTTTGTGGCCCTAGACAGGGTACATCCCAATCCACGTGGGGGAGATGTGGATAAAACTTTATTACAACGTGAACTCAGATGGATTGTCACACTAAATGCTACGGCACCCCCAGGGTTAAATGGGGTGCTAAACTTTAAACCTTACCTCACAGGGTTTTCCTCGGGGGGCTTTGATCCAACACTAATCGAGTGTTGATGGGTTGACCCTGTTGCCTTTATGCTTACATCTTGTACATCCCTTTTTCCTTATCTGTGCAACTGTCATTTCTATGGGCTATACTCTTATACTTGTCAGTATATCATAGTGTTCTTATATGTGCCAATGTTTAATTGTTTACAGTAGACAATAATTTGGTATATAAAATTATACTGTTTTGCACAACCTTTGTAAATGTATGCGGATCGGTGGTTCATGGTTGACCCTCCGGTTATTCAACCCCGTTTATTAAATGTTTTGTGTCAATTATTGTGATGCAGAATACCCTTAATGTTCTGTATAATGACCCATGTTTAGCCTGGTCCCGGCGTGGCTTTTTTCCTGCCTCTTCCTTGCTGTGCGGGCTGTTTGTGTCTCCCCCCGGCGCGCCCGGCCCCCTGGGCGGTGTTTGCGGTCCAGGGGGTTGTACTTGGTCGGCCGTGTTCTTGGGTCCGCCCTCCCTTTCTATGGTTGGTCGGCCTTGGAGCGCAGGGACTATTAGACGCGTCGGCGCTGTGATGACGTCGGACGCAGCTGCGCACATGGAACTTCCTTCTTGGGTGTGCGGCCGCGTGGGACGCCGTCATGGCGGGGAATCGACGGGAGACAGTGACTGACCCTGGACCTCTGTGGTGCGCCAGTATCCTATGGTATCTTGAATGGCGCTGCATATTTTTGTGCAGCGCCATGATTCCTGAACCAATGAGATTTCTCAATGTGGGCTCCTCCCACAACACAGGAGGGGCCTCTTTGTTAGACTCTGCATTTAAACCCTGGCCAACACACAACAACAGTGATACTATTTGACAGACAGACCCTTGGCTGCTGCTGCACGGGATGCCTATAATCGCTGGGGTAGGTTATATGAGCTTTTGGTCTATACTTGAAGGTCCTGTTTTCTTTATCTAGTACATATTCTGCTTCAATATATTAACTTTAGTACACTTTTAATCCATAGGCCTTCCAGCCATATTCATCCATAATCGCTTTGCACTAGCACATTACTTTATTATATAGTAAGTAGATTTGGATCTTTACTATAGCGCTTTCTCATTGGTTCTATTTTCATCAACTTATATCTGTATTCTCTCATCTTAGGCCATCCGCCTTGCTCTTGGGTTAGCCTTGTTTCCTACCATTGATTCTTGTGGGAGACATCTGCGGACGCGCTGGAAGGACGCGACAGGGCGGGCCATTGTTGGATCTCTGCTTTCCCCCATTACGCATTGGGGGTTCTCTTACCTGATGCTGACATAGTGTCTCCGGGCCACGTTTTTGTTGGGTTTTGTTTGGTACATACCAGACCTACAGCCTTACTTCGGCTGGTGTACGTTTTTTTCAAATCATTGGGGTAAGTAGTAACTGGTGGACCCCATTGATCCGCATGCATATTTTATGGTCCTCAAGTTGTATATACATATGTGCCCCAACAGCCACTTTGTGTATATTGGCAAAAATTTCCGTACTATACTGTGTTCTATTTATGTTTTATATTATGTTACAGAATCAAAGTTATACAGTGACTTTTCTCCCTGAGGAAGAAGTTTGTTACATAACCAAAGAACTTCGAAACATGTTGGAGAGGAAGCCAAACCTTCCTTATTAGGACACCTTCCAATTGAGGGTTTGCTAGCTTCCACACTGCTATCTTTGTATCCACTTGGTTTTATTTGTATATCATCATGGTTGTATATGGCAATCAGCCTATTTGTCATGTGACAATTTTAACTTTGATCCAATAAATTGTATACTTTTTTTCATACTCTTTTGTACACCTTATACTGTGGGAACTTTGTGCTGCGTCAAATCCCTGTGGGCCTCTCTCCTTGCAAATTTGGTCTAGCATGTCAAAGCCACCAGATGGTTGAGAAGGACACTCATTTTTCTTCATCGTTCTCATGATCCCAGGCTAATACCTGGTCCTTGTCTTTCTTTCCACCCCCCTGACCCGCATGGGGGCGGTAGTTGCCGGTTCATATTATGTACACAATTAACGTTATTAAATTGTTTTCTCCCCTAGCTCACAGGGTTTTTAGGCTGCCTTTTATGGGGCTGCTCTTTCTTCATCCCTGTGATATACTTTGTTCTGTTTTTTTGTTTAACACACCATTGACTGTTGCCAAAGCCAATGCCTACTATAGCCGTTACCACCTCATATGTTTCACAAGTCGTTGAAGGAGCTGTTTCCGGGGCTCCCGGCACGTAAAAGAAACTAGTCATTTAACTGAAATTAGACATTGTCATTGGCCCCGGGGCTCTAAGACCACAGTTTGAGCATCTTTGTAAAGTTTTTTATAACGTTTTTTTTTTCTATCATTGGCCGATCCGTGCGGGGCAGCTCTGTGTGCTTACTATGATTCCCACAGTAGGGTGCGGGGCGCCCAGAGCGACCCCTCTCGCAGGTCTTGCATATATCCTAGCTTACTTAATGTTTTGGCCGTTTCGGCCCCAGTTACATGTACTCTTTTCTTTTTATGTGTTTTCTTCCTTGTTCTTTTGCCTTTTTTCTCTCACCACTAGAGGTCCTCCTTACATTATTTTTACTGATGTACAGGGACAGCCATTCAGTAGGCTTTACGGCACCACCTGGTGGATACACAAGGTGCTGCTTGGTAGCCTGAATGCCTGGTGTAATGTAGAGTATGACTCCCGGGACATGGTGATGACTCTCTGTTTCCATATAAGTATCAATGCACCCTGGCCTCCTGTTCTTTGCCTGTTTTTCTCTTCTTTACGCTTCTCTTCTACTCTTTTTTACCAAGTTGTCGGGGCCCCCTTCCTGTTACTACACGTATGTTATCCTCTATGATTCTCAATGGCCACCTTCGTTTTGCTGAAGGTCTCCTCCCTCAATTGTAGGGGCTTCAACACCCCAGAAAAAACCTAGACAGATAATGCATCACTTCCACAAAAATCACACTCAAATACTGTTACTCTAGGAAACACATTACAGATCAGATAACATCCCTCTGCTCCCATTCAAATATTACCCAACTTAGTTTCACAGTGCCAACCCTGGTGCCAGATCTAAGGGGGTTTGGATTGCTTTTCTTGTTCAAAGTTTTTATTGAGAAATACAAAGTGGCCATATGGCTGAACAAATATATAAACTTTTACAAAACTACAATGAGAATATAACTGGCTGTAGTGGTCTCATGGCTTTGGGACATCGTCAACGCATTGCATTATATTGAGAAGCGTGCTACAGATATCGTTGCTCTAAGGGTTGGGTATGGGAATAAGGTTTGACATGAATTATTGGAGTTTCCTAATTGGGTTATAGCAACAAAGGTAGAGTAGGCGCCGAAGTAAAGACTTAGAGTAATGATTAATAACTGTGTATCACCAGTTGGGAGAAGATCCTTAAAGTTGCCCTTCGAGAACTGAGGTTGTCAAAAGGGCAGCAGAACATTTTGATAATGTTAAGGGGTATAAGAGTTGCCATGCTGCTTATGGGCCTTAGATGATTGGATATAGAATGTGGTGGACGTGTGTATAATCTGGGTAGAGATTATGTCAGATAAGGGAATCATGAGATCGTATGAAGTAAAAGTTCGCATTGAGGAGCCTTAGGGAGAAATAAAGGGGTAAGGCAGAGGGAGAGGAAGCAAGGGAGAGCAGGGGAATAGATATAGGGAAGTAGAGAGGAGTGTTGCCGGGTGGGATGATGCTCCAGCTGAGATATAGGGATGCTAAATATGAAACTCAGTTACTGGTGTAGAGTCATGGAAGAAGGAGGTTGGTGTCAAAATCTGTTGGAAGAAAGTGGCGTACCCATGGTTGCCATATTCAATCAAATTTAGGAATAGTATCTAGGATTGTGGCCTTGACCTTGGCATGAATCATAGCCTTGGTGATTCTATGTTTGGCCTCAAGAATGGGTAGCGAGGGGGTTTTCCAGGCCTTAGCTATAGTTTGTTTAGCTGCTGTGGTAATTTGCAGCAAAAGTTTAAATTGACTATTAGTGATCTCTGGGGGTTTGCAATTGTGTAAGGTCACTTCTGGAGTGGGGCAAAGGGATTGACTGATTAGTGTGGAGATAATTGAGAACATTTCTTTCCAAAAACTTTGCGCAAGCGGGCATTTCCACCAGATGTGAAGATGAGTTCCTTCGTCTAAGCATCCTCGGAAGCAACTAGAGGGGTATGTAGAAAGGTATTTGGCTATCCGAGATGGCACCAAGTACCATCAGAAGAGGACTTTGTAATTTGCCTCCGAGGCTATCGCGTTTTGGGATGCTGATTTGGTGGCGAGCCAAATGTCTTTCCATTGAGCCGCTTCTAATTGTATGTTTAAATCTGATTCCCATTTGGAGACATAGGAGAGGGTGTTATGTGGAGGGGGGTCTAAGAGAAGGAGGTAAAGTTGAGAGATGAGCCCTCGCATGTGTGGGTCTCGGTCACAGGCTTGTTCATAAATTGATTTATGTGGTGTGAAGGGGCTAGAGTGAACACAGGGAGTAAAGAATTGTTTCAGTTGCAGGTAACGAAAATTTTCTGAGTTGGGGAGGCCATGGGCGGATGAGAGGGTTGGAAAGGGGATCAGTGTGTCAGGAGTTGTGAAAGAATATGCTCAAACAAGGCCTGCTTCTGACCAGTTGCGGAAAGAGGATGGATATTCCCAAGCTGGGTAGAATGAAGGGTTGCGGAGGTAGGAGAGGATTATGTGGGGTTTGCATTTTATATTTAAATTTAAGAGTGTCCCATAGATGAGAGAGTGATAAGTGATTGGGTTACAGAGGGTTTTATGATCTTTGGGTGATAGCCAGAGTAGGTTGGCTATTGAGAGGGGGTCACAATCCATTGATTCTAGAGAGACCCACAGAGGGGTTTCTTTGGTTGCGCGGTATTTAGTGAGGGTTGCTAGCTGGGCTCCCTGGTAGTATTTGATAAATGATGGGAGGGCTAAACCACCTTGAGATTTTGTAAGGTAAAGTATAGATTTGGAGATTAGGGGTTTAATTTTGCCCCAGATAAAGTTAAGGGTTTTATGTTGCAGAATCCGTAGGTAGTATGTAGGTACTGCTATTGGGAGGACTCTAAATAAATATAGAATTTTTGGGAGGATTACCATTTTTACTGCGGTGATGCGCCCTAACAAAGATAGGGGAAGTGCCGCCCAAGATAACATTAGTTTAGTTAAGTGAGTTAGCATGGAGGGGTAGTTGGCTGAAAATAGGGTAGCTGGGTCAGGGGTCAGCTTAATGCCTAAATAAGTTAGGGTAGAGGGTGCCCAAGAAAAAGGTAAGACTGTTTGTAGGTGTGATACCTGTGAGGGCGGTAAAGCAATGTTTAAGATTTTGGACTTGTGGGTGTTGACCACTAGCCCGGAAATTTTAGCAAAGTTATTTAGTGTGTTTAGAAGAGTTGGCGTGGAAGTCAGTGGAGATGTGAGAAAGATTAGGACATTGTCTGCAAAGAGACATAATTTGTGATGGTATCCTCCAGATTCTAGGCCTTTAATATTGGGGTCTTCGCGGATTTCCGGGCTAGTGGTTCCAACGCAAGAGCAAATAGAAATGGAGAGAGTGGGCAACCCTGTTGGGTTCAGAGTTGCACAGGGAAGGGGTCGAAGTAATGTCCAGCATAGGTGATAAAAGCCGTAGGGCTAGAGTAAAGGGATAGCGTCCATTTCAAAAAATGTGGGCCAAACTTCCATTTTTGTAGGACAGAGAGTAAGTATGGCCAGGATAAGCTGTCAAATATCTAAAGAAAGGAGGCAGGTAGGGATTTTATGTGAACGTGCTAGGTGTGTCAAAAGTACCACTCTGCGAACATTATCACTAGCTTGTCTCGATGGCATAAAGCCTACTTGATCTCTATGGATGAGAGAACCAATGTGTTTGTTAAGCCGAGTGGCCAAGATTTTCGCTAAGAGTTTGATGTCCTTATTTAGTATAAAGATGGGTTGGAAATTCGAGCAAGAGGTATCGTTTGTTTGAGGTTTTGGTATCATAGATATGGTGGCCTTAAGGGAGTCAGGTGTAAAGGACGAGCCTTTGAGAATAGAGTTCAGGGCCTCAGTCAAAAGTGGGGCCAACCTATCTATGAAGCATTTATAATATTTAGCTGTGAAGCCGTCTGGGCCAGGGCGTTTGTTGCGTTTGAGTGCCTTGATCGCAGTACGGACTTCTAGTTCAGTTATTGGTTTATCTATTTGCGCTCTTTGAGTGGGAGTGAGTGTAGGGAGGGCCAAAGGGTCTAAGAAGTCTGATATTTGGATAGGGTCACTAGTATTAGAAGTTGGCGAGTATAAGGTGGATAGGTGTTTGTGGAAAAGTTGAAGAATTTTGGTAGGGTTGCTAGTGTAGGAGTCTGAGGAAGTCTTTAGACGAACGGGCTTGTAAGGTTTTTCCAGATTACGAAGAGATAGGGCTAAAAAGGAGTCTGGTTTGTTAGCTTTTGTGTAAATTTGATGGCTTGAGCGTCTAAGGGCCTTCTCAGAAGAATCTGTTAAAAAAAGATCCAGTTCCAATCTTGCTCTTTATAGTTTGTTTTTGTTGGCGGAAGTCGGGAGGTTTTGAAATTCTGTGTGCGCCTGGGTGAAGCTCTGTTCAAGTGTCTAGAGTTTAGAGTGACATTTCTTCTTTCTACGTGAGGCTAGGTCGATCAGGGTTCCATGTATGACTGATTTGTGAGCTTCCCAAAGTAGGAGAGGGGCAACATCATCAGTAGAGTTCAGGGTGATATAGTTTTGGAGGGCTACTTCTATCTCTTGTACGTTGGAGGGATAGTAGGGTGTCGTTCAGTGACCAAGTCCTATAAGTGGGAGGTGGGACTAAGGAGGACAAGGAGGTTAAAATGGCGTTATGGTCTGACCATGGGATAGGAATTATTAGAGAAGAAGATAACAACGATAAGGTGCCCACAGGAACTAGGATATGGTCAATGCGTGAGAATGTATTGTGTGGGTGTGAGTAGAAGGTGTATTGTTTCTTAGTTGGGTTATGTTCCCGCCACGTGTCTATTAAGGAGTGTCTTTGTAGGAGCTGTTGAAACGAGAGTTTGTGGGGGGTGGAGGAGGGAGAGTAGGGTGATTTATCTAAGAAGGGAAAGAGAACTTGGTTTGAGTCTCCTCCAATGATTAGGGTGCCTGATTTATGGGATTCTATTACCTGAAAAAGGTGAGATAGGAAAGGGGTGGGATTGCGATTGGGGGCATAGTAAGAGTATATTGTCACGGGTGTATCCATTAGGTGACCAATTAGAATTAAGTACCTACCTTCGGGGTCTCGTATTTCAGTTTGTATGGTGAAGGGGGAAGATTTATGGAAGGCAATTAAGACACCTCTTTGTTTGGTGTTTGCGGAGGCTGTAAAGAATTGGGGATATGCGGAGCTTAAGTATTTAGGGGTGAGTAATTCGGAGAAGTGAGTCTCTTGAAGAAAGAGAATATGAGCTTTAATGGAGGAGAACGTTCGGAGTGCCTTTCACCTCTTACAGGGGGAGTTAAACACCTGAACGTTGAGTGAAAGGTTTAGTGCAGCCATGGGGGGTAGTATGGTGTGTGGCTGGGATGAGATTCAGCTGGATAAGGTCGTTCCCTCCTGGCAAGGAGAGATAGGAAGAGTTGAGAGAGAAGGAAAAGAGCAGAGAGAGGAAAGAGTAGGTTGATGTAGTAGGGTGAGGGATTAGAGTGTGGAGTTGTACCATCCAGGTAGGCTTCTACAGCCTGTCTGGAGGGATTCATGTTGCCCGGGGATCCTCCTATGGGGGGGTCTCCCGGCAAGTGGGAGGGCAGCAGTGACTAACAGCCCGGGACTGGGTAGCTGGGTATTATTTCGAAAGCTGTTAATTGGAGCAGCTATGCGGGGAGTTAAAATAGCATTGCTATGTCAGTGCGTGACAGGTCATTTCTTAGGTTTCTAAGCATAACATATACATATCTTACATTAAAGAGAGCCAGTGAATCTAAAGTATAGGTCTCAGATTAGCCATTAAATGGGTAACAAAATTTTTTTCTGAACATGACACCCGAGACTTAATGTTTTATTTTGTCCAGTTGAAATGAGAGGATTATCGTTCATTGTTTGTGGGGGAAGCCAAAGCTGACTAATAATTTTGGGGGATTTGTGGGATAGTGTCTAGGGGGTCATAATCAGGCTTGCTATCAATTAAAGGTCATTGTAAAGAGTAACAGTAAATTGAACTTGAAACTATATAGAGATAACCATATGTTAACCTTTTGGGGTTTGTATGAGAGCGTTCATCTTGCCGACTCCTCTTAGGAGGAGCCAGGGAGAGGGACATCTCATGTTATTTTGCCCTAAGGGCATGGCTGTAATCTTCTTTGCTAGGGGAATAACATCCTGTAGAGAAAAAACTGGTTAGCATGATGGTAGAGTCATTAACAGTGAAGAGGGGTCTCAGGAAAGGAAATATTGATTTTCAGCCGTTTTCAGCAGAGTACATTCCTCGAAAATGGGGGGGGGGCGGGGGCTTGAATCCAAATAGGGTCAACTCTGCTGTTTACAGGTTGCAATAGCAGTGGTTATCACAGAACATTTTGTTTTATGCTGAGGCAGCTGGGGCCTCCAAAAAGGGGTATGTTGGTCGGTTCTTGATGTTGAAGGTTAATCTCAGTCCATTGAATCTGGAGGGTCTTGATGGACCACAGTTATGCGGCTTCACTTGGAGGAAGAGGAAGGTGAGGGGGCTGCTTTCTGGGGAGAGCAGGAAGCTGAGCGCCTGTGGGTCCCTTGAGATGTTGTTGGGGTTCCTGGATCCAGGTGGAGATCTTAGAGGCTTTTCTGGTGGTCCTCAACCGTTTTGCAGGTGTATTTGCGGCCTTGATAGGTAAATCGAAGGGCAAAGGGAAAATCCCATGAGTAGATTATTTGAAATTGTTGTAGAATTTGTAAGTGGGGCTTGAAAGCTCTCCTTTTTGCAATAGTGGTTTGGGAGAGATCTGTGAAAAGTTGGTACTGGTGACCTTGAAAAGTGAGGGTATCTCTATGCCTTGCTGCTTGCATAAGTTGCTCTTTGGAGCGGAAATAGTGTAGTTTGGCTATAATGTCTCGAGGTGGTCCGTCTTGTTTACGGGGGGGCTAACGCCCTATGGACTCGGTCTATCTCAAGGCGTTCAATATGGATGGATGGGGCCAATTCCTGAAATAGAGCTGTGACTGTTGATTGTAAGTCATCAATCGTTTCTGGGAGTCCCCTGATTCTTAAGTTGGATCTCCTTGCTCTGTTTTCAAAATCCTCCAAATGGGATTGGAGGGTAAGATTTTCTTCTCTGAGTGATTCTAGTTCGTCAGATTGATTAGCGATCTGGGTTTCTAGCTCGTCCACCCTCTGTTCTAATTCAGATGTACACTGTCCTAGTTCCCTTATCTCTTTTGTTAGGCGATCAGTTATCTGATCTGATGTGTGCTTCAGTGAACGGTGTAACATTAGTTCGAATTGCAGTAGTATGTCTGCTGGCATTTCCCCTTGTTGGGAAAGGAGTGGGGAAGCTAGGCCTTCAGGGTCTGACTCACCATCATCTGGATGGCAAAGTGTTCTCTGCCTAGGGGTCCGTGGTGTGCCTGTGCTTGCCCGGGAGGAAGACGGCTGCGCATCTTGGCGCAGGCCCGAGCTAGGGCCTCGCGGATGTTTTTGGTCTGGATCTTTGACTTAGATCCCGTGGCGACCATAACGGCCGCAGATGGTGGTTCACTGGGTCTCAGGAGGCTTGTCAGAGCTGCTTAGGGCTGCAGTGAGTGGCTGGCTGCTCTTCATCCAGCTAAAAGTCCTGTGGCTGAGCGGAGCTCTAAAGTGGCATGTCCGTCTTGTCGAGCCTCACGCATGCGCCCCCTCGATTGCTTTTCACACCTCCTTCTCTCTTGAGGTCTTAGACACCTTGATTGACCCGCATGGTAGATATGTTTTTTTGAAAATTTCCTATCAGCAAACAGTTTACACTATTGTTAATCTTTACTCCCCTAACCAGGACCAATACAGCTTCCTCTCCTCGGTGACATCCCGACTCCAGCAGTTTGGTGCAATCAACGTTATCCTGGGTGGCGACCTGAACGTAGCACTGATACTTCGCCTGGATGCCTCATCCGGTAAGTCCTCTGTATCCCCAGCTTCCTTGACCAAAATTTGACCAAAAGTTTTCTGATCTATCTCTGGTGGATGTGTGGCGCATCCTAAACCCCTCGAGCAGGGATTACACATATTATTCTCCCACACACTCCTCTTATAGTAGGATAGACTACATATTCTTATCACAGACTCTCTTTGAGTATTCCCCAGCAGTGTCCATTGGTTTAACTGTATGGTCAGACCATGCCCCAATGCATCTCTCCCTGGGCAAAGTCCCCTCAAGCAAACAGAGACCTACCTGGCGGTTGAATGACAACCTATTGACTGATGTTGTCTGCGCCGTGTCCATTGCCCAAGCCATTAAAGACTTCAGGTCTGACCATGCACTCGACACCACGGTCCCCCTGCTGAAATGGGAAGCTCTAAAATGTGTCCTCAGAGGCATCTTTATCCAGCATGGCTCCCGCCTTAAACCCGCCTTCAGAGATAGCCGCACTCCTCGCCAAAATTGCCACACTTGAAGCATCACATAAACACACACTGGACCCTCTTACCCTAGTGAAACTATCAAACACCCGTAGGGACCTACTTCGGCTCTTCTCAGACCACTCTTTGATAGCCAGGGATAAGGGGAGGTTCCGACATTATATACAAGCTAACAAGTGTGGTAAACACTTGGCAACAGTGTTAAAGCCTAGGCAACAGCACTCCAACATTTCTTGGATCCAGGCGCATACTAAAGGGAAGCTGCCCACTAACTCTGAGACATCGGAAGAGTTCCGTCGGTACTATCACGCTTTATATAATCTACTCCCCTCCATACAAACAAATTCAGCTCACTGTAAACTTTCCCTATATGCGGATGATCTTTTATTATATGTGACACAGCCCCTCATCAGCATCCCATCTATATTACAAGAGATAAAAAGATTTGGCCAGTTTAGTAATTATAAACTTAATATTTCCAAAATAGAGGCACTGAACCTCTCGCTATCGCAGCATACGGTCACTCTTCTAAAAGCAAACTTCAGGTTTCAGTGGAATTCCTCATCCATCAGTTATCTAGGCATGGCCATCCCCACCCACATCTCAAATATCTACGCACTGAATTTTAGCCCCTTATTGACCAAAACCAGGCATCCAGTTAAATCCCGCGCGGCCCTATCCACGTCCTGGTTTGCCCGTATAAATGTCCTTAAAATGGACATACTCCCCTAAGTGCTATATTTATTCCAGACACTCCCCATCCACCTTCCCTCTGCCTTTTTCCGCGCCCTCCGATCTATGACCATTAGGTACGTTTGGCAGGGGAAACATCCTAGACTTCCATATAATCTTCTTTGCCAACCTAAAGAGATGGGAGGGACGGGACTAACCGACCTGGAATCTTACCACATTTCCACGGTATTATCGCATATGTTAGAGTGGTTTCCGCATCCCCACACTAAGGCAGCCACCTTGGTGGAACAAGATATGTCCCCATGGGACCTACGTGCCTTGCTGTGGGAGTGCGATCTTCACTACAAAACAATGCAGATGCTATCCCCCCTAACGATAGACCCATTGAATACTTGGTACAAGGTCAGGGACAAGTTTAACTTGTCCTACAGACCTCTGCCCGCTCACCCCTCTTTTCGACAATGCGGACCTTCAGGAAAGCTGGATGGTACTGGTCTTAGACATGGATAAACGGGCAGAGTGGCCTACAGCAAAACAGTTTGTCCGACCCACATTCGGAGCATTTGTACTGGGGATGGACCTCACTAGAGTCTCTTGGCTTAAGAGGTTCCACCTTCAAACCTATTGTAAGACTCTTGTTTCATCAAAGCAGATCCACAGACCGCTGAAGGGATACAAACACTTATGCTCCTTGCCTGAGACACCCCGCCACATTCTATAAGAGATATACAAAATAATCCAACTACGCACACACAGCAACCTGCCTGCGTTTACTCATGCTTGGCCGGGGGAGCTGGGGACGGAGGTGCCGGAGACAGACTGGCATAAAGCTTTTCTTTATACTCATAAGTGAACTACCTCCAGATATGCTCAGGAAAAAAAAATTATAAATTGCTATCCAGATGGTACATGGTTTCCGACTGTTATCAATCGGATATTTCCTCAATCATCGGATGTCGGTTGGCGATGTCACCGAGAGAGAGGAACACAACTTCACATCTGGTGGCACTGTACTGAGATCCACACGATCTGGAAGTTAATCTTTCAAACATATTCTGAAATGTACAATGAACCTTTGGCACTGTCTCCCTCTATTGCCCTCTTATCCATTCTCCCTGGACCGATCAAATCCCAAAAATTCAGTCTCTTGAGGTTTTTTTCTGATGGCGGGAAGGCAGTTGATTTCCAGATTCTGGAAAACTACTTCAGCCCCCTTCATTATGTGGGTGAGTAAAATAAAAGAAATAATGCTAGGGGGCGTGGCCTGCCGCGGTTGTAGACGGACGTGTTTCTACAAGCTCCGCTGCCATCCTGATACCCTCTGCAGGAATCCTGACCTCAGGAACTTGGGTGAGCTATTCTACCACCCTAGCCTATCTCCCCATACACTCAGCTCCATTTCGAGCCGTCTATTGAGCGGATCGGCGGCCGTCATCCGCACAGACAAAAATCTAGGCCGCGGCTTTTGCGGCCTATAGGGCCTGGACCTGACAGTGCCGTTCCTGGGGATACAAACCACCATCCATCCACCATCCCCACATCTAGATCCCCCTGGGACTTCACCCCATCAAGGATAGCCTTCAGTTCAGAGAGACTGAAATAGGGCAATAATTTGGGGACAGAGTTGGGGCCTGTTGTAGTCTGGAGAGACCACTATAACCGCAACCAACAACCTTAATTAAGAGCATCCCAGGCATCTACAAAAACGGTGAGCCATCCAAGACACACAGCCCAGACCTCCACCACATCTTAGCACTCTCCGGGGGAAAATTTTGAGTTTTTTTTTTTTCTGGACATCAGTAGTCTATGCTTAGCAGGCCGCCTGAACAGCGGCCATCTTGGTACTCCCAATCTATACCCACTCATCCCTAAGCTGCAGAAAGAGTACCTAGCCCAACTCAAAACTGCCTCTCCCTTATTAAGTCAGTTCAATAGAGGTACTCAAGGACTGGCATGTCAATTCAACTGTTAAGCTATGTAAGTACACTCAGGGAGCATAATCTCCGCATGGCGCTGTGAGGACTTATACAGAGAGAGCTCCGTCCGATAGCAGGCCTGTATTCCTCTGACAATGCCATCTAAAGGCCCTAACGCTCGTGTCAACTCCAGTAAGAAGTCGGGGAAGGGCTTGGCAGCAAAACTGGCCACCTCAGGTTCAATTCAATGCTTCCTCACCACAGAACAGCTTGAATCTACAACACCGCGCAGTAAGGCTAAAGCCTCGCGGCCGAGTCGCTCCCCTTCTGCTCACACAGCCTCCTCGCACGGCTGCTCACCGGCTTCCTCCCAGGGCTTGGAACTGATGGAGGACCTGGGTTCCCCAGCAGAATCTGACATGGTATCCCTAGTAAGTGGGCTTAAAGGGGAAATTGCAGGCATGTTCTGTAGCTTTGAAAAAGCCATGAAAAAAGAATTGGCGGCCGTGCGAACGGACATGGCGCACCTGCTCACACATGTGGAGGAGACAGAGAAGCGGCAAGATATACAAGATGAGGTGATCAGGGAGCTGCAGAGCACGGTAACCAGACTTGCAATTGCTCACCGTGCCACTTTATATAAATTGGAAGATATCGAAAACAGAAATCGCAAGAACAATCTGCGTATCAGGGGGCTCCCTGAAGCAACTAAGGACGACAACCTGGAACCCACGATCCGTGGCATTCTAAACACCATCATGGGTAAGCCGGTGACCGAGACACTGTGCTTCAACAGGGTACACAGGGCCCTGCGCCCCCGCAACCTCAACACAGACTTGCCTAGGGACGTGATATGCCGTCTTCACTACTACAAGGAGAAAAATGCCATCATGGTCAAGCTACGGGGCTCCTCCGACATAAACTTTGATGGCGCTAAATTAACCATCTACCCTGACCTCTCAAAAGAAACCCTGGGAAGACATTGTGCGCTTCGGCCCCTATTAGATCAGCTACAGTCCGACGGCGCGACATATAGATGGGGCTTTCCAGCGTGTCTGATTGCCACTAAAAATGTCCGTTCCTCTACATTACGGTTTCCTGAAGATCCTGAGGTTTCCTGAGGATCTTCCAATATTTCTGAAAGACCTCAACATGACTCACGTGGAGCTACCAGAGTGGCAGGATCAAATCCCCTCCTTTCAACCCATACCTGAATCCTACGGTCGCCCGACCCCCTCTAAAAGGAAGAGTAATGCAACCCTGGGATCATCTTCAAAGAAAAATGGGTGAGATCTTTCCTGCTTTTCAAGCCTCACGTTAATGCTTTTCTACTTCTCAAACTGACTGGGCCTTTAGTACTTCAACGCACGGCTGGGACACTCATTCTTTTGGTTTTTATCCCTCTCTCCCCCTGGGGCCCCCGCCCTCTTGGGTGGGAGGAATATGACTATGGCTACATAGCCACCCAGCTATTTATATAATATATCTTCCTCTTTGTCAGAGGTATTTTGTCAAATATATTGTTATGTAAACGGCTTATAAATTAAGCAGTTAAAGGCCTTGCTGAAAGGACGTCTCTCACTTGATGCGTTACATGCAACTGCTCTTAGTGACAGACGCCCTCCCCTTGGGGTCGGCGGGGGTGGGAGGTTGGGGACCGCTGGTGGCGCATACGCCGCCTGGGGGTCTCCTGCTGGCCTGGCCTCATCGTCCCTTACGGGATCACACCAGTGTAATGCGTGACTTTTCAACAACCCGTGAATTTGCTTTGTATTACTCACATGTTTTACATTGTTTTGTTTCTGAGGCATATTGTTTCTCTTGTCTCTCTCCTATTCCTCCCTATTCTACTTCTTTTACTAATTTTTCTTCTTCCCGGCAGGGCTGGTTGAATGACCCATTTTGAGACACACCGCTATTTCCATGGCTAACTTAAATGTGCTCACATATAATGTAAGAGGGCTAAATGTGGCTGCGAAAAGACATCAGGTCTTGAGGGAGCTAAAAAGAGCATCCTGCTCTTTAGCATTTCTACAGGAAACTCACCTGACTCACACCACCAACGTTAAGCTTCTCTCCCCACATTTTCCTCTATGGTACTATAGTCTCTCGGACACCAATAAGGCCAAGGGAGTTGCCATTGGGTTCAGCAGGTGTGTCTCCTTCCGTCTCACTACAATGGATGCGGATGATCATGGTAGGTACCTTTTCCTACGTGGGTTCATAGGCAATGTTCCATGTACTCTAGCTAATATCTATTCCCCAAATGTAAACCAACCTGCCTTTCTATCCCAGGTATTGACGAGGCTAGCCAACTTTGCAGAGGGATTGACCATACTAGCTGGAAACATTAATATGCCCCTCGATCCCATTATGGACACCTCGTCGGGCAGGTCCTCGATACCCTTTAAACGTCTATCTCATATCAAAAAAAGACTCCATGACTCCCAACTCATGGATGTCTGGCAAATACTCCACCCTAAAGAAAGGGACTATTCATATTTTTCTAAAACTCATAACGCATACTCCAGCATAGATAATATCTTTATAGACCATTTCCATCTTCCACTACTATGCACGGCCTCTATAGGCACAGCAACCTTATCTGACCATGCCCCTGTGACAGCCCGGCTGTCTCTCCCCTGCCTCCCTATACACACAAACAACTGGAAACTAAACGAATCACTGTTATCTAATCCAGTGGATACAGCCCTTATTACCAAAAATATAGAGCTATTTTTCAAAGAAAATGTCAAACAGGGATCCTCCCAATCATTGGTCTGGGAAGCCCATAAAGCCACTATGAGGAGTGCTCATAGAATTGGGGGCAAGGGGGGGGCGTGGCCGGCCGAGCTCCAGCGTGGACGCATAGCAGAGAGCTCCGCTCCGACCGCCGGGGAAAACGACAAAAAGAGCCGCAACACCACAGAGACCAGCAGCCAAAAGATCTCCCCCAGCTCCCAGGACACCCGGGACCCCCGCGGAGATGTCCAAGCGGAGGAACGAGCCGCCGCAAGTACTCAAAATACCGGAGTACTTCTCCTCCGTCCCCAGAGGCCTAAGGCAAGATGGCGCCAGTGAACACCATGCTGAGGCAGACGCCGCGCCGCTGCAGGGAAGAAACCTACAGCAAGGTAACATCCCCTCTCTCACACACCAAAATCACCTAGATGAGAATAGCAGCCCCACGACTAGAAGCCCAGCTAAATCTAAACCCAGAAGGGACTCCACACCGGACCGGGAAGACACAGGAGGCATGGAGGTGGGGGGAGAAGACCAAGCAGGCACAGCCACAGGGACCAGCAAACAAGCAGACCCGATTGCTATATTCCCTACAACAGGCCAGCCAGTATCAGATGTGATGCTAAAAGATATGCTAATGTCCCTCAGAGCCTCTCTATCTGCGGACTTAGTAAGCAGCATTCAACAGTGTCAAAAAGAAGTAGCCTCACTGGGCAAAAGAGTGAGCACTATGGAAGACAGATTGGGAGACTATACTACCCCCTTTAAC
>BLSH010035763.1:32391-49155 GCA_018402905.1 Glandirana rugosa
GTGTGTTAAAAAAAAAAAAAAAAAAAAAAAGGAATAATGGTGATCAAATACCACCAAAAGAAAGCTCTATTTGTGTGAAAAAATTATATAAATTTAATTTGAGTAACAATGTTGCATTATCGCACAATTGCCAGTTAGCGCAGTGCTGACTAACAAAAATGGCCTTGTCATGCAGAAGGGGGTAAAATCTTCCAGAGCTCAAGTGGGTAAAGGATAAGTTCACCTTTGGGAAGATGTTACATGTTACACCTATTTTTATGGTAGAACGTGTACCCACTCTTGCAGCCACTGCCCGCTCTGTTGCCTGCTCCACTGTCTCTAGTGACAGCAAGTGGGGGATCTTCTCCCCACCCTCGCTGTCAATATTTAAATAAAAACGCAGCCGTATGGGGCTCTGCGTCATTCAGTCACATAGTTCTGTGAATGGGAAACTACAAGTACCGCAAGCCTCTGTGGCTGTCGTATTGTAGTTCTCAATGAATTAGCATGGCACTATTAAATGCTCTGGTAGTTCATTGTCTCTTCCGGTCAGTGTGTATCTGCCTGCCCATACGAGGTACAAGCAGACAGATACAGCGACACGTCTGCAGCTCTGCTTGGCACCCACAATCTGCTGATCGCATATGCAGTGTTTTATAGGCTCCAAGTAAAAAAATAATAATAAAAAAAGATGTGCATTTATTATTTGGTTTTTGTTTTTTTTTTCAAATATTTTTATTTTTATTGGTGATAAAACCGAGGATATACAACAGTATACAGATATGGCAGTGTTACATAAGTGGTGAATACCAATCAGAATAACATAACTGAGTATAGAAATGATCAGTCTTCAATATACAGTACATGTATCGTCATACCATGGGTACATTTGTATAACAGGTAAGGAGGATACAGTGTTCAGTAATAACAAAAATGACTAAATAACCAAACTCGAGCAGTGTAGACTATAAGATCAGGTCAAAGCAAAAAAATAAAAAAGGAGTGTAAAGCCTCGTACACACGGGATGACGATCGTATTCAACAGGTCGTATGAACGACCGTTGTATGCAAAATCAATCTTTCGTATGCACGATTAGAACAGCCGACATACAACGGTCGTACAAGGGGAGTTGTATGAGCAAACTAGAAAACTGGTTGTACCAACAAGCGGTCATACGACCTTTGTATCATGTGTACAGAGGAAGTTGTATTGTGCAAAAGACGCATGCTCAGAAGTCAGGAACGGCCGGATGCTAATTACACCTGAACGTTCTTTCTGTGGTCGTACGATCGTGTAGTGCAGTCAGTATGCAATTTACATTATGCAACATACGATTTGCGACGATCGTAAGTACGATCGTCGTCCCGTGTGTACGAGGCTTAAGTGACAGAGGGTCTACTTCCCGGCCCAGCCGTAGTAGGGGAGCAGAGGCCTCCTATAGGCCATATGGTATTTTAAAAGGGGAGGGGGGATAATCAAATGAAGGATAAAGTGTGTGGACGTAAAAAAAAAAACAACAACCCCAAATAGGAGAGGGGGAAGAGAGGGACGATGGGGGGGGGATGTATTTATTATTTTTTTAAAACAAAGGTTAACTTATCCTTTAATTCAAATGTTATGCATTTTATTTAGTAAGGCTTTGCAGCCACGTGACATTATGAAGGTTTGCAAAAAAAAGCTTTTGAAAAATTGAACATTAATTTTAACCTGGCAGAAAAAAAAAGCTGAAGCGTTTTTATGATCTAAATTTAGATTTTTGTCCTTCTTTTTACTCTAAAAAATACTTTGAGCAGCATGACTATACAATAGATGTCAAACATAATGTTCCTGCATATTCATTAAATGTTTTGTGTTTTGGAGATCATGGCCAAGATCTAAATATAGCATACTTGTTTCATTTTAAAAATGGCAACTTCCAAAAAAGTTAATAATGAAGAAAAATCAGAAGAGAATAACATTGCTAAAGTTTTGGAGAACATGTTTGTTTAACCACTTGCCAACCAGCCACCGCACTTAGACTGCGGCAAGGTGACTCAATACCACAAATCGCCATAGGTGTACGCCGACTCATGCAGCCGCTTTTGTGGGTGTGCTCCCATTGGCCAGCGGGGGAGCCGATCAGTGGGTCCGATGTCCACTGCCCACACGTGATTGTTCTCCCTGCAGTGACAGAATGGGGATCTGCCTGTGTAAACAAGGCAGATCTCCATTCTGACAGGGGAGATCACAGATCCTGTGTTTCTGCTATGCAGGAAGACGGATCTGCGTGTTTCCCCAGGCAGACCATCCCCCATAAAGTTAGAAACACCTCCCAGGGAACACATTTAACCCCTTGATCGCCCCTGATGTAAATCCCTTCCCTGCCAGTGTCATAACAGTGCATATATTTAGCACTGATCGCTGTAATAATGTCATTGGTTCCCAAAAAAAGTGTCAAAAATGTCAGTTAGGTGTCCGATCTGTCCGCCGCAATGTCACAGTCCAGCTAAAAATTGATGATTGCCACCATTACTAGTAATAAAAAATAAATAATAAAAGTGCCATAAATCTATCCCCTATTTTGTAGACGCTATAACTTTTGCGCAAACCAATCAGTACACGCTTATATTTTTTTTACCAAAAATATGTAGCAGAAGACATATCAGCCTAAACTGATGAATACATGTTTTTACATTTTTTTTTTGGAAATGTTTTATAGTAGAATGTATCAAAATGTGTTTTTTTTTTACAAAATTCTAGCTCTTTTTTTGTTTATAGTGCAGTTGGGTGCAGCGCCACATGACCGCACAATTGTCAGTTAAATACACACATAATAATCGTATAGATTAAAAGTTTATGTTTTTTTAAAACATTCAATAATACGTTCTGTTTTTATGGCAATTGTCAACTACCAAAAAAAAAAAAAGTAACAATCCACCCCTAAAAAGAAGAAAATGACCATGATTACAGATCCCAAGTGCCACTCCACATCCTACCCCTCTTTCTCCAGGTTCTCTCAAATATCAAAACAAAATTAAAGCTGCAAAATGCTTCCCATTGCATCCAACCAACTTTATTGCATAAGAAGCCTACATATGACTGTTCCTGATTTTCCAGATTAAGTTGAAAATGTTTTGATGTGATGTATGTTACTGATGAGCAGAGTGATGTAGATGAAAATCACGGTAGCTGTGAAATTATATCAAACCAGGAAATTAACAATTTCATAATTGAACTATTTAGGTATTTAGGTTTATTTAAATGTTTTTTGTTTGTTTTTTGAGAGGAGCGTGTATTTAGGGTAGTTACGTGTATTTAATTGAGTGATTTTTTTTTCTTTTACTATTTGCATACTGTTCCTTTAAATATTTAATTAACTTTTTTCTGTATTTTCTTTTGGAAAAAAAAAAAAAGTACAATAACAAAGCTAATGAGGGTCTATTTTTTGGTGTAAGATTAGATCGAGGATAGTTGAAAGAAGCTTCCATAACTGTCAGGAGATATCTACAAGCCACAAATAACCACCCTAATTTTGCCTTTATTTATGACTCCAATGCATTTCACCAAAATAGTGAAAATCAGTTTTGACTGAAATTCCAGGGAAATGAAAAAAACAAAAAACAAAAAAAACAAACAGTTATACTCACTTCTCCTGCTAGTAGATTATAGATACACAAAAAAATAAATTCTATCAATTTACAAACCATTGATTCAGGCTCATCTTAACCGGTTCCTGACGGCTCGCGCACATTTACTGCTGCAGTGTGGCTCTGTAGCGCGAATCGCCATCTATAAACGGCGGCTCGCGCGTGCGCTGTAGCTGGCGGGAGTGCGCCCCGGCCGGCACGCTCTCATGCCCGCCGCACTCTGCAGAGTTGTGGCCTCGGCTCGGGTGGACTCGATCTCCGGCGGCGAGCCACGATTGCTTGACAGAGAAGAGAAATGGGGAACCACCGATGTAAACACAGCGATTCCCCGCTCTGTCAGGCAGCATGTGAGAGATCTACTGATCCCTGTCACTGGAATCAGTTAGATCTCTGGTGCCCCTGACAGCCCAGCTCCCTCACAGTTAGAACACACACAGGGAACACAGTTAACCCCTAGATCGCCCCCCCCAGGTTAACCCCTTCACTGCCAATGACATTTGCTCAGTAATCAGTGGATATTTAAATTTCTGATCGCTGTATAAATGTGATTGGTCCCAAAAAAGTGTCAAAAATGTCCGACATGTCCGCCCCAATATCAAAGTCCCGATAAAAATCGCAGATCGCTGCCATTACTAGTGAAAAAAAAAATTGTAAAAATGACAGAAATGAATACTCATGGTTTGTAAACGCGGCAACTTTTGTGCAAACCAATCAATAAACGCCAATTGCGATTTTTTTTAACCAACAATATGAGGAAGAATATAAAATCGGCCAAAACCGATGAATAAATTAATTTTTTTTATATATTTTTCTTTGAATTTGTATTTTAGCAAAAAGTAAGAAATATTGTCTTTTTTGCAAAATTGTCGCTCTTTTTTTGTTTATAGCGGTGATTAACGCAGAGGTGACCAGATACCACCAAAAGAAAGCTCTATTTGTGGGGAAAAAAAGGACGCGAATTTAATTTGGGTACAACGTCGCACGACCACGCAATTGTCAGTTAAAGCGACGCAGTGCCGAATCGCAAAAAGTGCTCTGGTCCTAACATGGGAAATCCTTCCAGGGCTGAAGTGGTTAAACATGCAGTTACATTTTGACCACCAATTCTCAGAAAATATATTCGTAAACAGCAGAGAGTCCCAAGAAGGGCACTGAAAATTAGGGGGGCTGAAGGACCTCATTTATGAGATTAGGAGTGACTACAAAAATTAAACTTTTTCTACAGGGAAAAAAGGTGTTTAAGATGGGATATGATAGTAAATTTCATATATTTCAGTGGTGACTGCAGTATTTGGAAAAATATTTGTTTAACCTTAAGTCTCTGAAGAAGACATGTGGCCACACAAAGAAGTTGGATGTGAAGCATTTCAATCCTAAAATGTGTAAGGGTTTGATTAATGTTTGGTATATGGAACTCCCTTCCTCAGTTAGTGGGAATCAGATAGAATGCATATTTCTCAAAAACCTGCTAGTCTTGCTGCTGGCCAGTTTTACACTGCTATATAAGCCAAGGTCTCTTTATTCTGAGTTGATATAAAGAACAAGGACAGCCTTAACCACTTGCTGACCACTCACAGTAAATGCCCCTTCCCAGCCAGTGTCATTAGTACAGTGTCAATGTACGGTATCACTGATTACTGTATTAGTGTCACTAGCAATGTCAGTGCTAGCTAGTGACCCTCCCAGCCAGTGTCTGTTAGTGTCAGATTGCCCGCCACCCTATCACGGTCACACTATAAGTCGCCTATTACTGCCATTACAGTATAGCTTCTATAGCTGCCTAAAGTTCAGTACGTATACCATAGTTTGTACACACTATAACTTTCACACAAACCAAGCAGAATAGATTTTGGCCTACATTTATGAAGAAATTAGATTTTAGATTTGTTTGGGTAATGTTTAATAGCAAAGTAGAAACTATTGTGTTTTTTTTTCTAAATTTTTTCATTTATATAATAAAAAATAAAAAACCCAGTGGTGATAAAATACCATCAAAAGAATGCTCTATTTGTGGGGAAAATAATATAATTGTCATTTGCATATAGTGTTTGCATGACTGCGCAATTGTCATTTAAAGTAGCACAGTGCCAAATGGCAAAAAAATGTCCTGGTCATGAAGGGGGTAAAACCTTCCAGAGGTCAAGTGGTTAAGGAAACACTGGCCAATTCCTACCTGCCGGTCAAATCACTTGATGCAAGAGCATGTGTCACCAGAACAAATATCGACATTGAAAAATGTTTACCTGTTGTTTTGGTGAGAGCCGTAAATTTTCTATTTCCATTCCATTGTCTTCCATCCCAGTCACCAGGGCAAAATAGAGAAGGCAAATCTCCCTAGCATGGTAAAAAAAACTGACAATGGTTTCAATACTGTATGTAGCACCCTGCTCCTAAACAGGAATGCTAACAAATTTAGTTATGCTAGGTGGTAACTAGCCTGGCTAATTGGTAGTTGGATCCACTGATTTTTGTCCTAAGAATAAGTCTGGTGTGTAGTCCCTCTCTTCTGTCACTGCTGCTTCTGACATTAGAATGATAGATCACAGGGAATAAAGGTTATGACTAAATATGTTGTCTTCGGCCGCTGAGTATGCTGGCATAATCTATTTATTTGGAAGGAGTCAGGTGATCGGGGTTCTTTGCCACCTGGGCAGCTGCCTGGGTGGACGTGTGTCGCATGGCTCCGGGTTGCTAAGCCAGAAGCCTGAGACCTATTCCGGGAACACCTGGCTGATAGGCCTAAAGCCTATCCAGGAATCCAAGCAGCAGTAAGTTGGGCTTCAAGTCGGGGGCCTAACCAAGTTGAGGAGGTTCTGCCTGAGGGGGAACCGGATTAGTGCCAGCCGTAAAGGAGAAGCAGTTGCCACAAAGGGATGAGCACTCCTATTACCAGAGGCAGGTGTAGGGAGGATGGAGATCTGAAGAAGTACCAGAGCAGCCCTTTTCATTAGTGAAGAAGTGGGAAAACTTCAGTAGTCTCATCCAGAAACCCAGCAGATGGCATGGGTTGCACCTTGAAGATAAGTACAGTGAGTAGTTGTGAGTCAAGTCAGGGACCCAGCGGGTAGCGTGGGTGAAGCTTGAGTGATCTACAGTAGGATATTGTGAGATGTGAGTGAAGATCTACAGTGGGATACTGTGAGTTACGTGTGCATATCTAAAGTGAGGTATCAAGAATGAAGTGTTGCTATAGGAGACATCAGTCATGACCCTTCCCCTTTATGTTTCATGGACAATTGCCATGCAGTTGAGATCTTCTAATTCTGATGTGTTTATTGTTCTCTATTTTACATGCTTGGGATGGCGGTACACAGGGCCATCTTAATGCATGGGCACACCTGGGCACTGCAAAGGGGCCCCATGACAATCTTGCATTACACCATATTTGCCAACTGTCCTGGATTTGCTGGGACAGTCACAGTTTTTACTACGCTTTTCCGAGATGGCCGTATCACAGGCAGCATCTCGCAACCTGTACTGTGCCATCCTGATCACAATATTGTGCCCTCACCCTCATTTTTTTGAAGGTACTAATAATATATGTTTAATTCTATCAGCTATTTATACTTTAATTCTTGAGAGCGGGTGTGTAAATTGGGGCAGGTTGGTAGGGGCCCCAGTGCATTACTTTGCCCAGGGGCCCATGATGATCTTAAGATATTATTATGTACCTGGTGGTACATTTATGGGAAAGTAATCCAGGTGAATGTTAAGGGCAACAGGGTTTGTAGTTGTTACTTTTCATCATAAAAGAGATGGTTGAAAGGGTCTTTTAAAAAGCCCCTCTAATGTCTACATTGTTTTGGGTGATGTTATTGGAACCTAAGGCTGAACTACTCCTTTAAATGTATTATTTTGCTTAGCCGTAAGTTTTGAAAGTATTGTTGCTTAACAAGTAAGCTTGTGTTGAAATTGAAACTCAATATGAGGAACCTGCATATGTATCAGACAATGTGTCTGCTTGGGCTGACAGGGTTTTTTTTTATATATATTCTAATTGACATAATAGTTCTGCTCAGATATAGAAATGTAAAGGATTCTAAAAATATGTATCATTATTAAGGATGGGCTCGGGCGTGTTCACAAGTGCACGTGCCCGAGCCTGCCAGGAAGTGAACCTGGCGCTGCACTAATCACAGGCAGGGAGACATTTCCCGATCGCTGCAGCCACACATTGGGGAAATCTCTCCCTGCCTGTGATTAGCGCAGTGCCGGGTTCACTTCCTGGCGGGCTAGGGCACGTGCACTTGCGAACACACCCGAGCCCATCCTTAATCATTATTATTGGTTAATGTAATAAGTAAAGGAAACACGTCATTTGAACATGTACCCCTTATTGGTGGAAAATAATTAATAATGCCCATCTTATCCTGTGTATTTAAGATCCTGTACACGCCAAAAATAAATGAACAGTGTGTAGAATTCATCTGTGTTGTGTCACTTCTGTATACACTGTTCCCTGTGCAGATCTGGGTGTGGCTAATGAAGTGAGGCCGGCAATAAGGTAATGTAATTAGACAATAATGAGTTAATAGTTAGGACGAGTTGTTATAGGTTAAAGGAGTATCTTAACAATCGCAGTCCCTCTATAAGTCACTGATCGCCGCCATTACGGGTAATAAATAAATGAGTGAATGAAAATTTCAAAAATACATCCCATAGTTTGTAGATGCTATAACTTTTGTGCAAACCAATTAATACCAATTAAAGCCAATTAATATATGCTTATTGGGATTTTTTTGTAGCAGAATACATATTGGCCTAAACTGATGAAATTTTATATTTTTTATTTTTTTATTGGGAATCTTTTATAGGAGAAAGTAAAAACTTTTTTTTTGTCAAAACTGTCGGTCTTTTTTTTTCTTTTATAGCGCAAAAAATAAAAACAGCAGAGGTGATCAAATACCACCAAAAAAGCTCTATTTGTGGGAAAAAAAAGCACATACATTTTATTTTGGGTACAGCGTCGCACATTGTCAGCTAAAGCGACGCAGTGCCGTATCTCAAAAAATGGCTTGGTCATGAAGGGGGTGAAACCTTCCAGAGCTGAAGTGGTTAAAATACATACATATGCTATCTCTACTGACAAAGAGGAAGTGGGTATATATACATGATATACCTGGTAAATCCACAAAACAGGCTATTCACAGCATAGTAAATGTGTGATCTAAAATTACCAGCCTCAGGCTGGTAGTAAACATTAAATACCCACATGCAATATGTTGTATTTACTAAAGCAATAAAATGAAAAAATAAATAAAGTAAAGTAATAAAGAAATAAAGGAAATCTATGTAAGAATGTTACATTCCCCTTAGAGATACATTTTCATTTTTCCCCTCACTTTATGTATATCACTAAATAGCTTGACCTAATCCTGACAAGGTGTCAGCTCAATACAGGGTCCACTGGGACTATAAAGACTGTTAAAGTAAGCCATGACCTTCTATATGCCATTATACAGTAAAGATGATTGACCACATGTCCTCTACAAAGCTGCAGAGTATTTGACACACTTCTGTTCTGCATGACCGTTGCTTTCCATTGGGAATCCAGAATATCCAGTAATTTTCTGTTACATACACGTGTAGGAGCATACTAGAAGAACAGGGGAAAACCAACATAAACCCATCTGACTAAGGATGAAACTGGTACTGGATCTGTAAAGAATACTGTGTGGGGAGGTGCAGTGTGGTGCAGTGGGAGTACTCAGTGTCCAGTTGCGGAGAACAGAAGGTGTATTAATGTTAAAGTTCAGCAATACACAACAAGCCTGGCAGGATGGCGCCTGTCCAGGAACATTCACAGAATGCAACAGCGATGTGTAGCAGAGCACACAGGTGTACCAACAGAATCTGTCTGGAGGGGCAGGATGCGGCTTGGCCAGTACGTGCCTAAATGGGGAGGTCCCAGGAAGGATGGCCTGTCCCTATCCTTTCCCTTCTCATCTGGAACCTCTCCCTGCTGCTAAGCACTGTCCCTGACAAATGGGTGACCTGTCCCTATCCTACACACACCTGAAAGTCATGCCAAACCCGGGAGTCAGGGCCTTAAATAGGCTCTGTCTGACCCAAGACGGATGCCAGAGTCATGGGGCAGCAACAACTAATTGGAAAGTTTCCCCACTGACCCAGGAAACCATAGAGGAACCATGTTCCTCTTGACTTGCCCTCCAGCTGCAATGCCACTGCGGTCAAACACCACCTACAGTGGAGCAAATAGACTGCACCTGCCTACAACTGACCCACCATAATTTGTTGTAACACATAATATACAGTTCCAAACATTCTGATGCCAAATAAACATATTTCTGTTGTACCTTTATGACATAATTGGTTATACCCTTACTTGGTAAAAGGTGAAATAAACAGTAAAAAGTAACATACTTGTGTGATGTCTGCTATCTTACTCCCTGGCATTTGAGACAGTGGCCCATCTATGGGGTCCTGTGCAGAGGGGCACCCAAAGGGGCATTTGTATAGCACCCCCCAAAGAACCAAGTTGGTAGAGTCTACTAAGCCAAACCCAGAAAATATATGCAAAGGCGGTGCTTTGTGTCATGATGGACTATTTGCAGAACACCAGATGACTTTTGGGAGCCAGCACCTGGATGATGGGGCTCGATAGCAATATCACTAGGGTTCAATATAATCTCATCTTTTGTCTTAAAGATTTTATTTTCCAATACCAACTCCTAACTATCCCCATTTAGTAACCAAAGCTCCAGCTTGCGATTTTCTTTTACAGCAAACTAAGAGAGGCATATGAAGCAGTGGCGTGAAATCAGGGCCAGCAGAAGTAGCTAATGATACCAGAGCTATGGCCATATGGAGCTCCAGAGTGACCTATGCTCTGGTCTTTCCTCCTCTGACAAAAGAAACATCCTGATGGGCTTATGAGCAAAAAGTGTATTCCATAATGACAAGTGACAAGTTTGTTTTGTGGTTTAAGGTATTTCTATGTATTGCAGTTTTTTTTTTTTACTAATAAGATGCTGAAGGCCCTGTTTCATATTTTACATCAGAACTGAGAGTTTAGCTATGCCCTGAGCCGAACTATGAATACATTCATTTTATCATAAATTATTTAGCCAGTTCTAAATTCTGCCAGGGCACTATTAGGCTGCTGGGCACGATAATTGTTGCTTGGTTTCCTAAAACTGTATTTATGCTGTTTCCTTGAAATTTATGTTTGCATTGCTGTTTAAAGTAGTTTTCACTGGATGCAAATAAATGATGGTTCCTAGAGGCTTCATATCTATGCCCCAACTTTTTTTTCTAAGACTAAATGATTTAAAAGTTTACAATCCAGCCTGCTGATTGGATCTAAATTTCATCTCAACATAGATCTTCTGGATATGACTGCATTTTTTTTGGTGGAAATCAGACTCAGACTCTATCCATGGAAGAGACTCATAGGACCATGTCCTTGGCTGGACAGGCAACAACATTTACACCATTTCACTAAAAATAGAAGAAAGGCGGTTTAACCTTAAACTGCGTAGAGGGTTCTTTATGGTAAGAGCAATGAGGATGTGGAATTCTCTTCCACAGGCAGTGGTTTCTGCTGGGAATATAGATCATTTAAAAAACTATTAGATGCGCACCTAAGGGATCACAACATTGCAGGATATACAATGTAATACTGACATAAAAATACACACATAGGTTGGACTTGATGGACTTTTGTCCTTTATCAACCTCGCTGACTATGTAACTATGTAGCACCAGTATTAGCAAGTCCCATAGATTGGCATTACCTAGTTTAAACCCTTATAAAACTTATTTATTTCATTAATATTTTTTTTCACTAAACCTAGAAATGCTGAGCAGTTATTTTGGATTGGTGAAGCAGTCCTTTTTATTTTGTTGACCAATGGCAAAACCAGACAAAACCCCACTGGCTACCAAACATGACAGGGGGGAAAGAAATTGATGCACCACAAAGGATTGCAGCCGCAGTATGTGTGCATCACAATCCAACTACATTTGAAGCTTGAGAGGAACAGTATGAGGGTGGTAAAAATCTGTGGCGGCTGGTGGTCAACATTTTGGGGGGGGGGGGCGGCAAATAGACCTGGCCCCCTCACTCACACTAACACCCTCGCTCAGCTATCGATCGATCAAAGCAGCGATCCACTCACTCTACACCCCCCGGAGCTCAATAGGCGATACTACCCGGCCACCCCCCTGCACGATCCATGGCCTTACCTTATACTGCGGTAGAGGTGCGGGGAGGAGGACGATGTGGTGCTGCACTGCTGAATCTGGGGTAGGGCTCCTGGAAGAGGCTGTTGCTGCCAGGACCATTACTTACTTAGATTAGACCGGAGACCAGATTGGCTGGGAGACCTAAGACTCCTGATTGGCCAGGAGGAGAAGCAGGAAGACATTATGTCTTGTCACACAAGAGGATGGGCTCGGGGCACAGTGCTCTGCTCCCCGAGCCCACCCTTTTTGAAGCCAATTAGAGCCTACGGTTCTAATCACATGCTTAAAAAAAAAACCCACGCTGAAATCCAAGCGTCTGGCTCCCTGCATGTAGATTAGGGGCCAGGTGCATGGATCAGGGGCCCCTAATAGATGGGCTGCCACTGGTAAATATGTAGTTCAACCCAGCGTTGTATTTAGGTTTTGTGCTGCCCTAGGTCTGACTGAACTCATGCACCCCCTATTTTTAATATTTGCCACCCTTTCCTGTCAAGGCCACACCCCTTCCTGTTTAAGACCCGCCCTGATATTTCCTAGTGGGGACACTAGTTCTGAAGGCCTTGGGGGTATTGGAATAGATTTCCTTAAGAGATTTCCTCACACTTCCTGTTTGGCTATGGGGCAGCACAACAACTCATTGGTTGGGGCCTGCCACCTGGGCCCCTTGGGACGCCCGGGTCCCCTACATATGTATGGGCTGTCCCCCTCTGATGGGGGGCCTGCCGGTATTGTCATACCGGCAGCAAGTGCAGCCGCTTTATGAAGTGCCAGACCAGTTTGTCTCCTGGCCCAGTCCACCCAATAAGACTAAAAGTGTAGTGCAAGGCGTCGGGGACTCTTTTCGTGCTGCCCCCCTGCAAAGTGCCGCCCTAGGCCTGGGCCTTGTTGGCCTAGGCCAAGATACAGCGTTGGTTCAACCACCTATTTTTATGAACCAAAACTGTTAACGAAGCCTAAAGCCAGCTATATATGGCTCGAAATTTGGCTCAGCAGGACCTGACGAGATCAAATCCATTTATGGGCAGCCTGATTGTACCCAAGTTGATCCATCAATCCACTTGGTTACAAACAGATTGTTGGATTTTGTGTTCTCCCGGCTGTGAAGGTTTCTCGTGCCCCCCCCCACTGGCAGAACACAAAAGTGCTGCTTTCAAGGAAAGAATAACGAATCATCTATGGGCTGCTTAAGTGTGGTTTTCCCCCACCCTTCTGCATTTGATAATATACAGCTAGAGCCCTCCCCAACTGGCTCTAATGAGCATGGTAGAAATATTATACTGTGAGCTCATCCAGGAAACATGAATGATATTTATAGTATATAACTACAGGAATAAATATGTTTTATGCTTGAATCTCTGTCTAAACATTACTCCAGATATCCTACATCAGAGCCATGCATAATGCTGAATAGTACATTTAAAGGGAATTTGTAATGTTTATACATTTTTACTTTAAGTTGATAGGTTTTATCTATAAAACACTTTTCTACATATGACAAAAAATTCCCAGAGTACTATACGTTCCCTAAAGAGAAATTATTTTTGTTCAGCCATGATTCGTCTCACAAAAACATAAGGCTTCAAGAGGCTGGAGAGTCACTATTCTCAAGCATTCACTGTATGCATACATTTCAACTTGAGCTATTGATCTCTGTGGACAACAGCCATTTACAACAGAGGAGCTCAAAAGAGAATACAAATATTAATATGCAATATTTAATATCCACTCTGAAAAAATGAAAATGAAATTGTTCTTGCTCCTGGCCATAGTAAACAACAAAGGGAAACTTGTGTAAAACAACAACATATTCCCTTTTAAAGGCATTCATCATAAAGTGAGGCTTGCCTCTGTGCTGGAAAGCAGGTTTCTTGCCAACTGAAAAGTTTAATTACATTAGATCTGCATGTATTGTTTTAACGATTACCGTATTGATACTTGTTATTCAGAGAAAAATGCCTCTTCCCCATAGATTATAATGATAGAGTATTAAATGTATAATTATTTAGCTGAGATCTATGGTGCTTGCACAATTAGGATCAGTTTCAGATCTTTAAAGCAAGACATTTTCTCCAGGGGTAGAGGCATATTTGTTTTGAGGCAACAGCTATAATAGTAGTGAAGATGTAAATAAAGTGTATTTCAATAAATATGTAGGCGGTGAATGTAGAGGTATCCAGCTTGGTCTCTCTCTTAAAAAAAGAGACACCATAATTTACCGCCATTAGGGAGCAATTAAGAGGCAGCTTCACGCAGGGAGGTGGCACTCCGAAGCAGTTGCCACTAGGCACAAGTTTTAAGAAAGAGTTTTTACAGTCACAGGACTTCTCCGTTTTCTCAGTTGCCTTGATTTCTATCCTTGTACATATACAGTGTTGCCAACCTACCAGATTGAAATTTACTGGCACAACACCCAAAATTTACTGGCACAGCCAAGTTTTTACTGACATTTTACAAAAGTTACAAAATTACAGTTTTCAGTGCAAATTTCAGTATTTAGGCTACCAACAAGTACACTGTGCAAATAGCAATGTGATTTAAGGTAGATAGCAAGGTAAAAAAATATTTCTGTTATTTTCAATATAATAAGGGCAGATTATTTAGTCCATCAGTTTTGTCACCCATGTCAAATTGTAGAGATTTCCCCTTAATTTCTGTTCCATAACCACCACAGAAAGTGAGGTGAAATCCCTGGTAGCCACTAGGATCACCAGAATTTATGTCCCCACTTCTAAAGACTTCCTGTTTTTATCTCTGCAGTCTCCATCCCTCCATCACCCCTCATCTCCGTCACACCATCCCCCGTCTCCATCCCTCCATCAGCTCACAATCCCCCCATCACTTCCTGTCACCATCCCTGTCACCATCCCTCCATCTCCAATCACACCATCCCCATCACCTCCTGTTTCCATTACACCATCCTTCCATTACCTCCTGCCACTTATCCAGTGCACATTCACACTAAGAGAGAGAGACTCCTGCAGCCTGGCTCATGGCTGTCTGTCAGCCTGAGCAGAGACAGTGTGGGAGTCAAACAGTCTCACACTCACTGTCTCGACTCTTTTTGGCTGGCTTGAAAAGGAAGCTACTGCACTCATCACTGTCACCAGGAGGGCTGCAGGGTCAGCCAGAGTAGGGAAGCAGGAAGGAATCAGGAGGATCCATCCAGAGTGTCTGCTCCGGTCAGGTGCTGGCTGACGGTGGTGTGGCGGGAAAATGCAGTAACCTCATTTGAGGGCGGATGGGCTGGGCAGAGGCGCTAGCTGGCAGCAGGAGGAGTGGTCGTCCAACTCGGCTCAGGGTCAGGATTGGATCTTCTCACTCGCTGCTCAGGGATTTCCATAATGGCACATGTGCAGCTCTGACCAGAGCCGATGGCCGCCGTTTTTATTGGCACTTTTACGGACACCCAAAAAAAACTGCCCTATTTTTACGGTCTGTCAGTAAATTTACGGACAGTTGGCAACACTGTACATATATGGAGTACCTCTTCAACACCTTTTTTCTGTGGCTCTTTCCTTGTCTTTTACTTCTGGCGGTCGGCAGATCCTAAATGTGGCACACAAAATGGCCATTTAATGGCTCTTTGCAGCATTTTCTTGTGGGATTTTTTTTAAAAGATGCTTTTTAGTGGATTTTAATTAATAAATTAGTTCAAAATACAAAAATAAACCAGTACACTAAGCAATCCCCCTGTTCTATCTGAAATATTAAGAATTAGAATCAGTACAGAAGATGTTACAATCAAAGCCTTGCAGGTACAATATTGGTTAAAGAGAAGATAGATGTTTCAATTGTTGTTTATGCATTTATGCATCTCTAGGCCAAGTCTGCCTGGACAGTATGGTCATCTGCTGACTTGACACCATCTACAAGCAGCTTAACTCTTGAAACCAACGCAATTTTATTTCAGATAATTGAAGTACATGGGTTTGTTTTCCAGTCTTTTTAAGTGTAAGAAGACAAAGGCATTCCTAACCTCTGTCTCTGTGAAGTAGTAACACTGACAAAGAGAATATGGAAGAAACTGAGCGGGTCTAGCTAAGACTGAACTACCTACCACTAAACAGGAGGGACAGAGGGAGATACAAACTCACATACGTAAACAAGTTGAAATGGCTCAAAATTACGAATAGATGTCAGTATACAGCAAGCAAAGGCAACCTGATACAATTCAATACAACACAGAAAGCATACATACATGAGGCATAGGACAATCAATGAGATGGTTAGCATGGTTCAAACATTACAGGTGCAGAGGTACATTAGTCTAATTTGCAAACTGAACTATGGAGGTCGATGACGACAAGGTGCTCTAAATGCTGGCAACAATTGTGGGTAACCTCTATTTAACTCTTTTTAGGGGTTAAAACCTGGGTCTATGAGTTTTTTCCATTCCCCCAAGGTAGTTGGTAGGTAGGGAGTCCTCTAGGTTAACAAAATAACCTTTTTGGAGTAGAAAAGGAGAATATTGGGTCATCTGTGAGTAGTGTTGAGCGAACCCGGACTGTAACGTTCGGGTCCGTACCGAACTTTCGGGTGTCCGTGGCACGGACCCGGACCCGGACATTTCAAAAATCGTTCGGGTTCGGTCCGGGGTTCTGCTATTTTACTCCACGTGTTGAGAAGCTGCAGGGCAGCCAATCAACAAGCGTTTCACTGGTTTGCCCTTAGAAGCCATCACAGCCATGCCTACTAATGGCATGGCTGTGATTGGCCAGTGCATCATGTGACCCAGCCTCTTTATAAGCTGGAGTCACAGTGCTGCAGTCACATGCTCCTTGGGTTAGTGTAGGGAAAAGTAGCTGACGGCGTGAGGGACAGATTTGAGACATTTTAAGACCTGATCCTGCATCCTGAGATAGATTACTTTACTACTGCTGTCTGTGCTGTTGCTCTGAGGACAGATAGCAGAAATTAGAGATTTCACATACCGCTGCTTTGAGTTGCAGA
>BLSH010035763.1:49528-71685 GCA_018402905.1 Glandirana rugosa
GAGACCGTGAAACGAGGTGTATTTCAGGAAAGACGGCTATCTAGGTCCAATTTTCTGGGGGTCGAAGTAGAATAGGTAAAAACCAGTCGAGTCTCTTAATGCTTGGACAGGAGATCCCCACATGATAGTTCAGCAGTATTTGAGTGTCCTCTTACATCCACATATGTTGCTATATCCAGTGTTTGTTGACCAATTAAACTCTACCAAGATCCGGAGGCCATACGTTAGAGTACCAGATGGAAAATCCATTTGATCTACTGAGTGTCTATCTCAACTCGCTTGTGGACCTGCAAGCCCAAGACGACCAGGCAAGCTTGAAGACTATAGTGCATACATATTTGCATACAAGATTTTAAATGGACTGTATAATTGAACGGTTTTAGACCAAAGGAAACTCATAGCACACATTGCACCGGCACTTTTCATATATAGTTCGGAAGGACCAGCAGAAGTTCGAACGGACCAGCAGAACCCGAACGTCCAGGTGTTCGCTCAACTCTATCTGTGAGTCATCTAGTTTACCTAAAAGGTAGACCATGAGATTGCATACCGGAGGCCTAGAACCATCTCAAATTAACCAGTTGTTTGTGACCTATATCGTTGTATACACCTACATTCTCCTGTGAGTTTATGACGACTTGATAGTACACCCCTAGAGGACAGGTTCGTAATTCTCTGAGCTGACCAAAAATGGATAAGATGAAGCTGGGGGTCTTTTAACCTGGATCTATCGGCAGAAAGGACTTTATGTGGAGCAAAGTGCCAGAGAGAGGGTGGACATTGTAGCGAGACCTAGGCAATTCATGTATTTAAGAATATAATAAAGTATATACCAAGCATTTTTTTTTTAAAGTAGGGAAGGCTTCAAATCACCGTCAGGTTCTTATTGCTGTCTGTGTTCCCATTGGGGAGAGACCTGTCACCAGGACTTGAATAATCCAAAATCCCATACAGCTGGTAGAAGAATACTGGGAAAATCTTCCATTAGGGTCAACTTTTTCAGTGGCATTTGGCTAAAACACCCTTTCTTTTGAGAGATTTCCTGTCAACTGCTAATAAATTATGTGTACAAGACAAGAAGTAAAGGCACATCGGTCCAGTGGGACACAGGCGGTAAAAATAACTCTTCCCTATACTATCCCAAAGCTAAAAAAAAAAGTTTGGACTTTAGGTAAACTTTGAGCATTGGGCTTCATTATGTAGATTACATTTTTAAATGCTTGCTATGCCATGTTTTTGAAGAGATAGCAGGAAAGCCGGCTGCACAAATTATAATTTGATTGTGAAATCTCCTTTAGATTTACCAACATTTTTGTAGTGATAAAGCCTAGACAAAGAAAACAATGCATACAATACAGTCATTTGAAAAATTAAGCACACCCCATGGAAACTGTGGTATGTTAAGTGTTTCTTCTTGCAAATATTTAATGAGACCATTCAGGGCAAAGAGACACTAATACTCACTTTGCCAATGAATTCCACTGCACCAGTTGCCTCAGCTGGCAAAAGGGGGTGTAAGTGCCCTGCATTGAAGTGGTTAAATAATAAACATGTTATACTCACCTGCTCTGTGCAGTGGTTTTGGGCAGAGCAGCTCTGATCCTTCTCTTCTCGGGTCCCCGGCTAGCACTCTTAGCTCCTCTCCCTAGAACAGTGGTCCCAGAGAAAGCAGCTTGCCCTGGGGGCACTGCTGCATGCTTGCTCCTGAGCCACTGCTCTATGCGTCCATAAGACACATAGAGCCATGGCTCAGCCCCGCCCCCCATTTTCGCCTTACTGTCTCACTGGCTTTGATTGACAGCAGTAGGAGCCAATGGGCTCCCACTGCTGTCTTAGCCAATGAGGAGGGAGAGTCCCTGGACAGCCAAGGCTATCATGACCATCGCTGGATCAAAGGGCACTCAGGTAAGGATTGAGGGCTGGGGAAGGGGGCTGCACACAAAAGGTTTTTTACTTTCATGCATAGAATACATGAAGGTAAAAAACCTTCAGCCTTTACAATCACTTTAATTAAACAAGCTGAAGTTAGAAGCTGATTGGCTACCATGCACAGCTGCACCTGATTTTGCATGCTCTACTTGTATGAAATCAACCCCAGTATTTCTTTAAAGTTACTGAAAGGTCTACTTTTTTTTTTTTAATTTCAATAGTTTTTATTGAATTTTTATGGTACAATAAGCAAAGAAACACGGTACATTGTAGAGTATAATATTCCATATTAGCTTACCATCACCAAACAACCAGCCCCTTAGGTACCTTTCCCCTGTTGTTAACAGTCAAATGAAAGAGCAAGCACTTAGTAGCTTTCTCAAGTTGCATACAAAAACCTCCATCACTTTCCCCGCTTCCCCCCTCCAGACACCCCAGTGGGATCACACTGTGTCTATGGAGAGGGGAAATCCGGCAACTGGTTCAAAGGGGCCTCAATGACAATATGATTAAACATAAACTGGACTATATCTATATTGACAGGAAATAGCAACCTGGTAATGGTAGTACAGAGAATAAAATAACAGAGATTAAGGTAGAAAGGGGGATAGAGGAGGGGGGAGAGGTGGAGGGGAATGAGAGAGGTGGAGGAAGGGGAAGGAGGGGGAGGAGGGATGGGAGATAGGGTACCAGACCAAATTAGCAATAATGTCCTCATTCAAGTAATAGTGCAATTGGGGTTAGTGAGCCAGGAGTTCCAGGCAGCTTGAAACTTTTTATAAGTTAGTAATGTGAGTGCTAAATTTTTTACCATTTCGCACTGGTGATTTAATGCTTGGATGACTTTTCTATGAGTCGGAAGATCAGGAGACTTCCATTTTTTTTGTGATGTTCGTTTTGGCTGCAAAAAAGGAGGTTTATTATTATAGTGCAGTATTTCGGGTAGAATTCTTGGATGTTGAGATGTAGTAAGGCCAGACATGGTTTAGGCTTAATATATTGGTTACATATATTTGAGAGAATTGAAAAAACTTTGTTCCAGTAGGACCTTATTGATCTACAAGACCATAATATGTGAAACAGTGTGCCTACCTCTCCACAGTTTCTCCAGCAGAGGGCCGGCTGATGGGGGAATATTGTGGCCATTCTGGCAGGGGTGAGATACCAGGAGTGCAAAACCTTTTGAAATTGTTCCCAGTGGGTTACGCACTTTGAAGCGGCGTATGTGGTGCTTAACGCCTTTTCACAGTGGCTCTTTGGAGGGCTCACACCCAAGACATCATCCCATTTCAACATAGATTTAGTTTTGGAGAAGGATCCTTGGGTGTAATAATTTTTATAAAATAAAGAGATTCCTTTTGCTACTGGAGCCGTTTCATGGAGATAGTTGACTATTGAAAGCGCAATATCTATTGTGGGAGGAAGTGGGTGAGAATGTAGGAACGCTCTAATTTGTATGTAGTGAAATTGATGTATGGTTGAAAGGGAGTATGTGGATTTTAGATATTCAAATTGGTGGAGTTTCTGAGTCCCTCCCCCCTGATATAGATCCCCAATATATTTAATGCCCCTTTCTTGCCACTTCCTGAGATTTAGGCCAGAGGTCCAGAGATGAAGTGATGGAGAACCGAAATGGGAATTTTGACTGTGGAATGAGGGTCTGTAGAAGATGGATCCAGGTTAAGATCCTTCCAAGTGTTCAGAGTGATCAAAGTTTTTGGGGAGCAAGAGCTAGGCGGGGGAGCCCCCTCGCATCCAGTAGGGCTGATTTTAGGTCATTGCATGGTATATTTAGAGATTCTATAGTAGACCATGTTTTTTGTGGATGGGATGTCCACCAGTACCGGAGCTGGTCCAGTACACATGCTCTATAGTATGCCATAACATTGGGAGCTCCCATACCGCCCAACTTCCTGTGTCTTTCCATAACGCTCAGTGTGCATCTGTGGGATTTGTGGTTCCAAATGTATTGGGTGAAGCATCTTTGTGCTTTTGTAAAAAAAGTTTTAGGGAGTGGGATAATTACTGTTCTGAAGATATACAGCAGTTTAGGGAGGGTCAACATTTTAAGTGTAGCTATTCTGCCCATTATTTTTAGATCTAATGATTTCAATTTGGATAGCTGCTGTGGTAAGGATTCTAGTAGGGGTTTATAATTAGCATTATAGAGCTGGGAAGTTTTTGATGTTAGTTGAATGCCTAGAAATGTGATGGAATCTGGAGGCCATGTAAACGGGAACCGTGTTTTGATGCAGTTCTCCAGGTATCTAGAGATGTTTATCCCAAGGATTTGAGATTTAGAAGCATTTCATTTGTAGTATGAGATGGAGCTAAATTCGTCTAAAATTTTTTGTTTTTCTACGAGTGACCTTTCTGGATTGGATAATATCAGCATGACATCGTCAGCGAACAGGCTTATTTTATGCTGACGAGCTGCTATATTAATGCCTGATATATTGGGGTTAGTTCTAATCTTTTCCGCTAATGGCTCCATTAAAAGCGTGAATATTATGGGTGATAGCAGGCATCCTTGTCTAGTTCCATTCTTAATGTGAATGGTTTTAGATGTCATTCCTGAGTTAAGGACTACTGTTGAGGGGTTAGAGTATAGTGAGCTTATTGCGGTTTGTATCCATTCCTTCAGTCTGAATGTGCTTAAAACCTCTTTGAGGTACCCCCAGTGTACCCTATCAAATGCCTTCTCCGCATCCAGGGAAAGGAGCAGAGAAGGAGTCCGGGAGAGCCCCGCCTGGTGCACTAAGTTAACAGGCGTCTGGTGGCATCCGGTGCCTGACGGCCTGTCTTTCTTGTACAATAGCCTGAGTTAGGTCACGGTTTGGGTGATTTTTATTATCTCTTTTTTTGCTCTAGATTGCAGTATCTGCCTCATCCTCTGTTTTTTAATTTGTGCAGACATCTTAATTAATATCCCCCTCATATAAGCTTTATAAGTTTGCCACAGCGTGAATCTGCTAATGTCCTGGGTATTATTATTTTTGAAAAAATGTTTGTGTTTCTGTTGTAGTGTTTGGCACAACTTCTTGTCTTCTAGGATCGATGCGTTTAATTGCCACCTCGGTGGAGGAGCTTTAGAAAGGTTGTCATCGAGTTCCAGTCTAATGGGCCATGATCAGACCAAGAAATTGTGCCAATATCTACTTTTGCCACATTTTGTAATGGTATTTTCAGCATGAAAAAATAGTACGAGAATATGACGAGTGGGCTGCTGATAAGTGTGTGAAGTCCCTTTCAGACCCATGATAACAGCGCCACACATCATATAGCTCGTATATAAGTAATAAAAATAGTAATGAGTTGTTAGATCTCCTGTTGGGTGATGTTGAGTCCATGTCAGGTTGCAGAGCCGTATTGAAGTCTCCTCCAATCAGCAGTGTTCCTTGTTTAATGTCCATAACCTGTATCAGTATTGGACGTAAAAATGTCTTCACTTTTGTGTTTGGCGCGTAAACATTGGCCAATGTGTACACGGAATTGTTCATCTCACAGATCAAGATAATGAATCTACCATTGGGGTCTTCCACTGATTTTATATGTGGAAACTGTATTGACACCTTTATGGCAATAAAGACCCCACATTTCTTTTTTGGCCCATTGGCTATGAATACAAGGGGATATTTCAAGAGCTGCATTTTGGGGCACTTATGAGTAGCAAAGTGAGATTCCTGGGTGAAAATTACATCTGCCTTGTACTCATTTGCCTCTCTCAGCAGGGCGTGTCTTTTGAAGGGGCCTTTAAGACCCTTACAGTTTATGGAAAGAACCTTTACCGGCATGGTGGGGAAACAATACTAGATCCATACATGTCGTCAATGACCTGATTGTATATGTAGCTAAACAACACAGTACCTGAGTCTATGTGGCTCAGCTTCAAGGAGTAATTGTCCCAGTGTGATGTAAAGGCCATGTCTTCCAAATAGTTCCTGGCTCGAGTGGCCCCGATGGTGCTTGCACTGTGTAGGTTGCCCTGTTTGTCTGAAGATCTTGCATAGATGGCATCTGGGTAAAGAAGGAGGGAAAAAAGGGGAGAGAAACAAACCATGTAAAAAGGTGTTAAGAAACCTTGAGTAAAAAAGATCCTGGTAGAAAGCAGGCTAGATGTGCAGCTTAGCCGCATGTGAAGCACGGGGGTAATGATCTAGACCAGTGCACTACTGGCACTTATAAATGAAGCATCCAAAGTTGGGGCTCCGGGTCTCGCATCTTGGTTGAGGTTTACGGTGAGAGGAGAGCATACAAAAAAGAGGATGATTCCCTTAGGATCATTCCGTTTGCAGGTGTTCCGGATTTGGTGATCCCTGGTGCTGCATCTCTGTAGGAATCAGATTCCATCCCTTGAAGAGCTGTATTCGTTTCTCAATAATAGATATACAGGGTACATTTTCCAGTTCCATGTTACAAGTAATTTAGTCGGAAATCCCCAATGGTATATCACTTTGTTATTGCGTAGAATTTTCGTGAGTGGCTGCAATTTTTACCTGTTTAGCGCCGTTTGTTGAGAGATGTCGATGAAAATCGATATATTTTGGAATTCATCTGGTACCGTTGGGTTTTGTTTGGCTGCTGCCATGACGCGTTCCTTAGCGTGGAAGTAATGGATCCTCACTAGTGTGTCCCTGGGCGTGGTGTCTGGCAGGAACTTAGGCTTGGGGATACGGTGGGCTCTGTCCACGCACAGCTCTATGTCACTGAGGTTAGGGACTAGCGATTTCATTAGTCGCTGGACAAAACATGTTAGCTCATTGGCTTGGATAGACTCCTGTATCCCTCTAAATTTCATATTATTGCGTCTCGAGCGATCTTCTAAATCGGCTAATTTATTCTGGAGATGCAATTCATTTTCCTGGTCAGTGTAAGTGTCCACCAGCTCATTGTGGGCTGTATACAAATCTGCCATTTTATTTTCCAAGTGACATATTCTGTCACATTTTACTTGCACCGCTTCCTGTAGCGGGTTGATCATTTCAGAAAAGTCTTTAAACAGTGTACTCCTAAGTGATAAGAGCATGTTTTTCATAGTGTGTTCTGAAATCGCTTGATCAGATGCTGGGAATGTCTCTATAGCTAGGCCTTGCAATGGTGTCTGCATGTATGCCTGCACAGGTGCGCTTTGTCGTCCCTGTAGTGATTCCTCTCCTTCCCTCCTTGGTTTTGTTTTGGAAGGGCTACGTGTGGTAGGAGTGAGGGGGGGATATGAATCCTCCACCTCATCTGATTGCCCAGCGGGATGTGATTTCCCTGCCTGTTGTGTGTGGTGGCCCTGCTGCGGGCCGTTCGTTCCTACTGCATTGTTGTTGCCAGTGCCATTTTGCCTACCTTGATGTGGCGCCGCCGGGTAGAAGTCCGTGAGACGCTGTGTCGGTTTGTTCACTTTCCTCCTCTTACTCATGGCGGGGACTGAGCTCTTGCGGGTCTCCTGGATCACCTGCCGTGCTTGAATAGCTTTCCTCTCCGCTGCAATGGGTCGCTAAGAATGCGGTGTGCTCGGAGCTCCGGATTACGCAGCCATCTTCTCCGCCGGCCGGACACGCCCCCCCGAAAGGTCTACTTTAATTCGTTTTTTGAACCGAAAGCCTCAAAGGGAAATTACCAGTGTCGGTTTCTTGGCACTAAAAACCAGAATGCAATCAATTTTCCAGTAACGGTCTACATACACCTGGAGTGCATTGAACCGTTAAAGCAGGATTTGCATTATTTCCTGCACCCACGGTCATTAGACCGTTTATTCTCTCACCAACTTCTGTCAAAACTTTGTAACAACTGAAAGTTCTCTAATGTAAATCGTGCATGTTCAGCGCCATGTCTGTTCCAAGCCATCTTCTTGCTGTTGTGGCACTGCATTATAATAATGGCTTGCTGATTTGATCCAGCCTGTGTCAAAGCAGATTTTCAGAAGTTTGCTCATCTCTAGTTACGAATCCAACCTTATTAAAATAATGAAGCGCGCCCTGGGAAAACCGGGACACTCCACTTCTTGAGAGCAAGCTTCTATGAAAATGGGAATGAGTAATAGCAATTTGTCTTCCGTGTGAGGTGTCAACTTGTGATGCCGAAAGGTTAGGACATTTGTCTACATCTTCTCCCAAGACAAGCTTAAATAGCTGCTATTTGTACTTGTTCTTTTCAGACCGATAGTGACAGAAGAAAATGTGTGACGACGGAAAAATGTGTTTCTGACTAATTGGATTTGATTTCTTGTTAACCGATATTCTATATTAGGCTTCTTGTTTACGAAATCATTGGTGACCAATGTCACATAGATGAACGCCTAGTTCTCTGAAATGTCACGCAGGCATGGCTTAATAAGTCATCCATAGGTAACACAAAGTTCAAAAGCCAACATAAGACTTTCTTTAAGAAAACTAGAAAAAAACTTTGTTGCAAATTGCAACCATGTACCTAAAAAAAAAAAAAAAAAATATATATATATATATATATATATATATATATATATTAACTTTATTTAAAGTCTAAGTAAACCCTAATAATGATCTTCATGTATTTGCTCCCTTTTGGTCTGATAAAGAGGAAGTAAACTCAGATGGGGTTTACTTCCTCTACATACACCTGTAAATTAGCATAGTAGCCCATTATGTGTCACTTATCTGCAAACGAAGCCTGCGATGTCCAGCGCTGTCCCCTGCGCTGGTGGCGTCCATCTTCAGCCCCTCTTCCTTCCGGGGCCGCGACTCCGGCTCTGTGACTGGCTGAACTCGCGTGACATCACGGCCGTTTCTTCACTGTGCATGTGCCGAAATGACGTCAGCACATGCAGAACACTGCATATCTCCTGAATCGTGCAGGTTTGGGAGATATGCAGGGCACCTACAGGTAAGCCTTATTCTAGGCTTACCTGTAGGCTAAAGTGGTTGTCACGGGTGGACAACCACTTTAAGGTGTTACTAAACCCACAACAGTAGAATCAGTCTGTATATGGAAAAAAAGCATGCTAGTTATACTCACTGTGGAACCAAAGGGGTTAAGCCTCTGCATTGTGTAAAAAGGCTGTTTGATCCTGTCTTCTCTGATCTTCCCCTTCTTCCACTGACTCCAGAACATGTCCGGATAAGACAGAGCCTTTGAAGTCAAGCTGCACATGCTCAGTTTGCTGTGTATTGCTAGAGAGGGTGCATGTGCTCAGCACAGGACCAATCAGCACTGTCCAGACAGAGGGTCAGGGGTCTTGCAGCCTCATAGGACAGTCAGAGGAGAATGAAAACTCCTCCTACAAGCTTTAACCAGGCACTGATAGAAGTAACAAGACTGCTATATACTGCTGATGAGAAAAGGTATTTAGCCGTTTATATTTACTAACATGTTTGCATTTCCATGTTCTGTGCACTGTGGGAGACCAGATATATTGAATGCAGTCTCCTGGGTTTAGTAATACTTTAAATATACAATGAAAAGTATTTAGTTAAATATGTTAAACAATACCATGTCAGAAATTCAGAGCTGTCCAATATCTTGTGTAGAATTCTTTAAGGAATCTTACTAGCTCTCCGTGTTGTTATCTTGGGATTCATTTTGTGGCAAATATAATAGGGGAAAAATGGGGAGGGTTTTGAGTCATTTAACAAAAAAAAAAAAAAACTAGGCAGCACTGACACCAATCTTTCCTCAAAATGGTATTGGCAACCAGCAGCTAGACTTAGGAGCTGAGTGCATTTCTGGCAGATCAGCTGGTATTTTTCTGCACCTTTAGGACCCTTTAAAGGGATAAAATATGTGGAAATGTTCATTTATTGTAGAGATGTACTACTTATATTTTTTTGTAATTTTGCCCTTATATACACTTTAACCACTTGCCTACCCGGTACTTATACCCCCTTCCTGCCCAGGCCAATTTTCAGCTTTCAGTGCTCTCAAACTTTGAATGACAATTGCGCGATTATGCAACCCTGTACCCATATGACATTTTTATTTTAAAAAAATTCACACAAATAGAGCTTTCTTTAGGTCATATTTAATTACCACTATGTTTTTTTTGTTTTTTTTGCTAAACAGAGAAAGATGGACATTTTTGAAAAAAGAGCAAAACTTTTTTTTATATTTTATTATAAAATGTTGCAAACAATGTCATTTTTCTCTTTCACTGATGTGCGCTGATGAGGCTGCACTGATGGGCACTGATAGGAAGCACTGATGGGCACTGATAGGTGGCACTGATAAGCACTGATGAGGTGGCACTGGTGAGCACTGATCAGGAGGCACTTAGGAGGCTGCACCGATGGGTGGCACTGATGGGCACTGATAGGTGGCACTGATGGGCACTGATAGGCAGCACTGATAAGTGACACTGATGATGAGGCACTGATGGGCATGGATTGGCAACACTGATAGATGCTGATAGGTGGCACTGGTGGGCACTGATTAGCAGTACTGATGGGCACTGATAGATGGCACTGGTTGGCACTGATTAGCAAGACTGCAGGGCACTGATTAGCTGCCCTGCAGGGCACTGATTAGCAGCACTGGTGGGCACTAAGCGGACCAATGTTCCTCTAAGAGAAGCCGGTTAATGGCATTCTTCTTTTCCTCATACTGACAGCGTGAGGGGGGAGAAAAAACGATAACCGGCTTCTGTTTGCTTCCGTGATCAGCTGTCATTGGCTGACAGCTGATCACATGCTAAAGGGCCCGCTGTGATTAACCCTTTACCTGATCTGTGACCAACCGAGTCCCAAGGATTCACGTGGGCAGCATGAGAAGGGGAAGACATCCATGTATGCCCTCCTGGCCATTTTTCAGCTATAGCGTGGGCACCAATTGGTATAAATAGTTATAACGATCACAAATATATATATATATATTAAATTGGGCATATTTTAATATTTTAATTTGCAGACGCAATAACTTTAATAAGTAGAAAAACGGCCAAATATATACAGTATCTCACAAAAGTGAGTACACCCCTCACATTTTTGTAAATATATATATTTTTTTTATAAACTTTTTATTGCATTAGTTTCAACAGGAAGTATAACATACAATTCCATTACAGCAATTTCATGTCAATTCCTTTTACTTAAACACAACTTAATTTAATACATTCCCCAACTTCCCACTTCTCCATTGTCTTTATCATTTATTACTTTTCTTCCATCTTATTCCAGGGTCATCAAGAAGTTACACCATATGTCCCATATTTTATGTTCATACATTATTTTTTTATAAGGTATTATCTGATTGGTCATTCTAATCCATTGATTTACAGTTGGGGCCATTGGTTGCATCCATCTTATCGATATTTGTTTACGTGCTAAAAATAAGGTTTCCTGAAACATAATTCTATTATATATTGACCATTCTTCTGCTTCCAATAGTCCCAGTATACATATCTCCAGAGTACATGGTACCACCTTATTCATAATATTAGTTAATTTGTCTGTCACCTGTTGCCAATATTCGGCCACCTTAGGGCATGACCACATCAAATATATAAAGTCCGCCTCTGACTGATGCCATCGACTACAATCCGATGCAGTCATTCTCCCAATCCTATACATTTTCTGTGGGGTTAAATATGTTTGATGAATAATACATAGCTGAATTAATTGATTATTAATAGCAGGAGATACTCCCTTTTGCAAGGAGCAAATTGTATTCCATTTCTCCTCTGTCATATCAGGGATTACCTCCTGCCACCTATCTTTCATTTTAAGAGGCATACCACTTAGCTTAGCCCTCAACAATTGAGAGTATAAAACGGATATTAGGCCTTTTGGTCCTTGTGAACTTAGCATACCTATCAAGGGGTATTTAGATATTTTTGAGTCCTGACTGCCAAACTGAGACTGAAGCGCATGTCTTAACTGTAGATACCTATAGAAGTATTTATACGGGATATCATATAGTTGACTTAGTGATTCAAATGCCTGTAATTTATTTTGGTCATATATTTGTTTTTCTTCCAAAACTCACTATCCTAAAAACCTGTTTAATTGCTCCAGAGTTGGGTTATTCCACATAGGAATCTCCAGAGGGGTATCTTTATAGCCCATTCATTTTTGAACTTCTTTCCATACCACTCTGGCTAGTTTTACCATGGGTATATTTATTCTAGGTAGGTCGGAAATATTAGCCTCCAATACAATCAATAGGTCTTCCACCTGTAATATCCCCATCAAGTGTCTCTCCACCCCCCTTCCTTTGATCCTGTGTTACCCAAGTTTTTAAATGTTTCATTTGTCCTGCTACATAATATAAATAAATGTCTGGAAGAGCCAATCCAGCCTCCTTTTTCAGTTTTTGTAATGTTGTTAATTTTAATTTACATCTTCCATTTGCCCATATGAACTTTGTAAAATAAGAGTGTATCTTTTGAAATATATATTTCGGGATTGCCACTGGAAAGTGTGAGAAGACATATATACATTTTGGTTAGATTATCATTTTAATTAACCCCACTCTTCCCGCTACTGATATGGGCATTTTCTTCAATACTGCCAGTTTTTCCTTTATATACTCTATCAAGGGGTTAATATTAGTTATTATAAATTCCTTGGGTTGCAGATTAATGTTTATCCCCAAATACTTAAATGAGTCTACCACTTTAAGTGGTGAATGGGCTCAACCAACTCCCATTATTCTCATCGCCTCTCTAAGTGTATTCTGTGTATCTCCCATATATAAAATAATGTCATCTGCATGAAGTCCTAAATGTTCTATTCCCCCCCCCCATGTCCATTCCCTTATAAAGTTTAGATTGTCTAAACTTCAGAGCAAGGATTTCTATTACTATGGAAAATAACTGCGGAGACAAGGGACAAACTTGTCATGTTCCTCTATATCAGGGATATGCAATTAGCGGACCTCCAGCTGTTGCAAAACTACAAGTCCCATCATGCCTCTGCCTCTTGGTGTCATGCTTGTGGCTGTCAGAGAGTTGCTATGCCTCATGGGACTTGTAGTTTTGCAACAGCTGGAGGTCCGCTAATTGCATATCCCTGCTCTATATAATCAAATTGGCGGTGTCAGTGATCCATTCACCAGAAGGCTTGATACCGGAGTCTTATATAATATCTTAACCCACCTCCTAAATCTGTCACCAAATCCAAATCTCTTCAATGAACTTTGCAGAAGTGGAAAACTCTACTGTGTTGAATGCTCTGGCCATATCCAAGGACGCCAGAGCGCTCAACTCTGCCATATACCCCTTTAATTCAACCATCAATTGTGTTTTCCTGTTAACTTATCGAGGTTGATTTACCCAGCATGAAGCCCGTCTGGTCATCATGGATAATAGAATGGATCACTGCATTTAGTCTCCCTAACAGAATTTTTGCTAAAATTTTATAGTAGCTATTTAAAAGCGAGATTGGTCTATATGAAGAACATTCAGTTTCATCTTTACCTGGCTTTGGGATCAAAACTATTGTTGCTTCTTCCATTGACTTGGGCAACTCCCCCTTTTCAAAGACCCAGATGTATACCTCTGTCAGTACCGGTGCTATTATATCAACATATTTTCTGTATACTTCCAGTGGTATCCCATCCGGTCCTTGGAGACTTGCCAATTGCTAAGGTCATATTTGCCCCCCTGACCTCTGCCTCTGTTATTTCTCCCTCCATTATTTCTACTTGTTCTTCTGTGATTTTAGGGTTAACTAATTCTTGTAGGTATTCTTCCACTTCCCTTTCTGTGGTATTAAACGTAGAGGTATACATTGTAACATAATAATTGTGAAAACAAGTAAATATTCCCTCCATATCTCTTATTAATTCCCCCTTCTCATTTCTTATTTTAGGGATTGATGTGGAAGTTGTTTGTTGTTTAGTTAGGAAGGCCAATAATGCCCCTGGTTGGTTTCCTTGTTCAAGATATTGTTGATTGTGGAAAAAAAATCTTCCTTTTAGCATTGGCAGCTATCTGATTTTTATACTAGCACTGAGCAAGTTCCCATTCCCTCTGTTTATCATTTATTGGATTTAGTATATATTCCTTTTCTGCCTGCATGCTTTTCTCTGCTAGCTCCTCCTCCTCTTGTCTTGTTGTGCGTTTGAGATAGGATATTGTGGACTTCATTACTCCTCTTAGATAGGCCTTAAATGTGTCCCAAAAGTAAGTGCTTCCTTGGCTTTCAATATGTGCCTCTAAAAACATTTCCAATTGATCTGGAATTTGATCATTAAGGCCGATCTGAGGAAGCCCAAAAGTCTGTATCCTCCCAATCGGTCGCCTTCCCACTATTATTATTTTGGTCAATAAAGGGGAATGGTCGGAAATTCCACGTGTCACATATTCCACTTGGCAACACTTTATTGTTACCCAATAAGAGATCTATCCGAGACAGATACCCTCTGCTCATATCAGCCCATGAATAAACTCTAGTGTGTGGGTTCCTGTTCCTCCATACATCTATTAGACCAATTTCATCAATAATTTTTTTTAGTGTGCTTGTTCCCATTATTCGAGTCTGGGCAGACATTCCATGCCTGTCCAGAGTCGAATCGATCGATATATTGAAGTCCCCCATGCACAAGACGTATGCCTTAGGGTACTGAGCCATAAAGGCCACCATCTCCTTCAATACTTGCATACTAGCAGGTGGGGGTTATATATACAAAGTAATATAAATGGGAGGGAATACATTTTAGCATAAACAAATACATATCTTCCATCTGAATCTCACTTAACTCTTATATTTTCCCATTGTACTGATCTATGAATTAGTAATGACAACCCCTCTGGAGTATGTAGTATGAAATGAATGGGCTTCCCATTGACTTCCCGGTTTTTCTTTAAGTGTCCAAGATGTTCCTTAAGTGAGTTTCTTGTAAGCATATTATTTTAGCTTGTGTTTTATTTATCACTGAGAACACTTGTGCCCGTTTTGTTGCCGTTCCCAACCCCCTAATATTCCAAGACAAAATAGTACACTGATCACTCATTTTTTACACATCTAAGATCTTTTTTCCCCTTCTGTGGCGTGCCGACCCCTAAATCCCCCTGTTCCATTAAAGCGTGAGTTTTATTTGTGCATTTCCCTTACTACTACTTCCATATGGTCTAGGACCTGTATCAAAATCATACCAGCGGCAATAACAATAAAAAATACATCTCCAAAAAAAAATTAGGCATTCCCAGTGTGTCTATTCCCACACACTGTAATACGTTATGCTACTGCATTTTATTTTCCACCCCCCACCTGGCCCACCTTAATATTCCAAACAAAGTGGTAAAACATATAACATAATGAGACATCACACCACAAGACAAAATAAACAATTGAACACCCATATGCAACACAAAAAACAAACAAAAAAAACACACACAAACACAAAATACAAAAACCACAATAGGACACAAAAAAAGGAGGGAAAACACACCTTCATGTGACAACACTGAAGAAGTGACACTTTTCTACAATGTAAAGTAGTGAGTGTACAGCTTGTATAACAGTGTAAATTTGCTGTCCCCTCAAAATAACTCAACACACAGCCATTAATGTCTAAACCGCTGGAAACATGGTCTGGGGCTGCATGAGTGCTGCCGGCACTGGGGAGCTATAGTTCATTGAGGGAACCATGAATGCCAACATGTACTGTGACATTCTCAAACAGAGCATCTCTTGATTGTTAACTTTGACACACATAGACCTACCTCCTGGAGAGTGTTCTTGATCTGGCCAACTGTTGTGAAGGGTGTTTTCTTCACCAGGGAAAGAATTCTTCGGTCATCCACCACAGTTGTTTTCTGTGGTCTTCCAGGTCTTTTGGTGTTGCTGAGCTCGCCGGTGCGTTCTTTCTTTTTAAAGACGTTCCAAACAGTTGATTTGGCCACACCTAATGTTTTTGCTATCTCTCTGATGGGTTTGTTTTGTTTTTTTCAGCCTCTTTGGATCTCATATTGAGAGTTGACAGCAACAGATTCAAAATGCAAAAAGCACACTTGCAATGAACTCTGGACCTTTTATCTGCTCCTTCTAAATGGGATAATGAGGGAATAACACACACCTGGCCATGGAACAGCTGAGCAGCCAATTGTCTCATTACTTTTGGTCCCTTAGGCTCGGTTTACACAGGGGCGATCCGACTTCAGGCACGACTTTGCCAGGCAACTTCAAGGCAACTTGGAAGCAACTTCAAACATAACTATGCCAGGCGACTTTGCCTGTGGCCAATCAGGGAAGGGAGGGAGGGGCTGCCCCAAAATAAATTCCTATTCTTTTCACTGACAAAGTCGCTTGCATTAAGATGGGGGATCCGACTTGGAGGCGAATTCCATTGAATTCTATGGGCACAAGTCGGATAGAAGTCGCCTCCAAGTAGTACAGGAATCTTTTCTGAAGTCGCCTTGAAGTCGGAGCAACTTCAGTAGCGTACATAAAGACGGCTCCCATTCACTTCAATGGGATTTCTTATGTCAATTGACTTGGGGCGACTCAAGTCGGATCCCAAGTCGCCCCTATGTGAACCGGGCCTTAAAAAGTGGGAGGCACATATACAAACTGTTGTAATTCCTACACCGTTCACCTGATTTGGATGTAAATGAAACTGTAATGAAACACAGATGGCCAAAAATAAAAAATAAATCCCCCCTACTATATCTAAAGTAAAATAAAAAGGTTTGGCTTTAGCTATACTTTAAGACACTTTGAAAGTATTCCACAAAAAAAAAAAAAAAATGCTGCTGCAAGGGATGGCTTAATATTATCTTTGTGCAGACATCTGAAAAAAGTAGTGAGCCAATTACATGAACAGAAAATGAGTTTTCTGAGGGTTTTCTGTGCAGGCACAACATACATGATTAGGATTCCATAGCTACAAGCACCATTTGATTATTTTTTTTTTTACTTAATAAAGTTATTGAGACTGCAAATATTAAAATATGGGCAATTGCATAAAAAAAAATAATATTAAAAAAAATATATATGTATATAAGTATCTCACAAAAGTGAATATACCCCTAACAGTTTTGTAATTATTTTATTATACTGTATATAGAGACAACAAGTTGCGGTATACAATCATGCACAAATCAGCAATAAAGTTCATATAAAAACCAATAACTGTGAATAAAGTGTCCAAATTCCCCAAAAAAAAAAAAAAAAATCCAACTTCCGCCAGACTGTGCAGACTAGATCCAAATAGAAACGTCCTCCAGCTGGTAATTCACCAACACACAAGCAGACTGAATGCTTACCAGAGCAGATAGACCCTCTAGTTATGGAAGGTCAAACAGACATGTGAGTGTATGCCACCTCCAGCATAGATGATCTCCCCACAGCTTCTCCTCCTTGTACCTCGCTTCATGCGTTCATATAGCACACCGGAAAATCAATGAAAAGGGGGGCACCGATAGTATAGTATATCAAAATGACATATTTATTCCAGGCTAAGGCACTTATGAAAGGTCCAGTAGCCAGTAAGTCTAAAAAGTTGTACAAATACCGGCATAAGTCAAGTAAAATCCAATACTGGTCGCAGTGACACAGAAATAAACTCCTTACCTGACCAGGTTTCGTTGCAAAAGGACTTCTTCCAGAGCATTCGATTTTTTAATTTTTTTTATTGGACGTGTTTTATAGCAAAAAGTAAAAAATATTGTTTCTTTTTTAAAACTGTCAGTTTTTTTGGTTTATAGCACAAAAAATAAAAGAAAATCAGAGGTGATCAAATACCACCAAAAGAAAGCTCTATTTGTGTGAAATTTCGTGTTATTTTATTTGCATACAGTGTTGCATGACCGAGCAATTGCCAGCTAAAGTAGCGCAGTGCTGAATAGCAAACAATGACCTGGTCATGAGGGGGGTAAAATCTTCCAGAGGTCAAGTGGTTATGTATATAATGCTATTGATAAGGATTGCTTTGTCTGAATATTTTCACCTTACATCTATGTTTGTCACTGGTGTAGCCTGCATGTGTGCTATACGCTTTATCCTGAAGAGTACGGCTCCTTTTTTATGAGGTTACACATTTTTCTTTAGGAAATCAGATGGGTTCCTCCTTATACTGATCTATACTTAAACTCGGAGGATGTCTGAACGCTCTCCCAGTTTTTGATCAGGGCCGGTGCAAGGATTTTTGACACCCTAGGTGAAACCTCATTTTGCCGCCCCCTTGGCTCCACCCCCTTTTCCCTGCCCAGCCTAATCAGCGCCAAACAAATGCAGCCTCACCAGCGCCCATTAAATACAGCTTCCCCAGCGCCAAGCAATACAGCCTCACCTGTGCCCATCAAATACAGCTTCACTTGTGCCCATCAAATACAGCTTAACAGGGGGAAAGGGCGGAGGGGGGGGTATTTGGAAGATCAGTCACTATTTCTATATACATTTGCAAATGGCATGTGATAATACAATCTCATTATCTCAGTTATACAGTGTCAGTTTTTACATGAATCAAGGCAGAGTATCCAGTGACAGATGAACAGTGGCCAGGCGCCCCTAGGCAGCAGTGCGCCCTAGGCGACCGCCTACTCCGCCTAGTGGTAGAGCCGGCCCTGTTTTTGATATATAGCATTTTTACAGCTGCAGATAGCAGAGTCTGCAAGTTTGAATGAATGTAAATTTATATTAGGTAGATCCATCTGGCCGCCTAACACAAATGGAACCTACATTTTTAGAAAAATTAACAAGTATGTATGAATGAAAGTGGGAGTTTTGATTTATCCAAAATTTCAGCAATAATCAGGACATTTCACCAACATTTTGCCATAAAAGCTAATGCATTGAATCAATGGGTAAGGCACAACTAGGGTGGATTTTAGTGTATTTGAAAGGTGCAATTGGGTTGAAAGGGTAACTCCACTTTGGTGGAAAAAATATAGTAAGAAAAAAACAAATATAGCATCAACAATTGCTACACCAGCCATGTAGTAATTCAATGATGTTAAAAATGAACTTTCTTTTTAAGCCCCTTCATGCCTAAGGGTAAAGCAAATCTAAATGCCTAAGCACAATTTTGCAATTTTTGACGTGTGTTAAAAAAACTGTGCTTGGTACATTCAGGGGGATTATACCTTGTTTTTTTTTCAGAACAAATTGGGCTTTCATTTGATTAATGGTAATGGATATCTCCTGATTTTTTTTTTTTATTATCAAAGGAAAACTAGACCAAACTCCAGTATCTCACAAAAGTAAGTACACCCCTCACATTTTTGTAAATATTTTATTATATCTTTTCATGTGACAACACTGAAGAAATGACACTTTGCTACAGTGTAAAGTAGTGAGTGTACAGCTTGTATAACAGTGTAAATTTGCTGTCCCCTCAAAATAACTCAACACACAGCCATTAATGTCTAAACCGCTGGCAACAAAAGTGAGTACACAGAGAGTGCACCAACTTGCATGCAGGTGCAGTTTATCGTCCCCTCTGCAGGTGGCACTGTTTTGCTGGCCACTGTGCAAAAATAATGAAGAGTGAGAGGTGCTTTGTTCCTCTGAAGCCTCCATAAGTGTCTTCGCAGCTGTCCAATTGGACACTACAACACTAGCTGACCCACCTTCCAACTTTTGTGAGGGCAATAATAAATAGCACTCTCCCACTGCACTTAGTAAAGTGAATAGAGTAGGGTTAGTATCCCTGGTGGTTAGAGACAGTGTATTTAACACTAAAGAGAGGTTCCTGTCAAGGAGGGAGAGAACAGGGATACTCCGCTATATGGGGACTCTAGAGAGCTGGGGCAAGAATCTTTGCCCCAGTGTGCCTGGGCCGTTGCTCTACATAACAGCCACCCCCTTCACTCAGATGCTGCCCTGGTCACGTAAGCATTATTTTCACAAAGTTTCACTTCCGGCGCGTTTCGTCCAATTATAACGCTTTGGATAAAATGCATTAAGCAGAGATTTTGGCACTGACGTCATGCCACTGCGTGATCCCGGGTTGCCAGTAGCTTCCCATGTCAGTTGCACCAGATTCACTGCCCTTAACTACATTTTGGCTGTTATATGTTTGTTAATAAGCACACTACACTGTTGGAATTTTCTCCTGGCTCCTGATGAGCTTTATTTACCCTCAGTTGGAAGCATATGAGGAGATGTCATTGAAGTTTACATGTCGCAGCAGTTCCTGTGAGACCTCCCTGTTTGCTTGGGTGCATATGCTGCTGTAATGTAAGCCATTCGTTTTGGCAAGTGTTGGATTCACTTAATGTTGCTGGTTGGTCACTAGAGCAGAATATCTAAATGAACACTGGCGTTGTAATACACAGCATCTGTTTTTACTGATTATACACTTTATGGCAGTGTTCCCCAACCCTGTCCTCAAGGCCCACCAACAGGTCATGTTTTCAGGATTTCCATTATTTTGCACAGGTGATTTGATCAGTTTTACTGCCTTAGTAATTACCACAGCTGATTCATCTGTGGGAAATCCTGAAAACATGACCTGTTGGTGGGCCTTGAGGACTGTGTTGGGGAACGCTGCTTTATGGGACTCGACATTGCGACTATTAACTTTATATTTTGGCACTTTTTATTCACGTTATACATTACTTTTTATTGTACTTTAATTTATTCATTTTGTTTAAGGCACTACACTATATACATGTGCAGTTCATTTCGTTCTGAATTGAAATTCGGACAAATTTTTAGTTATTCTGGAATTCGGATGTATCCAAATTTCCACATTACAATAGTAATCAACTAAAACAAATCCAAAATAACTAATCAAAATTTGGAACGAAATTTGAATTTGAATAGTTTTTAAATCAAATTCAAATAGTTTTCAAATCGATTTTGAATTGTTTTCAAATTAAATTTGAGTTTCCAAAGAGGATAAAATAGAGTAGGAAATAAAGGAATAGAATAGAAAAAAATATAATAGACCAGAAAATATTAGAATAGAAAATAAAAGAATAGAATAGAATAAAACAGAAGAGAATAGAAAAAAAGAATATAATTTAAAAAAAAATATAATGGAAAAAAAGGGATAGAATAGAAAATAAAAGACTAGAGTAAAACAGAACAAAATAGAATAGAAAATAAAGGAATAGAATAGAATAGATTAAAAATAGAATTTAATAAAATAAAATAGAATATAACCATCTTCTGAAATTCAAATTTCAAATAGAACAAATTTTGAACAGAATAGAAAAGAATAGAAGAAAAAAAGAATATAACCATTTCCCAAAATTTGAATAAAATACATTTGAATTTGAATAGAATAAAAAAAGAATAGAATAGAAAAGAAATAGAATAGAATATAAAAAACTATAGAATAGAAAGAATATAACCATCTTCCCAAATTCAGATTTCGAAAAGAATAAATTAGAATTTGAATAGAAAAGAATAGAACAGAAAAGAATAGCATAGAATAGAAAACAAAATAATAGAACAGAAAAGAATACAATAAACAATAGAAAATAATAGAATAAAATAGAAAGAATATAAAAATATAACTGTTTTCTGAAATTTGAATCTGAATAGAATAGAAAAGAATACAGTGGAACCTTGGATTACCAGCATAATCCATTCCAGGAGAATGCTTGTAATCCAAAGCTCTCGTATATCAAAGCAAGTTTCCCCATAGGAAACAATGGAAACTCAGTTAATTTGTTCCACAGCACTGCTTGTCAATGCAGTATTGTATGTGGCCAGAGGTCTGGGGGACGCCCCCTTGCAGTATGCAATACCATATGTGGCCAGAGGTGTAGTGGCGCTGGTGAGGCTCGGAAACGGCCAGAAACATTCGGAAATGCTTGAGAACTGTTTGCACTTTCGGTATTTCTGAGTATTTCCGAATGCTTTCGGGCGTCTTTGAGGCTCACCAGCGCCCCTGCACTTTTGCCCATCGCTCGCAAACCGAGTCAGAATATAAAAAAAAAATGCTCTTTTTTCAAAACACTCTTTAACCACGTTACTCACAATCCGAGGTTTTACTGCACAACAGAAAAGAAAAGAATATAATAAAATAGAAAAGCATAGAATAGGCAATGGAATAGAATAGATATAACCAGCTTCCAAAATTTGAATTTCGAATAGAATAAATTTGATTTCCAATGGAATTAGATTCAAATGCAATTCAAATGGAATTTGATTCGATTTAGAAAAAATGTAACTGATTCGAATTCAAATAAACAAAAGGAATTCCGAAAACAAAGGAACTGAACGACACAGATTTATGTAAACGAAACAAATGTTTTCATTCTGCGCATGTCTACTACACTTGTTTTTCACATGTGCGATTGGAGGTTTTAGTTATACCACCTTTTGTGTTAGCAGCCTCACTTGTTTGTTTTTTTTTTTTTTTTTTTTTTTTTT
>BLSH010035763.1:71695-83669 GCA_018402905.1 Glandirana rugosa
GCGAGAAGACCTCCTGGGGGGGGAAATGAAGGGGGGAGACTTTTCCTGCAGAGTTGTGAGTGGCCTCGGGTAGTGGTCCTGAGTTTTGAGCGTGGGAAGGGAGTTGTGATTCGGTACCACTGAATTGGTCGAGTATGAGCGGCGTCCCAGGATGGGGAAGAGTGGGATGTACTGAGAGCTTTACGAGGGAATCCTCTTGAGAGGGTAAGAATGGTGTAGGTCAAATGATGAACGGGAGGATGGACTCTGGGGGAGGACAGGGAGGGCAGGGGTGCCACCATCAAAATGATACACATTTTCGTCCAAAGATATAAACAGTGTATATAGCAGAAATAAACTAAATAAGATCGCATAAGATAACATAAGTGTGGGGAGTATACCTAGAGACCAGTATGGTGAAATCAGGTCCGAGTTTATGTCCATAGAGGGTTCCCCCTCCCGGATGGAATCTCAGGTAGGAGGGCAAGTAGTAAACTGGATGTGGTAAGAATGGGAGAGTTCTCCTAAGGGAGCATTTCGAGAGTCATGTAGGGTGAGAAGGGGTAGGACCCTGCGGCGAGTATGAGCTGGTTAAGTCACCATGGCTTAGTGTTGAGGGAAGGGTGCGAGTTTTGAGTCCTGGTGATGGGCTCCGGTGAGTGTTGAGACGTCCTTTTCAGAGGGGGGAAGTAAAGGGGGGGGTCCTCCAGAAGAGCGTTGTGTGGAGGGACCAATGGCATTGGGTCTTCTTGTAGCAATTTCTTGAAAAGGTCCCATTTGTTGTTGAGAGTTGCGTGGTTGGACGGGAACAAGATGGTGTTCAGGGTGTCCTTTTGCATGAGACTGAACAGGTCCCTTTTGACCATTTCCAGCGTAGGGGGTGTAGGGGAGATCCACTGTTTGAGTATGGCTCTCCTGGTCGCCATAAGGCAGGTGGTTATCCAGGCTTTGTGTGCCTTTGGTATCTGTTTTCCAGTGGTCCTGTGCGGTGCGTGAGCATTTTTCTCAAGGCCGAAGAGCAGCAACATTGGGTCATCAGAGGGTGGGAGACCCGTGACTCGATGGATCAAGGATACAGAGTTATTCCACAAGGGTTTTATAGAGGGGCAGTCCCAGAACCTGTGTTTTAGGGTGGGTTTATGTAGCTCGCACCACGGGCAGGAGTAGGGATTCGGCAAGGTGGGAGTGGTGGAGAATGGAGCATAGGCTCTATGCAAGATCTTTAGCTGTTGCTCTCTCCAGAACTCATTGGTAACTTGTTTGTTTTAATTCACATATCAGAGCGCAGATAATATCATTGGCACAATTATTATCACCTCAAATGCTGCGACTGCCAATATTGCTGAGAACTGTTGGACCCGAGTCACCTACATTATTAAGACTGATGCCATATTGTTGTGCGACTGTTAAGTAAGCACCTTGCCACTGCCCTCCATGTGTTATTTGTTACTTCTAATTTACCAAATAATAGCCGTGCCACTTTACTTGGTCTCTGTGTGCCTTTACTCCTTTTTGAATAATATACAAAAAAGAAGAAAAGCTCAGCGCAAGTTACAGTAATAGCCGCTAGCAATTGAGGAAAGCACACCACCAGTGACGGCTGGTGTTTTTTTTTTTTTTTTTGGGGGGGGGGGCAAACAATGCACCCACAGCCACCCCCCATGTGGGTCGGTCAATTGGGTCAATTGCAAACCCATCGTTAGCAGCTCCACACTTACCCCATTTATGGGGTGGGCAGCGCTTCCCTCTGGGCTGCGGCTTCCCTTGCATTGCGGTGGCCGTGCTCCTCCTCCTTCCTCTTCGGCCCATAGGATCGCTTCTCCTTTTGGCCAATCAGGGAACGGATCTCAAGACCAGATTCCTGATTGGCCCGGAGGAGAATCAGTGTGACAATAGCGAATATTCATTCGATATTGTCACACAACTGGGTGAGCTCCAGGCGCAGCCTCAGGCTCTAATCACGTGCTTTAAAAAAAAAAAACAACAACATTGGAATGCATGCGTTCGGCACCCTGCATGTAGATTAGGGGGCCGGACGCATGGATAGGGGTAGCCTGTGCCCTGCATTATGGGTCGCCACTGCACACCACCTTGAATAAACAATATACAAAGAATTGCAGTGCTATTGTGAAGTTCATAACACACAAAGTAATCAGCAATTAAAGTACAAGAGTGCTTTTTAGGGTAATGATACCCAAAAACAAGTCCATAAAGTGTCAAGTGCAAACGTCCTTCATCTGCAAAATTATAGGAGAAAAAGTCGCTCACCACAACGGAAATGGTTCTTTAAATGCGTTCCTCTGAAGGTACCCCTGTGGGTCTCCAGAAGGAGCCAGCTATTAATGATCAATGCTTGCGTCTCTTTCTCCACCATAAAGTGAAAAGATCAAAAGGAAAAAACTCATAGTGTAATATATCATCCAAATCTTGTTAGGAGTGGATAGAGAAGAAACACCCGTGATGATGACAAACATAAAAACTCGGTGCTTCACTTCATCTCCGCCACATGCAGTGCAAACTCACCAGACAGATTATAATAATGAGCCCATCTCAATCCAGAGAACACAGCAGGGAGTATAAGGATACCAGCAATACTCCCTGCCAATTAGAGTTGCTGCCTCATCCCTTTAATCCAGGACACATATGAATTACACAGGTTCTGTGGCTAATTTAATGCAGATGAGGCACCACATGAGTTTTATTACCACCTTAATCAGCCACAGAACCTGTGTAATTAATGTGTGTTTGGGTTTAAAGGGATGAGGAGGCAACCCTACCTCCAATGTCAACTTGCTCCAAGGATCTCAAATGGTAAATTAATAGGGGGGCAATCGATCGCTCCCACCATATCATGATACCAAGCAGAAAAAATGAGGTATCATATTGTAGTATGGTTTATTAAAATATCTGGCCTAAAAACATACATGCCCATACGGGGTGCAGGGGCGCTGCCCCCCTAATCCATGCCCCCGACCCCTAATGTACATGCAGGGTGCCAGACGCATGGATTCCAATGGGTTTTTGTTTTTTTAGAAGCACGTGATTAGAGCCTGAGGCTCTAAATGGCTTAAAAAAAGGGTGGGCTTGGGGTGACAATAGCAAATTAATATTCACTACTGTCTTCCTGATTCTCCTCCTGGCCAATCAGGAAGCGGGTCCTGAGACCCAATTGGCCGAGAGGAGAAGCAATCCTATTGGCCGCCAAGGAGGAGACATAGGGCAAGCTGCCATGAAACCATGGAGGAGGAGTCCTTGGGTAAAGCTACCACCCGGAGGAAGTGCTGCCCGCAACCTAGATGGGGTAAGTGCAGACCTGGTGACCAACCCACGGGGGGGGGCGGAGTGGCGTGGTGCGGGTGTTCCGACTGACGGGGGGTGGTGGGTGAATTCAGGGCCCTTCCCTCTGGACCTGAGGTCCTTCCCACTAATTACAGGGCCCTTTACTCCTGTCACTGGGTCCTTCATAAGCCCTGGTTCACACTGCTGCGAATTATCATGTGTCTTGCGACACACAAAGTCGTGTTACAAGTCAAAACACATATTTTTCAAATGGTCCCATCTTAAATCAATGGCACTCAAGTCGCAGCAGCAAAAAAAGGTTCATGTGCTACTTTTTCACATCTTTGGTGCAATTTGAGTGCCATAGACTGTAATGTTAAGTCACAAAAGTCGCAAGCAAATTGCAAGGAAGTACAAGGAAATCACAAGCAAGTCGAAAGTAAGTTGCATGACATTGAGGTCACAGCAGTGTAAGCCAAGCCCTATGGTCCCACAGGGGGACCGTTTCACATGTTCTGCAGGGGGCCCCCTGCCTGCAGTCTTGGGCCCCCCCATGGTGTCAGAACGTCAGGGCCCTGTTGCAAGTGTGAATGAGGCCTTAATTTGTACCCCATGCAAATGACCTGTCTGCCCACTGGTAGTTCTGTTTTTACCGTTTAGTTTCTGGAAATATGACAGTTAAAAAAAAAAAAGTTCATATTTTGTTCTACAAAAGAGGAGACAAGAACTCATCTTCCTTATTTTGGGAAAAAGACAGTTCTTAAATCATGAACAATTTATCTGTAGATAGGAAAGCAGCCAGACTGTTCATTGAGATGCAGCTCTCTGCTATGCAGTGGAGTCTTTAATTGTTATGTAAAAATTCATGTGTATTCAAAACTTTGACCTTGAGGTTTCCCTGCAGTAAATTATTTTTTCTTCGGATACAGCTACTATTTTTCACCGTAAAAGATACGCTTGCATACAATTAGACTTGTACTTATGCATAAGTAATGCGAAGGGATGAACGGACTGTAGCCTCCATGGCTGTGGAGATTCTAGAACATTGAAAAAATATGGCACAAGAAGTGGATTGGAGATCCTTAGAAATCGAAATTCTAAACTAAGAAAATTTAGTTCACCTGAAGCTAATCACCCTCTCTAATTGTCCTGAACGCCAATGTCACCAGGAAAGAAAAAGGTCAATCCAAAATTTGTCACCAAAATAGAAAAATAGAGGAGATATCTTCCAACCAGGGCAATTGTTCCTATGACAGTTGTCGAAGATGGAATTTCCCTTACATTGGAAAGATATCCACTCATTCTTTAGTTTAACCACCTGCTGACCGCTATGAGCGTGCACCACATAAGGTGAGAGCCTGGAGTATTTCCCTGGCTTGGAGGGTTCCGAGGGGCCCAGTGTCTCTTGATTTGAATGGTGGTATCTGGACCAGTGAGGGGCTAGGAAGACAGAAAAGTCTGTGGTGTCGAGTGCCTCGGAGGTGCTAGAGCAGGGTTTCTCAACCAGGGTTCAGTGGAACCTTAGGGTTCCTCCAGAGGTTGCTAGGGGTTGCTTGAGCAATGAGCAATTTCTGCCAATTTCTGATCCCACTGACACCATTGATCTTTTTCAGCTATCTGTAAAGAGGTAATGTTTCCCAATGACCACAAGTGTAAGGAGCATTCTTCCCACTAACCATCACACTATTGTATCATGAGTTGTAGATATAGTACATTTTGGTAGGGGTTCCCTAAGACCAATACGTTTTTCAAGGGTTCCTCTGTGTTGAAAAGGTTGAGAAAGGCTGTGATAGAGTAACACTAAGGGTTTGGGACCTCACTGGGACCTCACTGGGTGAAACTGCACTAGGCTATGACAACTTTGCTTTTTTTTATTACACTACACCTCATAGGCTAGGCCTTTTAGCTGCGAGCAGGGGAATTTTTGTTACCAGGCAGCAAGGCCTAGCCAATCCATCTGCACTGGCACTTTTTTATTTTGCATGCTATGTACTTACATATGTGTTCCTTTTCCATTACGGATGGAGGGAGTGGGTCTATGGGCCTACCCTGAAGTCTAGGGGGAGGATGTACAGCCATAAGGATCCTTCTCCCCCTGCCTTGGGGGGGGGTCTCTCTTTAGGAGAGCCCCCACCTAGTACTCTGTTGGCTTTGACTGACCACGAGGAAAGGGGTTAGCCAGGCCCTTTTGCTAGGTGGACCTGAGTGCACCTTAGCCCCATAAGGTGCCTTGATCTAGGGGTCCTTCTTTGAAAAGAGGACCACAGGCACACCCTAAGTGCACATATTTGTGTGTGCTTGCATACGCTTTTTCGATTCACTTACTGGTGTTTAGTTTTGTACACCCACCGGTTGCCGACTGCCCCACTTACTTATACTGCAGGACTGTGGCTCTTCTGCATGAAATCACCTACAGGTACATGATCTTGTGCTTCCATGCATGCTGCCAGTGACCTGCTCCTGCTGTGATTGGACACAGCTGGAGCCAATCAGGCGGAGGCAGAGGCAGAACGGCAGTTTGCCTATGTAAACAAGGCAGATTGTCATTCTGTGACAAGGGAAGACAGAAATCCTGTGTTTCTGCTAAGCAGGAACACAGATCTCTGTCTTCCCACATTTAAAGCACCTCCCCCACACAGTTAGAAAACACTTCCTAGGGACACATTTAAATCTTTGATCGCCCCTGATGTTAACTCCTTCCCTGCCATTGTTATTATGACAGTGACAGTACATATTTTTTTGTGACACTTAGGGGTTGATTTACTAAAACTGGAAAGGGAAAAATCTGGTGCAGCTCTGCATGGTAGCCAATCAGCTTCTAACTTCAGCTTCTTCAATTAAGCTTTGTTAATAAAACCTGATAGCTGATTGGTTTCTATGCAGAGCTGCACCAGATTTTGCACCCTCCAGTTTTAGTAAATCAACCCCTTAGTGTCCGATTTGTGCACCACAATGTTGCAGTTCCGCTATAAGTCGCTGATTGCCGACATTATTAGTAAGAAAAATAAAATAAGTTAAAATTCCATTCAAATATACCATAGTTTGCAGACACTATCACTTTTACGCAAACCAATCAATATATGCTTATTGGGATTTTTTTACCAAAAATATGTAGCACAGTTCATAGCACAAACAATAAAAACCGCAGAGGTGATCAAATACCACCAAAAGAAAGCTCCATTTGTGGGAAAAAAAGTACATCAATTTTATTTAGGTACAGTGTCTCACGATCGCGCAATTGTAAGTTAAAGTAACTCAGTGGCGTATCGCAAAAACTGGTCTGGTCTTGAAGGGGGTAAACCTTCCAGAGCTGAAGTGGTTAAAAAAACCTTGCTCACCGCTGTATGAATATTCACTTCAGCCCCAGAAGGATTTCCCAGGTTAGGACCAGAGCACTTTTTGCGATTAGGCACTGCGTCGCTTTAACTGATAATTGCACGGTCGTGCGACGTTGTACCCAAATGAGATTTGTGTCCTTTTTTCCCACAAATAGCGCTTTTCAATTTTGCAAAAAAAATAAGATTTTTCTTATTTTTTGCTAAAATACAAATCCAAAAAAGAAAATATATAAAAAAAAAATTATTTTCATCAGTTTTGGCCGATTTATATTCTTCCTCATATTTTTGGTAAAAAAATCGCAATCGGCTTTTATTGATTGGTTTGCGCAAAAGTTGCTGCGTTAACAGATGATGTAAATTAATTTCTGGGGTTTTTATTATTATTTTTTTTTTTTACTAGTAATGGCGGTGATCTGCGATTTTTAGCAGTACTGCGATATTGCAGCGGACATGTGTTTGACACTTTTTTGGGACCAATGACATTTATTCAGCGATCAGAAATTTAAATGTCCACTGATTACTGTATAAATGTCATTGGCAGTGAAGGGGTTAACCTGCAGGGGGTAGTGAAGGGGTTAACTGTGTTCCCTAGGTGTGTTCTAACTGTGAGGGGGCTGGGCTGTTATGGGCATAAGAGAACTCACTTATCCCAGTGACAAGGATCAGTAGATCTCTTATGTTCCCACTGACAGAGACCGGGGAACTGCCGTGTTTACATTGGCGGTTCCCTGTTCTTTGGCTCTGGCTGCTCATCGCGGCTCGCCGGCGGACATCGGGTCCACCCGAGCCGCAGGCACACTCCTCCTGGTTTATTTACGGCGATTCGTGGGACACATCCACACTGCCGCAGTAAATATACTGCGCGTGGTGTGGAAGTGGATATATATTGTATATATGGTCTATCTGCAAGTGGTTATACCCAGATCATGGCTGCAGCATGATCTTGGAATCATTTTTAACAGCCAAACATCAGCTATCAAGTAAAAGTGATCTGGGAATTTCTCACTTTTACTGTACCGAGAATGTCCACCCCACCTCCCACAGTCATCCGTGGTGCTCTTGTTCTTCCAGGATCACTTCACACAGAGGATATGGAGGAACATCTACTTTGTTATGAATGAAGCTGAAACAATGATTTTGTCACTTCAAGTATCAATCTGGTAGTCTTGTAAACTCTCCACCATGTAGGACTTGATCAAAGTGACAAGCTATTTACGCGTTTCATACAGTTAAGTGAGTAATCATAATTCATAATTCACTAAACTGAATGAACTATTTTAACTGTGTTCCTTATCTATCCTAGTGGCCCTTGGGGCACTATTCCATCCACTGACACCAACAATGGGGCATGATTCCTCCTACTGACACCAACGAAAGGGCACAATTCCTCCCACAGGCACTAACAATGGGGCAGAATGCCTTCCATTGGCACCAACGATGGGACTCTATTCCTCCCACTGATACCAACAATGAGACACTTTTCCTCCCACTGACATCAACAATGGGGCAAAATTCCTTCAATTAGTGCCAACAATAGGGCACAATTCCCTCCACTAATACCAATGACGGCACACTATTCCTCTCACTGACATCAAAGAAAGGGCAGAATTTCTTCCATTGATGCCAATGATGGGGCACTATTCCTCCCACTGACACCAATGAAAGGGCACAATTACTCCCACAATCACCAACAATGGGGCAGAATTCCTTCCATTGGCGCCAACAGTGGGGGACAATTCCTTCCACTGACACCAACGAAAGGGCAGAATTCCTTCCATTGGTGCCAACGATGGGGCACAATTCCTTCCACTGAGACCAACAAAAGGGCGGAATTCCTTCCATTGTTGCCAACGATGGGGCACTATTCTTCCAACTGACACCAACAATGGGGTACTAGTTCTCCTACTGACACCAAAGATAGCATTGTTTACTGCAAATGGGGTCCAGGACATGTTCTATTCCCATATTAAAAAAAAGGGGCGGGACTTTGAGTGAGGCAGTGACCTACTCCCATTGGCTCTTGTCTGGCCCTCCTAAAGTCTGAAGAACGGTACACTGGCCCTTTGTTTAGGAAGAGACCCCTGATCTATCCTCATAATTATTTGTTCTTTAAATATTTTAGAAACCTATTTTTACACATCAATATGTATTTTATCTCCACTTCAAACGCCTCTATTTTCTGGCCTGCTCAGTTGACCTCAATTTAGTTTACTGGAAGGAGTGATAATTTGTTGGTTGACCCCCTGTTGGTTGAATAGAGCACTCAGCACTTGTTCTGTAGGGTTCAATGAGCAGTATGTGTTGTGTAGGAAAGGCAATGAAATGGTTTATTATTGTGCCAGGTCTGCTATTAACCCGCTCTTCATTTTTGACATCATAAAAACAGTCACTCTCACATAAAGTTCACTTTTATCCCCTCGTCGTGTCCTTTAAGAGAGAGAGAGATGAGAAAAAAATATTTCGTCTGTAGCAGTCAAGTGTACCTTTCATATCACAGCAAGCATTCTTGGTGTATCAAGAACTAGGGATGAATGAATTAGCCTGGGTGCAGTGGATAGTCTACGACCTTAACCACTTATTTACCGGGCACTTAAACCCCCTTCCTGCCCAGACCAATTTTCAGTTAAAAAAAACCAAAAAAGACTGAAAATTTTGCAAACAGGTAATTTTTCTCCTTCATTGATGTACACTGATGGGGTTGCACGGATGGGCAGTGATAGGTTGCACTGATGGGCACTGAAAGGCTGCACTGATGGGCACTGATAAGGTGGCACTGATGGACACTGATGAGGTGGCACTGGTGGGCTCTGATAGGTGGCACTGTTGGGCACTGAGAGGTGTCACTGACGGGTGGTACTTATGAGCGGCACTGATGAGCATTGATAAGTGGCACTGATAGGCAGAACTGGTACTGATAGGTGGCACTGATGGGCACTAATGGGTGACAACAATGGGCACTGATGGGTGGCAGTGATGGGCACTGGTAGGTGACACTGATAAGCAGCACTGCTAGGTAGCACTGATGATGAAGCACTGATTGGCACCACTGGTGGGAATTGATAGGTGGCACTGGTGGGCATTGATTGGTGGCACTGATATGCACTGGTGGACACTGGCAGGTGGCACTGGCAGGATGCACTGGTGGGCACAGATGAGGTGGCCGTGTCTCTTCCTCTTCGGCACCGATGTCCCTTTAACAGAGGCCGGTGATCTTCTGTTTACATCACGTGATCAGCTGTCATTGGCTGACAGCTGATCACGTGGTAAGGGGCCGGGATCAGGATCTGTGATCAGATGAGTCTCATTGACTCGGTGATCACAGAGCGCGCCGGCAGCTCATGCATGGGAGGACGTCTATTGATTGCCTCCCAGCAAAGTAGATCCGCACTGTAGCCGTCATTCGGCTATTTCGCGGACACTAAGTTGTTGAATTTAAAGTCGTATTAAACTAAAAACCAAAAATATAATCGTATTGCAGCTTGCTGAGGTAGATGTGGTGGCTGCATTTGTTTTCTTTGTTTTTTTTACCTCTGTTTTCACCTGGTGATCTGGCCAGTAACACATCTCCTGTATTAGGGAAACACAACTCTGGAGAAATGAGCACAGGAGGAGTGGCTGAAAGCAACATTGTCAGTCTGAGGGGAGGGGAGTGATGTACCAGTAGATTTAATTATACTAACAAATTTAAAGTGGTAGTGAATTCTGTTACACCACTTGTACCTACAGGTAACAAAGAACAAGAAAGGTGCGCCTCTAAGTGCAGTAGTGTATAAAACAAATTTATTAAACAAGATTAAAACTACTCACAATGGTAGTGTGCAGGTGCGCATTGCAGTGTCAGCCACTGCTGGCTATGGTTGTCCTTGGTCTGTCTGGAATGGCTGCTGGGATGAGGTCCTGGTCTGCCTGGCGGTGGTGGGCTGGGGGGGGGGGGCGCGACGGTGGTTCCCGGCGTCTCCTCCTCTGGCTCCGGTGGATTTTGGCGCGAACGACCGCCTGCATCTCCCTGTGCCCATTGGAGAAAGAGGACCACCTGCATCTGCCCTGCATGGACCGAATGGACGCCCGAACGGTCGTTCGCGCCAAAATCCACCAGAGTGAGGATGGTTACGTTTAACCACTTCAGCCCCGGAAGGATTTCCCCCTGTAGGACCAGAGCCATTTTTGCGATTAGGCGCTGCGTCGCTTTAACTGACAATTGCGCGGTCGTGCGGCGTTGTACCCAAACAAAATTTGCGTCCTTTTTTTCCCACAAATAGAGCTTTCTTTTGGTGGTATTTGATCACCGCTGCGTCATTTCTGATCGCCGCTATAAACAAAAGAAGAGCGACACTTTTGCAAAAAAACCCAAATTTCTTACTTTTTGCTAAAATACAAATCCAAAAAAAAATATAAAAAAAAAATATTTTTTCATCGGTTTTGGCCGATTTATGTTCTTCCTCATATTTGCGATAAAAAAAATCGCAATCGGCGTTTATTGATTGGTTTGCGCAAAAGTGGTCGCGTTTACGGATGATGAGAATTCATTTCTGAGGTTTTTATTCTTTTTTATTTTTTACTAGTAATGGCGGCGATCTGCGATTTTTAGCGGTACTGCGATATTGCAGTGGACATGTCGGACTATTTTGACACTTTTTTGGGACCATTGGCATTTATACAGCGATCAGTGCTATAAAAATGCACTGATTACTGTGTAAATGCCATTGGCGGTGAAGGGGTTAACCTGCAGGGGGCGCTCTAAGGGTTAACTGTGTTCCCTGGGCGTGTTCTAACTGGGGGGGGACTGCCCTAGCAGGGGAAGGGAAGCGATCACAGCTTTCGTGTAGAGGAAGGCTGTGATCACAGTCCTTTCCCCCTCACAGAACGGAGGTTTGTGTTTACCTACACGGACCTCCGTTCTTTCACTCCGGGGGGGCATCGCGGGTAGCCGGCAGCAATCGAAGCCGCCGCACCCGCTCCCTGGCCCACCCCGGACACAGTGAGCGCGCGGGCGCGCCTCTGGCGGCTTCGATTGGCTCACTGGGCACGATCTCGCAGCTGCCGTCATATGACAGCGATTTGCGCAGGAGCGCCACCTTGTCGCCGTCAGATGCCGATCGGCAGTCAGCAAGAGGTTAATAGCCATTCAAACCCATTGTATCAACTTGTGTGCATGTTATCATGCCAAAATCACCTGTAAACTTTTGGTCAGGGTCATTTGGGTAGTTTCTGTTGTCATTATGATTTAAAAAGAGTAAACACAGTTGATTGATAATAAATGGCTTCAGCCAAACACTAACGATAAGTGAAAGAAATGTTTTTGTGTTATCATTCATATTCTCTGAAAAATGGCCAAGAAATCATAGATTCTGCCAGGGTATGTAAACTTATGAGCACAC
>BLSH010035763.1:92550-125370 GCA_018402905.1 Glandirana rugosa
TTTTACGCCCTGATTCGTATTGTATGAGACGTCGGTATCCCGACGTGAACTAAAGGTTGCGCAAAGCTGGTCAGTTTACTACACATAACCAGAAGGAGTCCCCCTTACAGGGAGAGATGTCTTTACCATTCTCTGTTAAAATTAAAATTAATATGTTATGTATATTTACTACAAGTGTAAACCATATCCTTGAATGTAAACAACCATTGTACTAACGTTGTATGGTCAGGGTCTTCTGGTCTCGTACCAATTTTTAACACTCTGTGATTTTTTGTCGTTACAGGTGGTCCCCGGTGAGGGCAGGAGGTGGTCCTGCAGGTTCAGTGTTGCATGACTGAGTAATTGTCATTCAAAGTGTGAGAGCACTGAAAGCTGAAAATTGGTCTGGTTGTTAAGGGGGTTTAAGTGCCCAGTTGTCAAGTGGTTAAAGGCCGCAATCTCCTCTCACAACGAGGGGACAGAGCGTGATCTCACGTAAGCCCCCCAGCCGCAGTTTGGACGTCCTGGTGGAGGACGGGAGTGGCCCCTGGTGGACATTGCTGTTTTTTAGTGTCTCACAATTTTTAACCATGCTCTGGTCTTCTGGGACTGGTATGTTGCAATCATGTTACCAACAAATGTAAGTTCCTATACCAAATGTGAACATCATTTATATGTATTGTATAATTAAAATTAAAATTGTCTCTTACCATTTCTGTAGAGAGGGACATTCCCCCTGAGGAAGACCAATACACATCATTTGACTGGTCGAAACGCGTTGGAAATCAAGTGCAGCCCTATGGCTGCAGAGTATGTTATGCTTAGTCCCGCATTTTGTTTTGGTACCATAGTATATGCCTTTGTACATGTCCCTTGCCAAACACAACCAGAGCTCCTGTTTTTATAACCTTTGTATGCGTAGCTGATAACAATACATTTTGGAACTAAATTCACAGTAGTGTACTGTTATTATTTTTCCAATGCCACTAAGTGCTGCCAGTATACCCTCCTCGGGGGATTTTTCCATTACATATGTAACACTGAGGGGAAGGCAGTAGCCCAAATACCCTTTTTTTCTCTCTAATAACATTCATTTTTCCATGTGACTGTCATGGTCCCTCTAACCCCAGCCCTGCCAAACTATGGGGGGGGGGGGGCTCGGAGGGAGAAGATCCCTCTGATTAAATAAGGCAGGTAAAAATTTAGATAAAGGAGTGCCAACCTGTTCATAAAATTTGGAGAAGACCACCCACAAGTGTTTTGCATTCATTAGTCAGCTGGAAGTGGAGCCAGCAAGCCCAGATAAAATTGCTTTTTTTTTTTATCTCTGTCTTATATGTCTAAAAAAAACCATTAACAACTACTATTTATTTTCTTTAATAACAGACAGCATATCCTTACATATAAAACATTGGCTTATATTTATTGAGCAATGCTATTTTCCCTAGCAGGTAAGAATGTGGTGTAAACAATCATCGAGTCTTGCTTGGATTTGCAATTTGCTCTTTTCTGGTACAGCCAGGCTCTGTCTACTCTCCACCTTCTACCAGCTTCAATTTATATTAATTGCTCACAATAAATTCACAATCGGTGGCACATCATTTGAAGAGGGGCTGCTTAACATTTTCTCTTGGCAGGCTGGAAATGATTGGGTGGGTTGCTGAATGTGATATAATGCCGGTGTAAAGGACAAGCAGAGGACTCGGCCCAGGAGTAAATAATACGTTGTCATTAGTTTTGTCACTAAACCAGGAATTATGTAATAAGTCATCCCGCTATCAGCACAGAGCAATTAATTCAAAGCCGACAGAATGTGGGAGTCCAGACAGCATTCATCCCAGTTACTCTTATTTCAATTTGCTTACAGGATAACTGGTTCTTTTTAAAACTGGTATAACATATTATTGCTGCAAAAGCCATGCGATAAGTTAATATTATCAAACATTACTTTCCTTTTTTTTCATCTGCAGTTTTGATTTTCTATCCCTTCCAGTTTCTAATTTTTTCCTTCTTTGTAGCCATGACAAAAGTACACATTTTGTATTTCTCCAATAGTTCTCATAACTTAGCTTGGCTGGGGGAAGGAGGTTTGGTGGTGGTCAGATGGATGGATGGATGGCTGGCCTGGGGGAGAAGTGGCTGGCTGGCAGGCTGGGTGGGTGGGGGCCGCAGGCCACCCCTCCAGGAAATGTGATCACCAGCCGCCACTGAGTTATAGGTTGGGGTGGTTGCCATTTTTTGTGTACCCTTGGAAAGCTGTACAACTCTGGACTGGAAGCACCAAAATGCAAATCACTTGGCAGGTAAATCAGCTCCCTTATATGTATTTATCTGTTTGCCTGGAGTTCAGCTTTAAGCACAAGTCATGTTCATTGGTCATTTGAAGTATAAAGAGACAATAATTGGCCCTTATAGAAGCCAACCTTAAGGTATACACCAGGTGGTACCTCACACCTGCTAGACTTTCGTCTTACTACCCGTCGGCGGACCCTCTTTGCTTCAGAAATTGTCTTCTAACGGGAGACCATCTCCACATTTGGTGGAGTTGCCCCAAGACCAGAACATTTTGGAAGAGGATATTCAACCTGATCACCGTAATCACGAATTGCCATCTCCCTAGAATACCAACTATTGCTCTATTAAACGCAGATGTCCCCAAAGTCCCCAAACACTCCCGTAAGGTAATTCACTTCATCTTCCTAGGAGCCAAAATTACTTTAGCTAAAGCGTGGAAGCAACCCAAGGTCTCTTTCGAGGCAGCCCGTCGTAAAATTTCTTGGATATTGGAGCAAGAAAAACTAGCCAGTATTATCACAGACTCCACAACTAAATTCGAAGCCACTTGGGAACCCTGGGCAAACTTCATGGGGATCTCTCTTATCCCGCGTTATCAAAACCCAGCTCCCCCGGACCCCCCTGATTGACCCTCTCTCTCTGTACTCTCTATTCTCCTACCTCTACTCTGCTCTTTTCCCTCTCTTTCTCTTTTTTCCTATTGGCCTGTGCCCTCCCAGCCTCCGGGGTGGGAGGCTCACAGTCCCTCCAGCTTTGGTTCATTGCATAGGTTAGGGGGCCCCAGTTCTTTCCCCTCTTATGAAGATATTATTCTCTTACCCGTTGATTGTTATTGACCCTGCTCCCGCTTTGGGCTTGGGCACTTATTCCCACAGCGGGTATAGGACACAGAACACTGGCCCCTCTGCCCGAAGTGGGAGCCTTTCAATGCCTAAGTCATGTTCCCTCATTTTTAACCTAATATGGTCCCATTGAGCTCATCCAGGATACCTGTCCACATTACACCCTGGGCTCCTCTGCCGGGCCAGCCTGTCGGTTGGGCGGTCCTATCCCTCTCCCCGCTTCGCAGTTTGTTCCCATGCGGGGGGGGGGTGCGATCGTTTGCCGGATGGTGGGCTGGCAGCGGGAGACCGAAGCCTACCCTCCTCCGTTGTGTATCCTGATTGTTCATTCCTTTTATATGCCTTTTGTCCTGCTCATGTATTAAACTACCTCTGTTGTGAACCAGTCCTTTCTGTTTTACGAACTCTGTACTGTATTTTATTTTATAAAAGATTTCAATAAAAACATTGAAAACAAAAAAAAGAGACAATAATTACCTCCCAATGGTACAGAGGCGGGTTTTAAATTATGGGCATTGCTGAAATGCTCCATCCTAAGAGTTTCATCTTTAGTTAGATCATTTGTAAGCCATGTTAGGATAAAATCACACCTGCATTTTTGGCTGACAGCATGGTTTGTCTGATGAGTAGCTATGAGAGGCAGCCCCATTGAAAGCAATGGAGCCTGCCAGCTCCTGCAGCGAATTGCAGCCAATCACATGAAAGTGCTATGCGACGATAACCTGTGAGCGATTGACCCTGGGTGCAGACTTTCTATGTCCAGGGCCAATCCCTCGCAAGTAATTGCTGCCTAGCTATTACATGAGAGCAGCTGCAATTAACTGCGGCCAGCTTCCTATTGCTTACAATGGGGCTGCCGTGGAGTGAAAAACGCAGGTGTGAATGTAGCCTTACTCTGCTAAAGGAAAGCAGGGTGGGGAGAGAATGTTGAAATGCTTCCTATTACAACAATGTGAGGTCATATAAATATTATAGCAGAAAGGCCCTTGAATTAGCATTTATTTTTGGCAACAGAAACCTGAAAAGATGTTTTGGAAAACATTGGAATGTACAGTATATAGTGAAGGACCAAGAAAAATAATATACATTGGGTACCAACCTGTGTACCAAAGATCTGTACACTTACCTATTTTCAGGCTGCTTTGGTCCGGTCATGTTGCCCCACAGGGACAGGAGAGGATGCTGCAGGGGAGAGGAGAGGGAACAACAACAACAGATGGGCCATTGATGCTTATGGGTGAGGTCACACTCCCAGGCATTAACAGCCATTGTTGGAGCGCTCTCTCTTCTTCCTTGCAGCTGCCGATGGCTGATACAAGGGAGATCATGCAACTGGGGCGGCCGGAAAATAGATGAGCATACAGGTCTTTCAGGATAGGTGCTTGGGGGGGATTTGCAGTAGTTAGGTAAAGACCAGGATTTCACTGTACGTCTTCTTTTAGGGCTTTTATTAGAGATAAGTTCAAAGCACACAAAAGGGTTATCCTCAGAGGTGTTGAGCAGCTTTCTGCTTCAATAATCAAAAACTGTACTTCAGACGACAGGCTTCCTCTTGCAGCACCAATACTCTGGCCTCAGCTTTTGTCCCCTGTCTGTTTTTCCACAGATGTCATTTCAAACTCTATGCACACATGTACCCCAACTGGCTGCTCTCAGCAACACTGGCTCACTCTTTGCTGGGTGGTGCCCTCCTATCTCCCTAGTGAAGCCCTGGACTCAGGGGCGTAACGATAGGGGTTGCAGGGGTTGCAATTGCAACCGGGCCCCATGGTCCAGGGGGCCCATGTGCCTCCCTTGTACACCTGAATAGGAGGGATGCCGGGGGTGGCATTTAGAGGACCCAATCTCCTCAATTTTCCTCTATCCAGTTTACTTGTCTTCTGTTGTTCCCAGGGCCCCTGTGTGCTTCCCTGGCCCCCCTGCTGCAGAACTTGTGAAAGGGCCCCACTGCAGTACCGTAATAAAGGGACCCACGATGGGAGTAAAGGGCCACAGGATCAGTGGGAAGAGGGAAGGGCCCTGGCCAGGGGTCCCTTCATAATTTCTTGCACCGGGGCCCTGAAGGTTCTAGTTACGCCTCTGCCTGGACTCTAGTCTGTTTCCTAACATAAGGCTTGAACAGAGCTGCACGATCAGTGTGCTGGTTGATAGCAAAACATAGACCCAGGGTTGCAGGCTTCCTTCCAATCTCTACGATGCCTCTGAGCTCCAGTACCCAATCTTGGACTGCAAAACCAGTTTTCTCCACTCAGAACAAACATCCTGGTGCTGCTCATTCTTCTTATATATATATATATATATATATATACACAGTTGTATGCAAAAGTTTAGGAACCCCTGACAATTTCCATGATTGTCATTTATAAATATTTGGGTGTTTGGATCAGCAATTTCATTTTGATCTATCAAATAACTGAAGGACACAGTAATATTTCAGTAGTGAAATGAGGTTTATTGGATTAACAAAAATGCGCAATATGCATCAAAACGAAATTAGACAGGTGCATAAATTTGGGCACCCCAACAGAAAAATCACATCAATATTTAGTAGAGCCTCCTTTAGCAGAAATAACAGCCTCTAGACTCTTCCTATAGCCTGTAATGAGTGTCTGGATTCTGGATGAATGTATTATGGACCATTCCTCCTTACAAAATGTCTCCAGTTCAGTTAGGTTTGATGGTTACCGAGCATGGACAGCCCGCTTCAAATCACCCCACAGATGTTCAATGATATTCAGGTCTGGGGGGCTGTGATGGTCATTCCACAACATTGTACTTGTACCTCTGCGTAATTGCCCAAGTAGATTTTGAGCAGTGTTTTGGGTCGTTGTCTTGTTTAACCGCTTGCCGTCCGCCCGCCGTCAAATGATGGCGGAGCGGCTCTCATTCCGGGCGGACGTCATATGACGTCGCCCCTGTAAGCCAGGATTGCGCGCGATCGGGCGCGCACATCCCGGCTCTGTCGGTGTCACCGACGGGGGTGAACAGCCATTGGGCATGGCTGTTTACCATGTGATCGGCCGTGACTTTGTCACGGCTGATCACAAATGGCACTTCCCCGATTCGCACTGCGCATGCGCGATCGGGAGCGCGCTGCGTGTGCGTGTCGGTGGCGGCGTGTTCCTAGGGAACACTGCCTGTCACCGACACAGGTATCAGCCGGCGGCTGATACCTTGTGATCTGCTGTGATCTACTTCACAGCCGATCACATCCAATGTAAACAGAGCGGTAACTCACTGTTACCCAGGGGAGGGCTGGCAGCCTTAGGCCTGGGGGGCAAGTCCAGTCAAGTGGCCCATTGAACCACCGAATCAGCTCACCATCCATGCCCACCTGGTTTTAGAATGGATATTGATGTTATGAAGCAAGACAAATATGATACAATGTGGTAACATCATTTAATGTTAATAGCAACAAAGGAGCTTTAACAAAAATGATGCATCAATGCAGCCTCACTACCCAGCAATGCAGCCTCACCAGTGCCCATCAATGCAGCCTCACCACCCACCAATGCAGCCTCACCAGTGCCCATCAATGCAGCCTCACCACCCACCCATGTAGCCTCAACCAGTGCCCATCAATGCAGACTCACAACCCACCAATGCAGCCTCACCAGTGCCCACCAATGCAGCCTCACCAGTGCCCATCAATGCAGCCTCACCAGTGCCCCCCCTTTGCCTGCAGTTGGGTGGAGAAAAAAGTGTGAACGGCAGCGGCCGTCGGCCATTTTGAATGTAAGTTAGGATGGCCTGGGGGGCAATTGCCACCCTGCCCCCTGGCCCAGCCCTCCCCTGCTGTTACCAGCTCTTTTCTCCTCACACAGTGTCCAGTGTGAGGAGAGAAGAGCTGGGATCAGTGAGTTACTGATCTGTGAAGTAAAGACACACTGACACATCCCCCCCTGCCCCCCAATGCACCTGTCACCCCAACAGTCACCCAATATGCCCGCATGAAGTGCACCTGTCATCATAAAGTACACCTGTCATCATAAAGTGTACCTGTCACCCGTCAGTGACCGTGGCCTGTCACCCGTCACCCGTCATTGACCGTGGCGTGTCAACCGTCACCTGTCATTGACTGTGGCATGTCACCCGTCACCCATCAGTGACCGTGGCCTGTCACCTGTCACCCATCACTGACCGTGGCTTGTCACCCATCACCCATCACTGACCATGGAATGTCACCCGTCACCCATCAGAGACCGTGGCTTGTCACCCAACACCCATCAGTGACCGTGGCGTGTCACCCGTCACCCATCAGTTACCGTGGTGTGTTAACCGGCACATCAGTGGCCTGTCACCCAACACTGACGTAGCCTGTCACCTGTCACTCATCACTGACCACCGCCAGTCACCCATCACCCATCAGTGACCATGACCAGTCACCCATCAGTAACCATCGCCAGTCACCCATCGGTGACCACCGCCAGTCACCCATCACCCATAAGTGACCACCGCCAGTCACCCGTCACTCATAAGTGACCACCGCCAGTCAACCGTCACTCATCAGTGACCACCGCCAGTCACCTGTCACCCGTCACGCATCTGTGACCACCGCCAGTCACCTGTCACCCGTCACGCATCTGTGACCACCGCCAGTCACCCGTCACACATTAGTGATCACCGCCAGACACCAGTCACCCATCAGCCACCACCGCCAGACACCCGTCACTCATCAGTGACCACCGCCAGACAAGCGGCACCCATCAGTGACCACCACCAGTCACCTGTCACCCATCAGTGACCTCCACCAGACACCCATCACCTATCAGTGACCACCAACAGACACCCGGCACCCATCAGTGACCACCGCCAGTCACCCATCACTTATCAGTGACCACTGCCAGTCACCCGTCATCCATCAGGTACTACTGCCAGACACCCGTCACCCATCAGTGACCACCGCCAGACACCCGTCACCCATCAGTGACCACCGCAAGGCACCCGTCACCCATCAGTGACTACCGCCAGACACCCGTCACCCATCAGTGACCACTGCCAGACACCCGTCACCCATCAGTGACCACAGCCAGTCACCCATCGGTGACAATCGCCAGTCACCTGTCAGTGACCGTCACACCCATGAGTAAACATCACCTGTAAAAGTCTCACACATTTGGCATCACCATACACGGGGGGAGTAGTAGAATGTATTTTGGGGGGTAATTTTTTCTATGTACATGCTATGTGTTGGAAATATCTTATAAATGGACAACTTTGTGTAAAAATAAAAGCGTTTTTCATTTTTTTGCCACATTTTCCAAAAACTACTGGAAAAAAATGACATGTTCAAACGACTCATTATGCCCCATAGATTATACGTTGGGGTGTTTGCTTTCCAAAATGGGGTCATTTTGTGGGCAATTCCATTGTCCTGGTGCTCCAGGACCTTCAAAAATGTAATAGGTAGGTGGTTGAGAAATGAGATGTGTAATTTGTATTTGTACCCGTAGAACGCCTGAAGGTGCTAGTTCAATGTTAGACCTCTGTATGTGGCCAGACTGTGTAAAAGTCTTACACATGTGGTATCTCCTTACTCGTGGGGAGTAGTAGAATGTATTTTGGGGTGTAATTTTTGCTGTGTACATGCTATGTGTTGGAAATATCATATAAATGGATAACTTTGTGTATAAAAAAAGCGTTTTCATTTTTTTCCCACATTTTCCAAAAACTACTGGAAAAACATGACATGTTCAAAAGACTCATTATGCCTCATAGATTATACGTTGAGGTGTTTTCTTTCCAAAATGGGGTCATTTTGTGGGCAATTCCATTGTCCTGGTGCTCCAGGACCTTCAAAAGTGTAATAGGTAGTTGAGAAATGAGATGTGTAATTTATGCTTGTAGAACGCCTGAAGGTACTAGTTCAATGTTGGGCCTCTGTATGTGGTCAGGCTATGTAAAAGTCTCACACATGTGGTATCGCCATACTCTGGAGGAATAGCAGAATGTATTTTGGGGTGTCATTTTTGCTATGTATATGTTATGTGTTGGAAATATCTTATAAATGGTCAACTTTGTGTAAAAAAAATGCGTTTTCATTTTTTTCCCACATTTTCCAAAAACTACTGGAACAAAAATGAACCATTCAAAAGACTCATTATGGCTCATAGATTATTAGTTGGGGTATTTGCTTTCCAGAATGGGGTCATTTTGTGGGCAATTCCATTGTCCTGGTGCTCCAGGGCCTTCAAAAATGTGATAGGTCGTCATGACATTAGATGTGTAATGTCCCTAGAATTCCTGACGACACTCCCTGCATGTTGAGCGTCTGCATGTGGCCAGGCTGTGAAAAAGTCTCAGACATGTGGTATCTCCATACTCAGGAGGAGTAGCAGAATGTGTTTTGGGGTGTAATTTGTGGTATGCATATGCTGTGTGTGAGAAATAACCTGTTACAATGACAATTTTGTGGGAAAAAAGAAAAGAAAAAAAAATCTTCATCTTGCAAAGAATTGTGGGAAAAAATTACAACTTCAAAAAATTCACCATGCCTCTTACTAAATACCTTGGAATGTCTACTTTCCAAAAAGGGGTCATTTGAGGGGTATTTGTACTTTCCTGGCTTGTTAGGGTCTCAAGAAATGAGATAGGCCGTCAGTATATTAGGTGTGATCAGGTGTGATCAATTTTCAATGATTGGCACCATAGCTTGTAGACTCTATAACTTTCACAAGGACCAAATAATATACACTTATTTGGGTTATTTTTACCAAAGATAGGTAGCAGTATAAATTTTGGCCAAAATTTACAAAGAAAAATTACTAATTTGCAAAATTTTATTTTGTTTATAAACAAAGAAAAAGGCATTTTTTCAAAAAATGTTCAATCTTTTTTTTATTTATAGCACAAAAAATAAAAAAAACCCTAGTGATTAAATACCACCAAAAGAAAGCCCTGTTTGTGTGAAAAAAAGGACGCAAATTTCATATGGGTACAATGTTGCATGACTGAGTAATTGTCATTCAAAGTGTGATAGCGCTGAAAGCTGAAAAATGGCCTGGACAGGAGGGGGGTTATCGTGCCCAGTACTGATGTGGTTAAATATCCAGCCTCGGCGTAACTTCAACTTTGTGACTGATTCCTCAACATTATTCTCAAGAATCTGCGGATATTGAGTGGAATCCATGCGACCCTCAACTTTAACCAGATTCCCAGTACCAGCACTGACCACACAGCCCCACAGCATGATGGAACCTCCACCACATTTTACTGTGGGTATCAAGTGTTTTTCTTGGAACGCTGTGTTCTTTTGCCACCATGCATAACGCCCCTTGTTATGACCAAATAACTCAATCTTTGTTTCATCAGTCAACAGCACCTTATTCCAAAATTAAGCTGGCTTGTCCAAATGTGCGTTTGCATCCCTCAAGCGACTCAGTTTGTGGCGTGTGTGCAGAAAAGGCTTCTTTCCCATCACTCTCCCATACAGCTTCTCCCTGTGCAAAGTGCGCTGAATTGTTGAACGATGCACAGTGACACCATCTGCAGCAAGTTGATGTTGTAGGTCTTTGGAGGTGGTCTGTGGGCTGTTTTTGACCGTTCTCACCATCCTTCCCCTTTGCCTCTCCAATATTTTATGTGGCCTGCCACTTCTGGCCTTAATTAGAACTGTGCCTGTGGTCTTCCATCTCCTCACTATGTTCCTCACAGTGGACACTGACCGCCTACATCTCTGCGATAACTTTTTGTAGCCTTCCCCTAAACCATAATGTAGAACAATCTTTGTTTTCAGGTCATTTGAGAATTGTTTTGAGGCCCCCATGGAGGAGAGTCAAAGAGAACAACAACTTGCAATTGGCCACCTTTAATACCTTTTCTCATGATTGGATGCACCTGTCTATGAAGTTCAAGGCTTAATGAGCTCACCAAACCAATTGTGTGTTCCAATTAATCAGTGCTAAGTAGTTACAGGTATTCATATCAACAAAATGACAAGGGTGCCCAAATTTATGCACCTGTCTAATTTCGTTTTGATGCATATTGCACATTTTCTGTTAATCCAATAAACCTCATTTCACTACTGAAATATTACTGTGTCCTTCAGTTATTTGATAGATTAAAATGAAATTGCTGAGCCAAACACCCAAATATTTATAAATGACAATCATGGAAATTGTCAGGGGTTCCTAAACTTTTGCATACAACTGTATACATGCATGGAAACTGCTCTCCTTAAACTGACAAACAATCTGCTAACAGCTAAAAGCAATGGACACTATTCTGTGCTACTCCTCATGGACCTCTCTGCTGCCTTTGACACAATGGGCCACCCCCTTCTCCCCTAAAAAACTCCACTCCTTTGGTCTCTATGACTGTACTATTCACTGGATCTTATCTTACCTATCCCACCATACCTCCAGTATCACTTACAATTCTACTTCCTCCTCTCCTCTTCCTTTCTCCATCGGGGTACCCCAAGGTTCTGTTTTTGGACCTCTCCTATTTTCAATCTACACCTCCTCCCCGGGTCAGTTGAGTGCCTCCCATGACTTTCAATACCATTTCTACGCAGATGACACCAAAATTTCTCTCTCTACCCTTCAGCTCACTTCATCTGTCTGCTCATGCATCACCAACTTACTAACAGACATATCAGCCTGGATGTCACATCACTTCCTCAAACTCAACCTATCCAAAAACTCATAATATTTCCACCCCCACATGCCTCTTCTCCTAATTTCTCTGTTAAAATTGATGGTTCAACTATCAACCTGTCCCCCCATGCCAAGGTTCTAGGTGTAATACTGGACTCTGAACTCTCCTTTTAGCCCCACATCCAATCACTGTCTAAAGCTTGCTGCCTCAACATCTGCAACATCTTCAAGATACATCCCTTCCTCACCAATGACACCACAAAGCTTTTAATTTACTCCCCGGTCATCTCTCGCCTCGACTACTGCAACTCCCTCCTCATTGGCTTACCCTTACATAGGCTATCCCCCCTTCAGTCCATCATGAATGCTGCCGCCAGACTCATCCACCTTACCAACCACTCAGTGTCTGCTACCCCTCTCTGCCAATCCTTCCACTGGCTTCCGCTAACCCAACTAATTAAAGGAGAAGTATAGTCAAAGCTCATTTGGCTATACTTTTCCTATGGATCACAGGAGTGCAATTCGTTTTGCACCCATTTTCAGCTGAAGTCCGCTCTCTGCTGATGTCATAGGGATCAGTCCAGGAGTCGGAATCCGCCAGGTACCTGGACTGACGCTCATCTCAGCCTCTCAGCGAGCCACTGAGAGACTGAGCCAGCCACTCCCCGCCCCTCCACAGCCCAACACCCCAGTGAGTGAGGAGGAAGCAGAGCGGAGAGCTGCTGATTGACAGTCAGCAGCTCTTTGCTCGAGGAGCTGTCAGAACCAAGCAATCGCTTAGTTCTCAGTGTAGATACACTGAGCACCGGGGGATGGGGCACAGATGCAGCCAGCAGACAGATGCAGCATCGGTAAGGTAAGTATAATTGGGGGGGGGGGGGGGAAATCCTTTACTTCTCTTTTAAATTCAAGATGATAACAATAAATTACAAAACCATCTACAACTCTGACCCCAACTTTATCACTAATTTAGTCTTAAAATACCAACCAAATTATCCTCTTCATTCCTCCCAAGACCTCCTGCTTTCCATCTCCCTTGACACCTTATCCCATGCTTGAACATGGTGGACAGTAAAATTCATAGAAGTCAAAAATATATGATCTGAGTAAAAGTGTACGATAAAAACCCGAGAGTACGAAAATCAATACATTGGTACCCATATATAAACGTACGATGATGGTGTCAGTGGTTTGACGCATTTTGTGGTCATTACCTCTCATCAGGAGCAATGCTTAGCGGATATTGAAATGGTGTATAAATAATCAGTGAATAGGACTAGAAAAAAACCTGGGGAAAGAAAAGGTCCACCCATACTTACAAGTAGGCTGTGACTATGAATAAAAATAGCAAACACTGGAGATGGGCTGGGGATGTTGTCTCACCCGGGAGCTGAGGCGGTATAGTGTAGTGGCAAGGCATGGAGCACCCACAGTAGGAGTGTGGCTGGAAGAACATGGACCAAACTATCCATAGAGGTGTAACTTTAATCAAAAAAATAAAGAAATGGATAAAATAGCAAATAGTAATGATGTGCAAGGACTAGAATGCACACGAGCATGAGTATTGGCATGCACATACTTGTACACATAGGCATTCGCATGCGCACATGTCCACAGATTGTGGCGTCCAGCAGCCTATTTCAATTGAGAGTCTGTCTGGCCTCAGTGCTGGATTGTCTTTTCAGCTCTGGTTCCTGTGTTCCTGGTTCTTGAAAGTTTGCTGTCCCTGACCCTGCTATGTCTGACACCTCTCTTGGATCAGCCCTGTCTGTTATGTCTGCTGCTTGTTTATGTTACTGACCTCGGCTTGGATTTATGACAAGGTCTCAGCCTCCTGACTTGGTACCTCACTGCCAGAACATTACCGACTTCTGCCTGTTTAAACTTTATACTGACCTTGCACCTGTCTGCCTGGTTGCTGCTGAACAAGGCTTGTGACCAGATTCCATACCACCACTGGAAGCACTCCTGTGTTTCCAAATTTCAGGTTCCTGGCACTTACGCCCTTCCACTGCCCTGGCAGCCCCTGTCTCATCTACCAGGGGTGCTTGGACAGGAATTGCGCAAGAGGCCATCCACCCCATCTCAGGCTCCAGTCAGGTATCTGACGCTGCCCATTCTGGAGATAAAGCCTTATGGAAACTTTAGAACATTGTTTTTGTGCTAGTATGCATGCTTGAGAGATGGAAGAAAACATTTGTAATCAGCATATTGTCCGGCATTTGTCAAGGCAGCCACTGTCAGACCACTGTCAACATATATTCTCAGCTTACTCCCAGTTCTCTGACCAAACCTGAACTTGAAAAATGATCAAGAGGACAGAGAATAAGATGCATAATGCTGGATACAGGGTAATTCTAGGGGAAAACATGTTTCAGTCTGCAAGAGACCTGAGATGGGGGGGGGGGGTTCACTTTACAGCATGACAATGACCCTAAACACTAAATTAAATATGCACTGGATCCAGAACCAGAAAGTCTTAGAATGAATCAGTCAAAGCTCAGACCTCCAAGCATCAGAGAATTAAGAAAATCCGAAAAAAAAAAATCATAAACAGTCATCACCCAACTTGACAGCATCTGAAAAATGTATGTAAGAACATTTCTCAAATACTGCATACTAATCCAGATGTTTAAATATGTTGGAGGATAATGTCAAAAGACTCACAGCAGTAATTTAAAATTAATACCATGTAATAAATTTACGAACAATCAGATTTTTGTTGAATTTACTCATGTTACTGTAGCCATGGCCCCAACCCCATAGGCCCAATAATGACCTCCAGAGCCAGGGACAGCTGACATCTATCTTCATAGTGTGGGTTACTAGGCATGGTGGTAACGGTTAGAAGAATCGAGTTGGGTGCCAGACACTTTGATGATGCAGAACAAAAGAGATTTATTTTCTCTTAAAGAACTGGGGAGAGAGGGTTAGGGCCAGGACACCCTTTTGGTGGGTGCAAAAGCACTTAGCAGATTCCGAGATTCACAAAAATAGGACAATAAAGTAATTGTATAGTCCCACATCCCTTCAAACTGAACTGTGCCTGACAACAGCTATTTTCTTTAGTATTGAACGTGGATTTTTTACTTCCACACAGATCGGTACACATACCAAACTTGATATCCCCATTGTGTAGTCCTGGCCTCCATCTCGCAGCCGCCTGCTGCAGCTTCATGAACTTGAACTCACAGTCTCTTAATTTGATTCCTTGGACTCCCACTGCCACTGGGAACCTTGAACTTCACACAGCCAACATCTTCCGGGTGTCCCCATGCTGACTTGCTGTGCCCCTTACTCGGCTCTTCAGCACAACTGCTGAACTCTCTTGTATATGTCACCCCCGCTATCCTGCTGGGTCCCTAGCTTGACTTCCACTGAGACTTTCCCAACTTCTCCACCATCCTTGGTTAGTGAAAAAGGCTAGTCTGGTACTCTCTCAGACTCTGAACTCCCTTGAGGGCGACCGTTTCCCCTTTACCTCTGACTCTGGTTTACACTTTGCCTCTGGCGACACAAATGGTTATTAAGAAAATCAGCGCCTGACCCTTAAAAAATTAATAATCAATCAAATTACGTGATGCAATGTGAAAATAAATATGTAAAATATCTGTGAAAAAATGTTTTATATGAGTATGTGAAAGAATATAGAATTCAGTGCAACAGTAAAGTGCATCTAGGGGGCTGCTGTACTCAGGATGTTCCTGCTATGAAGCTGTAATATAAAATTCAGCGCCTACCCTAATATTGGTGTTGTGTCAAACATATATATATCCAATAAGTATATGGGGCTGTATAACTGCAACTGATGAATCAAAAATTGCATTTCACATATCAGCAACCATATATATCATAAAAAAATTTTTTTAAAACAATAAACATTCATAGAAATAAAGTCCAAATATAAAGTGATGCGTGCTTCTTATAAGGTGCAAATCGGTGCTCATAAACTTCAAGGTGTTGTGAAAGTGACACACACTTCAGTGACCCCCTTTGTGCCCACACTCACCAGAGATTATGGACCCACTGCTTTTCAGTCAGTGGGTCGGAAAAGGCGATATTCTGGTGGGGGCTTGAGTCCGGGACGTCGCTGCTATTTCAAATGTGTGGACCTTTCCACTGACTCAATATCCAAAGGCACTCCTCTACTGCCACTTCCAGCTTTGTCTCCTACTTTTTCCCACCTCACCTCTCACCCGGAACTTCCTGCCTGTACCTCTGTACAGGCAGGAAGTTCCGGGTGAGAGGTGAGGTGGGAAAAAAGTAGGAGACAAAGCTGGAAATGGCAGTAGAGGAGTGCCTTTGGATATTGAGTCAGTGGAAAGGTCCACACATTTGAAATAGCAGCGACGTCCCGGACTCAAGCCCCCACCAGAATATCGCCTTTTCCGACCCACTGACTGAAAAGCAGTGGGTCCATAATCTCTGGTGAGTGTGGGCACAAAGGGGGTCACTGAAGTGTGTGTCACTTTCACAACACCTTGAAGTTTATGAGCACCGATTTGCACCTTATAAGAAGCACGCATCACGTTATATTTGGACACAAATGGTTGTCCTCCATTAGCAGCTCTGTCCCTTCACCCATGACAAAGAAGGGTTCTCCGGCCAGCAGAACCCGTGTAACTTGGTTAGGCTTCTGACATGAAGCCCCAACCCCACGCTGCTGCTTCTTGTCCTGGGTAGGCCTCAGACTGCCTAGCAACTAGGTGCTCCCGGATAGGCCCCAGGCTTCTGGCCTAGCAGCCTGGAGTCTTCAACACACATCCACCCAGACAGCCATCCAGGTGTTACAGAATAACAATCACTTCATTCATCCCAAATAATTAGGCTCTCCCAGCAGGCTATGGGGCCCAAGAAAACCCCTACCAATTGGCTAGGGCAACCTATACATTCATTTTCCAAGTTCATAGGTACCTTGCCATTCCAATGCCATACGTAGCAATGCCATCCAGTGGCAGAGGAGAGAGGTACATCGAAATCAGAGTTATGAAAATCAGGAGATCCCCTAACAATTGGCCAGGCTAGTTACCACCCAGCAAACTAGATTTGACAGCATCCTTGTTCAAGACCAGGGTGCTACATTACGATACAAAATATTTTGAGCCTTCAAAAAATATTGTAACATTCATTTGAAAGCCAGGTAACACTACAAAATGGGGAAGTCCACGTGGAGTAAATGCATAGGACTGTAAAAGCGAAACATTGCTCAGTGGTTTTTCATGCTGACCTTCACGTTACTACAACGTCCAGTAGAGATGTGAAGGTTGCTGGGAAGAACCACCCTGAAGAATAAGGAGAACAATACTCCTGAAAATCTTGGTTTCCCAATAGACTTCAAAAGAGTATTCATCCATAAAGGAGCTGCGTCCTGATGGTATAGGCAGCAGTACATTTATATATTCTCCCAAGTGGAGTCAAAGCCAGCAATAAAAGCTTGGCAAAAGTTCTAATCCACCTCAACTCTATGCACAACTAAAGTTTTTACTGAAGTTGGGCTTTGACTTGGAGTTTGGATTTGGGGTTGCGTTTGGGTTGATTTTGTAGTAGAGTTGGGTTTGGTGTTGGTTCTGTGTAAAGTCCACCAAAATATGGTGTGCAAGAGGATGTTGGGGAATACCTTCCTTCTTGTGACAATGCTTGGGCCCAGTGATTGGCCTCTATACACATGCGTCCCCATACCCAAAAGCACTGCATACCTTGTGGTCGCTTCCACAGGAATAGGTATAGGATACAAGAAGGGTGAGTATAAAGTGTTCAGGGGTTACGCTTTACACAAAACCTGTCACTTTGGACTGAATAAGTAAGTTGACAGTGTCTCTTAAAAGTAAAATGACTGGTTGGCTTACCCTATAATTGCTTTTTCCACATCACTCACTTAGCCAAGGTCTTTATTTCAAACATGGATATTCTAACATAGGAAAGAAAAGGTGGCTGAGCAATGCAAAAGAATTCAATCACCTTAGCAATTGGCGTCAGGAAAAAACTTAAAATTATTGTGTACAGTGAAAAATCACAGTTTTTCAATTTGAGAATATTTAGGGAATCGGAAACTTTATTGCAATGCCAGCAGTCCCATACAAAGCTAAAATCAATGACTACATCCAAACAAACAACGGCATAGCATAGAATTCAATTCACGTCCTAAGCTTCCACCAGACTGTGAACCAAAAGTGACATAACAAACAGCTCGGTGACAAATACATTTACAGATATTTATTTAGCTAAGGACGTTGTTTAGAAAAAGTAAACAGGTTTCAGAAATTATTCAGAGCAATGTCAATAGAGCGAGTGTGACTTGCATGATTCATTGCATCCACTTAAAAAAGCAAATTATTATTTGCCATATTTCCAGTGCTGAAACTGTGAAGGAGACAACCTCCCAAACTCAGAAATCACCACTGTCGCATCAACTTTTAGAATTATTGTGTTATACTAAAAAACTTTTTAAAGGGAAAATATAATTGTTTTGTTAGTCAATTTTATTATATATATATATACAGTATTTCAATGCTGGTAAGTTATTTGGCTCCTGTCTATATTGGCCCTAGTATGTGTATGTATGAATGTGAGTGAGGGACCTTAGATTGTAAGCTCCTTGAGAGTAAGGACTGATGTAAATGTACAATGTGTATGTAAAGCACTGCGTAAATTGACGGCGCTATATAAGTACCTAAAATAAATAAATAACTAAATCTCACAAAAGTGAGTACACCCCTCACATTTTTTGTAAATATTTTATTCTATCTTTTCAAGCTAACAACAAAAGTGAGTACACCCCTAAGTGAAAATGTCTAAATTGGGCCCAATTAGCCATTTTCCCTCCCTGGTATCATGTGACTCGTTAGTGTTACAAGGTCTTAGGTGTGAATGGGGAGCAGGTATGTTAAATTTGCTGTTATCGCTCTCACTCTCTCATACTGGTCACTGGAAGTTCAGCATGGCACTTCATGGCAAAGAACTCTGAGGATCTGAAAAAAATTATTTTTTCTCTACATAAAGATGACCTAGGCTATAAGAAGTTTGCCAAGACCCTGAAACTGAGCTGCAGCAAGGTGGCCACGACCATATAGTGGTTTAACAGGACAGTTTCCACTCAGAACAGGCCTCGCCATGGTCGACCAAAGAAGTTGAGTGCACTTGCTCAGCATCATATACATAGGTTGTCTTTGGGAAATAGACATATAAGTGCCGCCAGCATTGCTGCAGAGGTTAAAGGGGTGGGGGGTCAGCCTGTCAGTGCTCAGACCATACGCCGCACACTGCATCAAATTGGTCTGCATAACTGTCAGAAAGAAGCCTCTTCTAAAGATGATGCACAAGAAAGCCCAAAAACAGTTTGCTGAAGACAAGCAGACTAAGGTCATGGATTACTGGAGCCATGTCCTGTGGTCTGATGAGACCAAGATAAACTTATTTGGTTCAGATGTGTCAAGCGTGTGGGGCGGCAACCAGGTGAGGAGTACAAAGACAAGTGTGCCATGCCTACAGTGAATCATGGTGGTGGGAGTGTCATGGTCTGGGGCTGCATGAGTGCTGCTGGCACTGGGGAGCTACAGTTCATTGAGAGAACCATGAATGCCAACATGTACTGTGACATATTTAAGCAGAGCATGATCCCCTCCCTGGACACTGGGCCACAGGGCAGTATTCCAACATAACAACCCCAAACACACCACCTCCAAGATGACCAATGCCTTGCTAAAGAAGCTGAGGGTAAAGGTGATGCACTTGCTAAGCATGTCTCCAGACCTAAACCCTATTGAGCATCTGTGGGGCATCCTCAAATGGAAGGTGGAGGAGTGCAAGGTCTCTAACATCCACCAGCTCTGTGGTGTCATCATGGAGGAGTGTAAGAGGACTCCAGTGGCAACCTGTGAAGCTCTGGTGAACTCCATGCCCAGGAGGGTTAAGGCAGTGCTGGAAAATAAAGATGGCCACACAAAATATTGACACTTTGGGCCCAATTTGGAAATTTTCACTTAGTGGCATACTCATTTTTGTTGCCAGCGGGTTAGACATTATTGACTGTGTGTTTAGTTATTTTGAGGGGACATTTCTTCAGTGTTGTCACATGAAAATATATAATAAAATATTTACTAGGCTATGAAGATGAGGGAAGATGGATGTTCTGCATTCCTCACACACTTCCTGTTCCTCCATAGACCCCGAACAGTGAGCATTGCCATCCTAGGACAAGAAATGTGATACTGGCAGGGTCACCAGGTGAAAAAAAGGAAATGGAACATCTAAGAACTTGTAGGCCCAGCTGCAAAATGTAAAAAAATGTGTTCTTGGGTTTAGATATATATAACATCCTCATCTGGTTAGGCTGCTAGGTAAATTTTGTTTTCGGTTCCACTGTAGTGAGTGGATCAGTGATTGATTGTTTTGGTCTGCATGGCATTTCCTGAGCTGAGAGTTTGATTTCTCCCACCTGCCCCTAAAAGAAGTTTGCAGAGCATAGGGCAGTAGGATTCAAATGAGTAGTTGAATATTTATCATGCCCCAGCCAATCCCTGATAGGAGGCACCCAGAAGGTGGCTGGGGAGGTGTCAGCAAATTTCCATTAGCTGTGTTCATGCGCGTACGCTGGCGTGCATGTTGGTGTGCATGCCCACCACTAAGACTGGCACCAAGCAGGCTATTTAAACAGTACTGAGGCACTGGGACTTTGCCTTATGGTCTTTAATGTTCCTGCATATCTGCTGCTTGTTCTGTATCTGATCTTCTATTGCTGATCAAATCTGCCCTGACTACACTTGAACTCCGCCTGTACCGACCCCTGGCTTGCCTCTGGACCACTTCTTTGCCTGCTCCCTCTGCCTACCTGCCTCACTGTGCTGACTCTGGCCTGGACTCTGACTATTCTTCTGCCTGCTGCTTTGCTCCTGATATGCCTGCTAGTTCCTGACCCAGCATGCCTGACCTTGCTATATACCCAGAACCTGTGGCTTTCATCTGTACTCAACCATCTGCAGCCTGCCAAGTGCCTGTTGTTTGACTGCCAGTGACCTGCCAGCCTGCCATTCCTGCTGTTCAGAGTCCAGCCTACATCTGAGTACAGACAGACGACTTATCCACATCTGACTCTGCAGAACTGCCAGTGACTCTTGCCACTCTGGGCTTTTGTGCCTCCTGTTTCCCAGGGGAGTAGGAGGTGAAAAAGAATGCCTATCTCACCACGCCAGGCTTCCTCACCAGGTGCATGACAGGAGGTGATAAATGTGCAGAAGTCTTGAGCAAAGTGTTCTTATCCCTCCAGAGAGGGCTCTAGTTATCTTGGGGCTGCTGCCCCTAGAGGCAGCTTTACTGAGACAAGAAATTACAGTCTGGGCTCAGCAGCTGCTGGGATGAGGGCCTTGACAGGATTACCAAATGATCACAATTACTGGAGGGCTCTGCCTGAAAGTCCTGGTCTGGAGAAGGATCTTGTTATGTCCCTCACTGAGGATCTACCTGTGAATGCTGGATGGCAGACAGCTTCTGGGGCACTATGAGTAAAGACCTTGCTGGGGTGGGGACTAATAGCTGTGCAAGTGCAGCTGGGAACTAAGTGACAGAATTTGCTATATTTGCTATATGGACTGCTGCTGTAGGGCCCCATATATACCCATTCCCTGTTATTTCCAGAAAAGCTGCTATTGGAAGATTAGAGAGCAATTTGTCCTCCTATTGTGCTACTGATAAGTTTTGAGTATCCTGTGACCCTAAACCTCTCTCCTGTTAAAGTTTCTTATAAAGTTTATCCTAACCACTTCACCCCCGAAAGGATTTCCCATGTTAGGACCAGAGCACTTTTTGCGATTCGGCACTATGTTGCTTTAACTGACAATTGCGCGGTCGTGCGGCGCTGTACCCAAATGAAATTTGTGTCTTTTTTCCCCCACAAATAGAGCTTTCTTTTGGTGGTATTTGATCACCTCCGCGTCATTTATGATCACTACTATAAATTAAAAAATAGTGACAATTTTGCAAAAAAAAAAAAAAAACAATATTTTTTACTAAAATACAAAACCAAAAAAGAAAAATATAAAAAAACTAATTTACTCATCGGTTTTGGCCAATTTATATTCTTCCTCATATTTTTGGTAAAAAAAAAATCACAATCCGCGTCTATTGATTGGTTTGCGCAAACGTTGCCGTGTTTACAAACCATGAGAATTAATTTCTGGCGTTTTTACAATTTTTTTTTTTACTGGTAATGGTGGCGATCTGCGTTTTTTATCGGGACTTTGATATTGGGGCAGACATGTCGGACATTTTTGACACTTTTTTGGGACCAATGACATTTATACAGTGATCAGAATTTTAAATATCCACTGATTACTGTATAAATGTCATTGGCAGTGAAGGTGTTAACCTGTAGGGGGTTAACTGTGTTCCCTAGGCGTGTTCTAACTGTGAGGGGGCTGGGCTACCATAGGCATAAGAGATCTAACTGATCCCAGTGACAGCAATCTGTAGATCTTTTAAATGCCTACTGAATGCTTTACATCAGCAGTTCCCCGTTCTTTGTCTCTGCCAGGTCATCGCGGCTTGCCGGCGTACATCGGGCCCACCCGAGCAGCGGGCACACTCCTGCAGAGTGTGGTGGGCGTTTATAGACGGCGATTCACGCTACACTGCCACAGTGCAGCAGTAAATATACACAAACCAGTCGGGGAACCGGTTAAAAAGATATCCACTAGGGTTAGCCTAAATTGTTGGTGTGCAGGGAACTGTGCTTGTGTGACTGGCAGCCTCTGCACCACAGTGGGAGACCTGGATACATTCTCATCGGCCCCTTTGGGGGTAAGTACTACATATACTTTAACCACTTGCTGACCGCCGACCGGCGTCTGACGGTGACAAGGTGGCTCGTTATCGCAAACCGCCATCATATGACGGGGGCTGCGATAACTAGTACTGTGAGCGTGCGCACGCCGCCGGAGGTGCGCTAGCACACTCATTGTGTCCAGGGGGGCCAGGGAGGGGGTACGGCGGACTCGATCGCCGCCGGATACCCAGAGGTCCGTGTATGTAAACATGGATCTCCGTTCTCATAGAGGGGGAATGGCTGTGATCACAGGCTTCCTGTATATGGAAGCCTTGATCACTCCCTTCCCCCTGCCAGCCCAGCACCAATACAGTTAGAACACACCCAGGGAACACAGTTAACACTCCTTTAACGCCTCCTTTAGGTTAACCCCCTCACTGCCAATGGCATTTACACAGTAATCAGTGCATTTTTATAGCACTGATCGCTGTATAAATGCCAATGGTCCCAAAAAAGTGTCAAAATGGTCCGACATGTCCGCCCCAATATCGCAGTACTGCTAAAAATCGCAGATCGCCGCCATTACTAGTAAAACATTTAAAAAAATAAAAACCCCAGAAATGAATTCTCATCATGTGTAAACGCGGCAACTTTTGTGCAAACCAATCAATAAATGCCGATTGCGATTTTTTAACCAAAAATATGAGGAAGAATATAAATCAGCCAAAACCAATGAAAAAAATGTTTTTTTATATTTTTTTTTGGATTTGTATTTAAGGAAAAAGTAAGAATTATTGATTTTTTTTTTGCAAAATTGTCGCTTGTTTTTCATTTATAGTGGCGATCAGACATGACGCAGAGCTGATCAAATACCACCAAAAGAAAGCTCTATTTGTGGGAAAAAAGGACGCAAATTTAGTTTGGATACAACGTCGCACGACCGCAGAATTGTCAGTTAGAGCAGCGCAGTGCCGAATCGCAAAAAGTGCTCTGGTCCTAAAGTGTGAAATCCTTCCGGGGCTGAAGTGGTTAAGGTTAACCATCACTTAAAAAGTCTAATAGGAAGACTTTGGGGGTGGGAGGGAATGAAACCAATTTGCATGTACCATTAATTGCCTAAACTTTATGTCTTGATATACTATTTATTTGGTATATTTTACTTATAATATTTTTATTGTTATTATTGTATTGTTAGTTTTATATAAAGTCCCCGCTGCATTTTTTTAACTTATGGTGGCCATACACCATACGAAAAATTGGCCGAACAAGTTTTCTAAAAACTAACACATGGTCATGAGATCTTGCCATCATGTAATGACAGAAATTTGATCGATAAATCGTTCAAATGACACAAATTAATCAATTTTTCTTAGGTTTTGTCACATAAGACCAGTGCAAACTGTTTGGGCGAGAAACACATTAACCTTTCAATTTATCGTCCGTTCGGCTGAAGTTTTCCAAACCTTTTCTTCGATTTATCGGCTCAAAAACGGCACAACCAATTTTCTAAATGACAGATTTTCGAACGACTTTTCGTCTAGTGCATGGCCAGCATAAGGCTCAGCTTTAGTTACGCTAGTTTGTAGCAGGTTTGTTTTAAGACCCAGCACTAAAACCCTTTCTCTATAGTTGTTCACGAAAACGTCAACTTGACATACTGGATTGAGTAAACATTTGCAAGGCACAGCCCGTTACTTTTAATGAGATCTCTGAGCTGTTATGAGCCCAGTAGTAAATCATTATGCAATAAAGCCTTGTTTTATATATATGTTACTGTTACCATTAATTGTAGACAAGAGCTAGGATAATGGACTGATGCAACCATCCATGCAGGTGAGTTCTGAAACTGTCATGTCAAGCACAATAGCCCCATATGTTCCAAATTTCAATTTCCAGACTAAATATTTTTCAAATGTCACTAGAGGGCAACAAATTGCAGGCTGCTACTTATTAGCTGATATCTTTTTTTCAAGGAATCGGTCCTTCCTCTAGCTGTGGCTGGACATGCCAACTGTAGATTTGTGCACTCTCTTGCGGGCGCTTCTTTGATTCTAACAGAGATATCACCAGGCACTGAATATGAATAGAGCTGATCCAAAATTTGGATTGTGTTAGCAGAGGTATAACTAGAACCTTGAGGGCCCCAGTTCAAGAAACCAAGAGACCCTTCCCACTGATCCCAGGGTCCTTTAATCCCATCATGGGACCCTTTATTACCCAGTTCGGCCACTGGTGTTTTGTTTATTTTTGTTGTTTTATTTTTTTACCATCTTATTTTTTTTTTTTTTCAGTTTTATTTTTTATATTTTACATGTTTTTAGGACCCCGGTTGGGGCTTTGGTTAAATATCAGGCGTCTAAACAGACCCCTAATGTCTCAATTTTGAGACAGAGAAAGGGACTGAGAACAGATTCATCAGTCCCTTTCTCTGCAGCCTCATGGACAGGAATAGCTCTATACAAAGCTTCCCGTTCATTGCTAAACGGAAGCTTAGCAAACACATTGCCCCGGCAATGAATAAATAAAATAGAAAAAAAAAAAACAGTCAGTGATTAGAGTTGAGCGAACCCAAACTGTAAAGTTCGGGTCCGTACTGAGGCCGGGAAGCACACAGGAGCCCACTGCAGCAGGACAGGGATAGGGAGGCACCGGGTGCAGCATGTAAAGGAACCAGTGTCTTCCATTTCCCTTCTGCAGTTGCTGAATATCTACAGGAAGAAAGAGGAGGAGAAGTGGTCATTCAGCGACTACATAAAGGGATCGGTTCCTCGACATGCTGCCACCCCCACCGCCCTCTTATCCAGGTGTATAGGGGGGCCGCACAGGCACCCTGGGACCAGGGCGCAAATAGCAACCCCTGCAACCCCTGTATGTACACCCCTGTGTGTTAGATTTCATTACTTTGATGTTCTGAGCCAAATTTGTTTTTTTGCAATTCATATTCCCAAAAGGCTTCTAAGGGAAGGATCCAAAGGTTGCCTTATCTGTGCTTCTACTTTTGTCTGAGCACCCTTACCTTGACTGCCAATGCCACCAGGACAATTTTGCACACTTACTTTTTGGAGCCAGATTCAGATTCCTTCTGACTTCAATGAGACTTCTGGTTTGGAAAGTTCACATTTTGAAAGATTGGCGGAACCACGCGTGATCAAATTTTTCAAACGTTCTCTCATCTCTAAAAATAAATTCTGCTCAGTTCTCTAAAAGAGAAGTTGTTTGTTTGTTGTGTTCGCCTGCTATGACATTGTACTGATTCTATTGTTCACCTCTCCTCTGACTCCTGTATTTAAATGTATTGCCAGGGCTGGCTTTCCATTACTGGAGTCAGTAGGCACACAGTAGCAAATCAATACCCCTCTGCTAATGTCACCACTTTTACGCTGAATATTTTCTTGTATTTCTTATCTTGGCTCAACTACCAAAGTGGAACTAAAGTCCAAAAGTAACAAAATGTGAGTAGACGGGCTCTCAGGGCCGGCCCTACCATGGGTCCCACTGGGATCATGGGTCCCAGGCGTCACTTTAAGAGGAGCGGCACTCAGCCCGGCTAGCAACACGGGCATTCTGACTGCCCGTGCCTGAGCATGCAGTGTCATCATTGCGCTGGGCAGCAGGGCCACCACTGTACAGTGCACCGCCGCTGCCTCGCATCATGCCCGCTCAATAGCTGCTGCCTCTCTGTCACTGTAGTCAGGAGTCCAAGTCAGGACTGTGCCGGGCGGGGCTCAGGAGCAGAGCGGGGGTGGACCATGGAGGCGTGCTTACTCCGCTGGCTCCATCGAGGTGGAACACAGGACAGGTAGGCGGCAGGCCGCAGAGCAGTCCGCAGGCTTTAGAAGTCACCAGTACCCAACAGCCACCGCCGTTCCGCCACAGCACCACCGCTGAGGAGCTGCCTCGCCCTCTGTACCTATCAGGAGGGAGGAGGTGAGGATCATCACAAGTCAACAGCACTTTCTGCAGCCAGTCCGAGTGTACAGTAAACTGTAAGTACACATTAAACACTGTACATGTGCATTCACACACATGACATGACACAGGAACTTGCCAAGGTGCCCAGCCAGCCAGAAAGCCTTGATTAAAGTATGGCATTGTGTGATTGTGGGCAGTGGACCGTGGGGAGATTTTCATCTTAGATCATGGCCCAGTGTATTAGTATATATATATGTATATCTACATATTATATATACTAATACACTATATATACATATGTATGTGTACATTTCAGTGATTATCTTTGACCTATAGGGAAATTGTTGTAAATTATAGCATCTGTGCTGAACACATTTAGTATGTATATATATATATATGTTTTCCTTTAGCCCCAGCCCATTTCTATATCTACATTGTGCCATTGTATTAAGAAGCTGCTGCTTGTTAAAGCGGTTGTATCCCCTAATTTTTGATTTTTACCTACAGGTAAGCCTATAATAAGGCTTACCTGTAGGTAAATTAATATCTCCTAAACCTGTGCGGTTTAGGAGATATTCACCCTGCATGCAGCCACTGACGGATAGCACCGGACCTTGCCGGAAACATGGGCTCCAGCACCGATGTGTGGGAGTGACGTCTCGGGGGATCCTTCTGGGTTCGCAACTCCGGCGCTGTGAGTGGCTGGAGCCGCGAACCCCCAAAGGAAATGTCAGCTCCCTCTGTAGGGACCGAGCGGCCCTGTCCGTTCCAAGGTAAGTATATCATAATGAGCTGATATGCAGTGCATACTAGCTCATTATGCCTTTGCCTTACAAGTGTTTTTATTTATTTATATTTTTTTTTTTAGGGGGGGGGGGATACAACTGCTTTAAACTACTTTTCTTCCTACAATCCCCAGTGTTATATTACAGTATGTGCCCCAGTGCATGTTATTTATAAAAACAATGCTGCTTCATACCTAATTTCAGAGTGCCACTTGGCGCTTATGTGATCACCCACGGCTCTGCTCCCGGCTGATGTCAGCTAGGTATTCTCAGCCCTGCCTGCTGTAGCTGTTGGATCAGCGGCGGGTGATAATGTAAGCGCCGAGTGGCACTCTGAAATTAGATATGAAGGAGTATTGTTTTTATAAATAACATGCACTGGGACACATACTGTCATATAACACTGGGGATTGCGCAAACTTCTCTTATCTCTGGTAAGAGTATTTTTTACTTACCTGGTGGAAGTGCACAGTATTTGATCACCTCTGCGTCATTTCTGATCGCCGCTATAAACAAAAGAAGAGCGACAATTTTGCAAAAAAACCCAAATTTCTTACTTTTTGCTAAAATACAAATCCAAAAAAAACATATAAAAAAACATTTTTTTTCATCGGTTTTGGCCGATTTATATTCTTCCTCATATTTGTGATAAAAAAAAAATCGCAATCGGCGTATTGATTGGTTTGCGCAAAAGTGGTCGCGTTTACGGATGATGAGAATTCATTTCTGGAGTTTTTATTTTTTACTAGTAATGGCGGCGATCTGCGATTTTTAGCGGTACTGCGATATTTCAGTGGACATGTCGGAACATTTTGACACTTTTTTGGGACCATTGGCATTTATACAGCGATCAGTGCTATAAAAATGCACTGATTACTGTGTAAATGCCATTGGCAGTGAAGGGGTTAACCTGCAGGGGGCGCTCTAAGGGTTAACTGTGTTCCCTGGGCGTGTTCTAACTGTGGGGGGACTGCCCTAGCAGGGGAAGGGAAGTGATCACAGCCTCCATGTAGAGGAAGGCTGTGATCACAGCCCTTCCCCCTCTCACAGAACGGAGGTCCGTGTTTACTTACACGGACCTCCGTTCTTTCACTCCGGGGGGGCATCGCGGGTGGCCGGCGGAGATCGAATCCGCCGCACCCGCTCCCTGGCCCTCCTCGGACACAGTGAGCGTGCAGGCACGCCTCCGGCGGCGCGCGCGCGCTCACTGGGCTCGATCTCTCGGCCACCGTCATGTGACGGCGATCCGCGCAATAGAGCCACCTTGTCGCCGTCAAATGCCAATCAGCGGTTAAAGAACATCTCAGAAGAGTAACCAGCAAAGAAACCCGTATTCACTATCTGGGCAAAACCGTTCAGAATGAAATCATCCAGTTACTGGCAGGACAAATCAGACACAATTATGGGAAACCTGAATGCTGCAAAATATTACTCTGTAATTCTTGACTGTACACCTGATATAAGCCATTCTGAACAAATGACTTTAATGGTGCGTTTTTGTAACAGCAACAGACTCAGGTGTAAATGTCAGAGAACATTTCTTGGGGTTCATCGACATAGATGATACTACAGGATCTGGGATGACAAAGATACTTCTTGAGAAGCTTGAAGAAATGGAAATTGATCTTAAGGATATGAGAGGACAAGGATATGACAATGGAGCTAATATGAAGGGAAAAAACTGTGGTGTACAAACGGAGTGCGAGAGTTAAATCCCAGAGCCTTTTTTGTCCCGTGCAGTTCCCATTCATTGAACTTGGTAATCAGCGATGCTGCCTCGGCATGTTCTGAAGCTTCTGAGTTCTTTAACATAGTACAAAGTGTATATGCATTCTTCTCTGCATCTACCCACCATTGGCAAATCCTAAAACAACATCTTGGACATTCACAGATTACAGTGAAACCACTGAGCACCACACGATGGGAGAGTCGCGTGGAAGCAATGAAGGCTATCCGAAACCAGGTTGGCAAAATTTATGATGCCATAACTGCAATTATGGAGGATGGTACTTTAACAGGAGCAGCTTGTGGTAAAACACTGGCAGAATGCAGAGGAATTACAAGGAATATATGTAATTTTAAATTTCTTTGTGGTCTAGTGTTGTGGCATGATGTACTGTTCCATGTAAATATTGTAAGCAAAAGACTGCAAGGGCTTGATGTGGATATTTCTGCAGCAGTTAAACAACTTCAGATGACAAAATCATTCCTCCAGACTTATCGATCAGATGAGGAATTTGAAAAGGTTTTGAAAAGTGCAGAAAAAATGGCAGAGGAATTTGAAATTGAGCTGGCTTTTCACTTTGCAGAAGTTCGGGCTCGCCACACAGGGGAGTCACTAAGGGGGGACCTCAGGGGGCCATGACCCCACCAATTTTACTGCGTGCCCCCCCATTTGCCCCCCCAAATATAACAGTTGTATAATACGGCTGGGCGCCGGCGCCATGGCTCGCCGGCTGTCCAAGTTAAGTTCTGACTAGTGACTGGTCACCTTATCTGTCAGTCTCCGTGTCTCGAGGAAGAGGAAATCTGGGGGATTGACTAGGTGATGTCACGTGACGGCCGCCGCCCGCCACTGTTACTTATGGGAGTTGCAGTCCACTCCGTGGTAGGCTGACGGCAGCTGTGTGTCTAGTGCAGGGTGCACTGTTCAAGCACAGGCAGCAAGATTAGCTAGCTCCCAGCCTGCTCTGCTCTCAGAGTGTGAAGTCTGGACTCTGTCTGGAGAGCATGCAGCACACGCAGCCAGCCTGCGTGTGCGTACGCTGATGTTAGTGAGCTTGCTGAGTGGCTGAGAGCCTCATGGCGCGGTGGCGACTAGGGAGGGAGGGAGACACACATGGCTACACAGGGCAGACATCCAAGTTGTTGACCCCAGGAGGAGCTGAGCTTGAGGAGCATCACCCACCCCCTCCCAGGACTGGAGAAGGCTGTGCAAGGAGGAGGACCTGTCCTGGCTGCTGAGCCTGAGCTGGCAGCTACCTGCCATTGGCCCATAAATGAGGTGAGAGACCCTGACACCCCCAGCTGACCCCCATCATCCAATCTATCCCCCCCATACACCTAATTTGCCCTGCCCCAGTGCCCATGGGCCATGGCCTGTGAATCCTGCTGGGGGCTGGCCATTGCCTGTGGGTCCTGCTGGTCTGTGGGTCCTGCTGGGAGCTGTCCATTGCCTATGGCTCCTGCTGGGAGCTGGCCAGTCACCTGTGGGTCTTGCTGGCTACTGGTCATGGACTACAGGCCAGCAGGACACACAGAGCAGCAGGACCCACAGGCCATGGCCAACTCCCAGTGGGACCCACAGGCAATGGCCAGCTCCCAGCAGGACCCACAGGCAATGGCCAGCTCCCAGCAGGACCCACAGGCAATGGCCAACTCCCAGCAAGACCCATAGGTCATGTTCAGCTCACAGCAGTACCCATAGGCTATTGTCCACTCCCAGCAGGACTCACAGGTCCGCAGCCAGCTCCCAGCAGGACCCACAGGTTGTGGGCCCTGCTAGGAGCTGGCTGCGGACCTGTGGGTCCTGCTGGTCACTGACCTGTGGGTCCTGCTGGCCTGTGGGGCCTGCTAACCACTAGCCTAGGGTGATCAGAGGTCCCCAGTTTCCAGAGACAGTCCCCAGACTGAGGACACTGTCCCCAGATCAAGTCTGACAGAATTTTACAGCTGGACATAGCAAACTTACTTACATGTATGTAATGACTCTATCGACAGAATTTTTTACAGGACAAACAATTCCTTTTATGCCCATTGGAATATTTCATGTTTATGCGTTTGATGCCCATTGTCAAGAATATTTATGCATTTGATGTCCATTGTCAGATGCCCATTATCAGGAATATGTATGCGTTTGATGCCCATTGTCAGGAATATTTATGCATTTGATGCCCATTGTCAGGAATATTTATGCATTTGATGCCCATTATCAGGAATATTTATGCGTTTGATGCCCATTGTCAGGAATATTTATGCGTTTGATGCCCATTGTCAGGAATATTTCATGTTATGCGTGTGATGCCCATTGTCAGGAATATTTTGTGTTTATGCGTATATATCTCTATATCTATAGCTATATATATATATATATATATATATATATATAATTGTGTTTTATGGTTGGCCCCTTGACCCCCCTACTTTTGTCCCTGTCCCCTCATGTGCCCCCCTTAAATATGAAAGCTGGAGACGCCACTGTCGCCACAGAAGTACCCATTTTGACTATGAGTCAGAGGATGAAAGCATCAGTGATCCTAAACAACAGATGAAAGTACATTTTTTTTCCAAGCTCTAGACTCTGCTATCCAGGCACTGGAAGAATGTTTTTTACAGCTCCATGAACACAGCAATGTCTTTGGGGTGCTCTATTACATTCCCAAACTCAAGGACGCAATACCTGAAGACCTACTCCAGCAGTGCAAAAAATTGGAAAGCGTTTTGTCCCATGATAACATGCGGGATATAGATTCAAATGATCTCAACAATGAACTGAAATCTCTGTCCCAATATGTCCCTGCAGACTTGTCGCCAAAGGCCGTGCTGGAGTATATCTGCACAAACAATCTGACTACCCTCTTTCCAAATATCTTCATTGCTCTGCATATATTGTTAACACTCCCTGTGACCGTTGCTAGTGGAGAGCAAAGCTTCTCAAAGCTGAAGCTAATAAAAACATACCTGCGATGCACATCCACAATGACACAAGAAAGGTTGGGGGGCCTGGCGACCATATCAATTGAACATGAACTAGCCCAAACTATACACCTGAAGGAAGCAGTGACTTTATTTGCAGCCACAAAGGCACGGAAAGCACCATTTTGATTTGATATGTGGTTGATTGCAATATTGTTGTTGTTATTGTTGTCTGGAACTTCCTCTAAGTGCTGCAAAGAGTAATTGAGGATAGCCCTCACCACCTGCAATCACTGCTCAGTTTGCGCTAGAAGATATCTGAAGTTTCCCTGTGACCCCCAATAGGCCAAGCCTGTTTGCCTGTGGCAGGCTTTAGTGCCATGCATGGAACATGTGCTATGGGTTGCTGACCTCTGCAGTAGAAGTATTTAAACTATTTATATAAGGCACTGTAAAGCAGCGTGTCTATATTTGCAGCCAAGAAGGCACATAAAGGCACTGATTTGAGTCGATTGATATATAGTTGAGTGCAATATTGTTGTTGTTCTTGTCTGTTGTTCATGACTAGTGTTGAGCGAACCCGGACTGTAACGTTCGGGTCCGTACCGAACTTTCGGGTGTCCGTGGCACGGACCCGGACCCGGACATTTCAAAAATCGTTCGGGTTCGGTCCGGGGTTCTGCTATTTTACTCCACGTGTTGAGAAGCTGCAGGGCAGCCAATCAACAAGTGTTTCACTGGTTTGCCCTTAGAAGCCATCACAGCCATGCCTACTAATGGCATGGCTGTGATTGGCCAGTGCATCATGTGACCCAGCCTCTTTATAAGCTGGAGTCACAGTGCTGCAGTCACATGCTCCTTGGGTTAGTGTAGGGAAAGGTAGCTGACTGCGTGAGGGACAGATTTGAGACATTTTAAGACCTGATCCTGCATCCTGAGATAGATTACTTTACTACTGCTGTCTGTGCTGTTGCTCTGAGGACAGATAGCAGAAATTAGAGATTTCACATACCGCTGCT
>BLSH010035763.1:139646-164468 GCA_018402905.1 Glandirana rugosa
AAGAAAAGAGCCCTTTCGTCGAAGTACGTAATGTTAGTCAACCCGCGTAAACCATTTCAATAGGTGATTGTGCTGGAACCTTTTGACCCTCCATCGTGTGTTGTTCAATGGCAATTTGTAATGCATGAAGCTGCTTTCCCGAGAAAAGAAATATTTGTAATAGAACTTCAAGAAAGTTTGGTGATAAAAATACTGCAGCATATCTATCTTAATCTACATCGGTGTTCCTCAACTTTATATTCAGTCGCACATCCTTTACAGCTATGCAAAATCTCAGGGCTCCTTAGTCTAAAATGCAATGGTGGCCCGTCCATTAAGAGTGCACGGGCGCCACCCCTCCTATCCATGCGTCCAGCCCCCTAATCTACATGAGGGGATCATGGATTCCAATGTGGGTTTTTATTTTTCAAGCACCCTATTGGCCTAGGAGGAGGAGGGAGGAGACACACAGCCGGAGGAGACACACAGTCAGAATAGTCACTGGGGAAGCCTGACTGACCGGCCCACCAGCCTCCACTGTCTCCAGGGATGGCTCACCCACAGCAGCTCAGCTACATCCAGCACTCCCCGGCTCGGACAGGGGAGGGAGGGGAGATCGGAGTGTAATCCGGGGCAGGATATCTGCCTCCTAAGTTAAGGAAGCCTTCCGCCTTCCCGTCCATCCGTCTCCCTCGCAGGGGGGGTGTTGCTGGTGTTCCTTGCTTTCATGTCCATCTCTGTTAGTTTGCCACCCCCCAAATTATTGAGCACCAGCCGCCACTGCTAAAATGTAAAAAACATAAATGTTACTTATTAAACCTAAATAGGCCTACAACAATGCAAAAAAGGGCCTTGATGAAAGTAACTTCATATCAGAATCCACCATTGACATCAGAGGTCCCCCATGATGTGAGGGTCCCCCCTTTACGTCAAAGTCCCCACTTCACTTCAGAGGCCCCCCTTCATGTCTCCCATCACAGAGCTCCCCAGTTACTATCATGGAGGCCACCAATCTCACAGTTCCCTCTTCACCTCTGAGCCCTAACTTTTGGCTACAGCAGTGCTGCAGAGGGCGGAAGATGGAGGAGATCTGGGGAATTTAAATTTCCATCTTCTCCTGAATGCTTGGTGTAGCCATGCATGCTGCCTGCCCTGGATCAGAGTCATGCCTTGTTGTTCCGTTGGGTGAGCTGGCCAATGTCACAATAGCAACAAGTGATGCCTCAAGTCCTGGCCCTAGAACATCATTGGTTGTTATAGTGCTGGCAGAAGTTCTGCCCGCCAACACTATGGCAACGCATGATGCTGATCCAAGGGAAACTGGATCCTGTGCTTGTGGCACCCTGTGGGATCCTGATCAGCTCCCAGGGTGCCATGGGACCCTGGTTGAGAAAAACTAACCTACATGAGCACATTTACCCTATTACATTCTTGGAAAGAGAAAATAGTAATTTACTGACATTTCACCTAGTATACTTGTTTGTTTCAAAAGTTTTGTGGAGTTCTTGGAGTACAGCAGAGAAAACTGAGAAAACTGAGACTTGCCCATAAACAGCTTGTGTAAGCTGTTTATGGGCAAGTCTCACTGCACCCACATGAGAAACTGGAGAGTGCACTCACTAGTGCCAGTGTTAACGCAAAACTCCAACTGAAAACAATGCTTCTCCAAAAGAACACAAATAACTCCCTGTAATCCATGGCACAGTTCTTTAAGGCATTACACTCTGGATAACAGTTCCTCAATATACTTCATTACTCTTCTCTCTGTATTATTGTATTGCAGCATTTCTGAGCAGGTACCGCTGAGCTTGTACCCGTTACCCCACTCCCAGTAACATTGATTCATTTGTTACACTTGAAAACTAAGCTGAACTCTTGTACAACACCCGTGCAAATTCTTCTCCCGAGGCCTCAGTCCATGTTCCGTCACTGCCAGGCTGGGTCCCTAGGATACCTAGTGCAGCGACTTGGACCCAGTATTGGGGTTCTGGTTGTTAGGGAGGGAAACTAAGAACACAAGCTCCTTCACTACCAGGGTCTTCCTTCACCAATGCCAAATCACACCTCTTCCCAACTGGCTGGCTGCATATACACATAGACACTAGTACTGTAGTCATTAGCAACAGCAATACAGCCTCCTCTGTATTGCTTCACAGCACGTTAGACAACTGTACTGCATCTTTTCTAACTTGTCTTGTAACCTAATAAGCCCTGTTCTTGTGATATGCCAATATGCATGCATCCTTTAAGACTGCCCTAAGGTGACTTCAGACCAGGCCAAGTTAAATAACAAAATTTATTTTACTGAAGTTGGTTAAACATAAAAAATGAACAGTTCAACAACAATGTCTTCAATACACATTCCTGAACATAATCTTCAAAATGCTCCTTAGTTATTCTCCAGGTGCCTCTTTCTGCCCTTTGAGGTAGTCATACCAAAAATAGACGTGAGAGTCCTTTTAGTCGATTGTACGTAACCTAAATCCATACCCTTGCAATCCTCACTAGGCTCCCACAAGGGGTGGTTAAGTGCAAAATGGTGAATCACATCCTAACAATCTTCTTGTTCCTTGGATAGGAGAGATGGAACCAAACAGGGATAGGCACAGACCAAGGCTGTGTTGGACATTTTCCAAAGTACAGACATTAGTGAAGGATACCAAGGTACATTTCAAATAAAGACCAGCAAAAAACACTGTCTACTCTCTGGCCTAGTTTTACAAGTACAAATACATTTAAATTAACATTTATATAAAGACTGCTTGTGGTATATAGTTATAATTTGTTTAAAACATTTTTAAAATTCTTACCTTTTATATTTAGGTTAGGTGATATAGAGCCAGGTTAGGTGATATAGTGCCAGGTTAGGTGATACAGAGCCAGGTTATGTGGTATATAGAGCCAGTTAAGGTGGTATATAGAGCCAAGTTAGGTGATATAGAGCCAGGTTAGGTAATATACAGTAGCGCCAGATAGGTACCCAGGCCAGCAGCACTTCCTGCCTTGCTTCCTCCTCCTTGGCTCTGTTTTCCTTCTTCTGGCTGCACTGACTCACAGGACCCCAAGTCCCAGGCCAATCCCTCCCTCCTGTGACTGTCCCTGCTCCCTCAGAAGTCAGAACACTCTGACTGCACAAAACTTACTGTGCTCTCTGAGTCAGCAGTCACTCGGGTCCTGGCTGCTTGAGCTGCCTTCCAGTCCAGTTCTGCCCGGTTCTCCCATGACCCATGCACGCTGCCTGGGCAGTGGCTGCAACAGTGCCAGTCCCTCCCTCTACAGAGAGATCAGATCATTCCACAGCAGGACTCCACTAGAATGAGCGGCACCGGGGCCGCGACTCAACCAAATCTACTACAGCATATACACATACAGGAGGAAAGAGCAGTGAGACATCAATCAAGTTATTGAAAAAAAAAGTCTGTGGAGGCCGCGGACACTGCAGTGTCCGTGAGCGGATACCTTGCCGATCCCTGGAACAAAACCTCTGGCCGTCCCAAGAGGTGGCTCCCTCCCTTTTTATGTGTTTGCCCTAGCAGTGGGTGGTACTTTTCCAAAAAGCCTGGGAAAACCTGGTCAGCAGAGTTAACCCTTACCTCCCAGGGAGTACCACCTCAGCAGGGCAAGTACATCTAAACACTTCTGCAAATTGCCCTAACAGTGCTTTCAATTCTAACCACATACATCAACTAGAAAACAGTAGGACATTTTCAACAAACATAAAACATTTGACATCCACCTGCTTACATGTTGCCTATTTTGTAGTTATTTAAACGATAAATTCCAGTCTCCAATACTTTATTTTAAATATACTCCTTAATGTTCAAAAAGGGAATAAATCCATGTTCTGTGCATCAAATGCCTTTGCAAACCCAGTTATTAAGGTATACAAGTAACAGTGACATTGTCACTCTGCTGTACACAGCCTGTGCAGAGAGCAGAGCTGTGGGAGGACCCAAGCAGGTCGCACCCACTACAGGCTGCCTGCAGAAAACTACAGGAGGGGGCGGAGACAAGACCAGTCACCCTGCATAAGGAGAGAGAGCAGCTGTGAGCGGTCTTTATTACAGGAAGAACATGCACACATTTTATGCTGGATTACTGCCCAGGTTTAGTAATACACAAAGCACACCAAGATTTAAGTAAGAATAGGCATGGTACTTGTATTTAGACAGTATTTGCTTATCTCAGCTTTAACCACCTTTCCTTGTGTTTCCTCAGTTTTCCGCAAAATTGTATCCAAACTTCAGGTTGACTCAATCACCCGCAAGACACCTGCAATGCACTTAAATTGATGCACTGTTTTTTAATGCATTGAGTTGCATTGATGTCCATTTTCTTAACACATTACATTGGTGTGCAGGTTTTATTTGTTCACAGCAGGGGCAAAATTACATTAGATTTTTTTCCTTAATATGCACTAAAGCACAACCTGACACTTTGTAACACATTGCAGCTCATTACACTTCATTAAAATGTTGCATTTCCCCTTTTTATTCAGCATACACCAATGCAACAGTGTGAACTAAACCTATTGGAAAATGTTGTCTTGTTATAGCATTGGGCCTGTGTAGAGCATCATAGTCCAGCTCATGAGGTGTGAATGGGCCCTGCATTACAATGCCTACATTATCTGCAATGCAACAGGACCCTCAATATGCCCCTATATATTATATGCCCACTATATTATACACAGTTTTTTATAGAACTAGGCTACAGACATCGGGGAGGGAAAATGGCTAATTGTGCACAATTTGGTCATTTTCACTTAGAGGTGTACTCACTTTTGTTGCCAGTGGTTTAGACATTAATGGCTGTGTGTTGAGTTATTTTGAGGGGACAGCAAATTTACACTGTTATACAAGCTGTACACTCATTACTTTACATTGTAGCAAAGTGTCATTTCTTCAGTGTTGTTACATGAAAAAGCATAATAAAATATTTACAAAAATGTGAGGGGTGTACTCACTTTTGTGAGATACTGTATATTTTATTATATAATGTATTATATTATATTTAATATATTGTATATATATTTTTTAATGGAGGTACCTTTCATAACATTCCCATTATACCTTGGGATGACTGAGTCTAAGGAGGTTTGGTTTGTGACCGGCTATTTTTATTTACATCAGCCATAAATTCAAATATGCATTTCCATTATAATTGTTAAAAGATATTTTTTTCTGGATACAAGACTTTTGGGGATCCTTCTGAACTGGTCAAAGGGACATTTTTTAATAAAACGCATGGTGGATGCACATCTTGTATCTAGTCCTTTGCTTTATTAGATTTTTCTTTTTCACTTTTCTTTTCGCTTTCCATCTCTTCTTTTCAGACGCTGGTATTACTCCTAAGCATTTGTTGGTCATGTGTGACTTCATCACCAGACAAAATGGTGAGGAGTTTTGAAGAGGCCTACTGAGTCAAATAGGTTAAAGTTTATTTTACGTTGATACATATATATACAGACCTGGGTTTTGTTCTTATTGGGGTTTTCTTTTTTTTCTATGGAGTTCCACTCAGATTTTTTTTTTTTTTTGGCATCCACTCTTTTAATACTAAATAGATGTAACGTTTTGTTTCCTTACTTTCAAACCGCCTAGTAATTATATGTATTTTTTACAATTTCGTTTCTCTCACTGCTGAACTTTTCCATTTTAGGTGAGGGCATCTGAAGCCAATCCGTAGTCTCCTGGAATCTCTTCCTGAAAGAAGTGCATGCACTCATGCACTCCTCGATCTCGGTCCGCCTTAAATCGCATCATTTCCTGTTTGGAAATAACATGATTTTACAGTACAGGGAAGCCCACTGACTCCTGGGAAATGATGAGTCACATCTCCCAGTAGGCCAGGCGAAGCCGGAAGTGAGGAGAAGAGCCTAGGACCTAAAAGGGGCAGATTACAGAGACCACCCAACAAGCGACTTAGGGTGAGTATAATTTTTCTTTGCCTTCAAAGGTAAGTCTATATAGGTTAAGGACTTGAATGATGTAAAAAAAATGTTCTGGGTGGAACTTCGCTTTAAGTATTCCATACCCTGTCACGGATCCATGTAAATCATGGCTCGGCTAGCTGACCTCATATGGGTTACTATTGGGTCTTATACTACTGATTGAAAACATCTTATCTTTTGTAACCAGTACTGTATGCTGAGATGGACCAAAAACATTTATTGTACTGCTTTGTACTTACCTGTTCTTTTGAAAGCTTCAGTAAAAATTATTGGAAAGAATAGACAATTTTTCTTTGATTGTTGCTCCTCAGCAATATCTGTTTTTGTTTTAAGTTGTTCAGGTCAAGCCTCTTGTTACTGAAGTGCGAATGCAATAGAAATTATTATACATGACAAAAGGCACTTGAAACTGTAAGGTGCCTCCTGTGGTCTATGGCAACGCTAACAAAATAAGCCAGGAGACTCTCCGAAAAATTAATTTAGCCTCTCCCTTAGTGGCAGGTGTCACAGCGGAGCACTTTCCTTCTCTGTCGATAAAATGTTCACTTGCTTTGAAATTAATTGCCTGTGTTTGCTTTCATCGATTTTTAATTGTAGGTAGTGGAAAGAGCCTTCTAAAAAAAAAAAAATTCTAGTAATGTTTCTTACAGCTACTAAAATAATAATAACAATAAAACAAGTAGGTTGCAATGTTCTGTATTAAGTGTTTCACATTCATGCAGTATTACTTTGTTGGAGATCATTCTATTAAATCACCTCTAATTTAAGAAGAATGTGTAATTATGTATATTAAAGTATTTCAGGACACGCTCGCAGTTCTAAGCCACATAGAATGTACAGGTGATCTTTCATGGGAATTCAGGGAAAAATAAACCTAATTTACAAACAGAAATTGGATGACTTCACATTGTGAGGCTCAAGATTTAATAATGATTCTGCTAGCTATTACAGACTAATAATTTCACTGAATATACTAAGTACGAACGGAGGTGTCTTTTAAGTATATGTATAGCCAATGTATTTTTTTTTTACTGTTTTGAAGGAACAGGTTTAATCCCCCGTCAATTTATTATTTGCAATTTACATCCCAATGGATTCCCTTCCATTTCTCTGAGAAATGCTGCAGGAAGTGAGAAAATCTCTACAAAATAAAGGGTACAACCAGTGGCGGCTGGTGCTCAATTTTCTTGGGGGGGAGGCCAGCCAGCCAGCCAGCCCCCCAGCCAGCCAACCAACCAACCACATAACCTCCCACACCCGGCGCTCGCTCAATTGATTGCCGCTTCCCCCGCCGCTTGATCACTCGCCCATCACCCACCAGGCACCCCACCAGTCCCACACTAACCCCATCTAGGTCACGACTCCCCCCCGTGTCTCCTCCCGAGACCCCGTGGTCGCTTCTCCTCCCAGGCAATCAGGAGTAAGGACTTGTGGCCAATCGGATCTTAGAACTCCTGGCCAATCGGGTCTCAGGACCCGCTTCCTGATTGGTTGGAAGGAGAAACAGGAAGACATTAGTGAGTATTAATTCGCGCCCCGAGCCAACCCTTTTTGAAGCCAATTAGAGCCTCAGACTCTAATCATGTGCTTCTAAAAAAAAAACCCATTGAGATCCATGCGTCCAGCACCCTGCATGTAGATTAGGGGCCGGGCGCATGGATTAGGGGGTGGCACCCCTGCGCCCTGCATGAGCGGTCGCCACTGGGCACAACTTAGACAGTTGTCCCTGTAGGAAGACTTCCCCTCGCCTCTTGTTCTGGCTGCAACTCAAAAATGTTGTATTTCCCATAAGTTCCTGCCTCAGTGACAATGGTTACCAGGACCAGGGTGAATCTTTTCAGAGGGTACACCGACAGCAATAAAAAAACTCACAGGGGTTATAAACCCTTCCCTGCTCTATCCAAAACAAAAAAAAAAATGGCAAAACATGCATTTTTAAAGTGGTATTTGAAAGATGAATTGTTTATTAGCCATATTGGTAATGGTAGTGTATTTCTCAACTGGAAAACCTGCCGTCTAGAAGTGACAGATTCTCTTTACAGATTTTTGGTTGCCTCAGTAATGGGGAGATATTGGCACATTGGTCTCAGCACCAGAAGTAAAGTGTGTTTCTAAATGCCCTGGCCTTCTTATTCTTAAAGTGCATGTGAACCCAAAATCTCTGTATACATTTTTGTTGATTTATTGCAAAGTTTCTTTCCTGGAGGAGCTGCCAGTGACAGCACTTCTTTTTGCAGGCTGACAATGCTAAAGCTGTTTCCTTACAGCTAGTTGAAGCATTGTCAGCATGCCACGTGCACCCCTTAAAATAGATGTAAGGATAGAAGTTTTTTTTACTTTAATTTAACTTTTCTGCATTAAGGTAAAAAACCTTCTGTGCTCTGTTTCCTCCCCAGCCCTCACTTATACTTACCTGCATCAATCTCGATGCAGCGCTGTGCCCGAGAGCAGCATTACTGTTCTCTCCTTCTCTCCTCACTGGCTCAAAGGCAGCAGTGGGTGCCATTGTCTCCTGCTGCTGTCATCCACAGCCTCTGAGGAGGGAGCTGGGGCAGGGCTAAGCCACTCTCTATGTGTCAGTGGACACACAGAGCACAGCTCAGAAGCGAGCCCCCTGTGACAGACCGTCCAGAACCCAGCTTGGGAGCTATCTTCAGTATACAACTTCCTCCAGTCTGCAACCAGGAACCAAACTGGAACTCACTTTATTGTGAACTCACACAGGATATACTGTACACCATGCAAGATCAGATAAGGTTTGATCACATTATCCTAACCAATGCAAACTGTAAACGGCACATCTAAGGAACAGCTACCATAAGCATACGCAGTAATCTAATTAACATAAACATATAACATCCCACAATAGTTTGGTAACCAGGTAAAGTAGACACAATATTAATCATATCTCAAAGAAATGAGCAGACAGACAGAAACAATAGGCGACTCACTTAACAATGTGAATTCACACCAAGGAGGCACACAATGGAGAAATGATACCATGGGAGAAAGACTTCTTAGTAAACAGATTATAGGAGGAGACCCCAGCCTCAGGTTGTTTTGAGCTGATTATATTAACATCTGCTCTGAGTCTCACAGTCTAAAGAAGTCATTGCTGGTTTGGGCACAATGGCCCCAAATCTGTATCATTGTCCTAGATTGCCAGAGTCTGTGTGTTTCAGGGAGATATGGACCCGAATAAGAAGAAAGACAACTCTAAGGGTCCCCCAGGCACACACCTCCCAAAGAGTAATGCTCCCTCAAAAGCCAAGGCCCATAGTCAGTATTCAAGAGGCCACCCTGCAGTCCCTTCCAAAAGCCTCTGTCCCGGTGGGGTCTGCCACATGCCCCCATAGCAAGTGGCTTGCCATGGGGGCACTCAGCAGGTTGGAGGAGCCAAGAGCGTCAGTGGCGGACTCTAGAAGAAGAGGATCAGGGCTGCTGTGGGCAAAACCATTGCAGGTAAGTATGACATGTTTGTTATTTAAAATTAAATTATTTTACAAATCCTTTAATTTGGCCATTAGGCTGCCTATCAGTTTTATAAGGTAAATCAACTGCTAGAAAGAATCGGTCTTTCTTTTTGTCCTGATGGCTTACTCTAAAAATGGGAAAATCCAAAATTTAGCATCGTCCAAAATTGGAAGAGAGGGGAAATCTTGTTTCACTTGTTACCATGACAACCATCTAAAAGAGGATTTCCTTTGTTTTGAAGAGATTTCCCCTTACACCCTGTTGTGTCTACGAGGCAGGAAGGGGACACAGACAATGAACACAAAAAATAAAAGGACTTTTAACCCTTATCTATGCTATCCACAGCTAAATAAACATTTTGGCTACATCTTAAACTATTTGACATTACAGGAACAGATGTAACAACATGTTTGGTTTTCTGTATTTTTTTTTTTTTTTTTTTTTAGATAGCTTGCAGCAGTTGGTCACATTTAAAGTGGAGTTCCAATCGTTTTTGGGTTTATTAAAAGTCAGCAGCTACAAAAAGTGTAGCTGCTGACTTTTAATAAACAGTAACATACCTGTCTCCTGGTCCAGCGATGGCTGCGCCCGAAGCCTCGCTCGTCTCCGCCCTACTCCCGACGGCCCTGCCATTCCTAGTGTGGGCAACCAGCCCAGCTTCACGACACATGTGCAAGTCACGCTGCGCATTCCTAGTGGCCAGGCAATGTTCTGGGACCTGTGAGGTGTCCCATAAGATTGCTAGGAGGGAGGGGCCGCCTAGGAGGAGAGGAGGAGTCACCTAGGCAGACCAGAGGCGGAAGGTGGAAGAGGGACAGGAAGTCCCTCTGAAAACCGGGCACACCCCCCCCCCCCAAAAAAAATGACATTCCAAATGTGGCATGTAAGGCGGCGAGGAGTGCTTAAAGCGGAACTCTGCTTTAACTGGACTTAAGATGTTTTGCAGCTTATCCAAACTTCTTCAGTTTTAAATGCTAGGAACATATCCCAGAATTTCTACCAATACAGCAATACATATATCAGTGTCTATTTACCTCTAAAAATAAGTGATATAAAGTGCTAGTGCATCTTTCAAATTTCTTGAGCAGGTATGCCTGCTCTTACTGCGGCTGCAGTCAGGATATCTTAGCTATATATAGAAATATTCAGAGGCGCCCATCCTATATATTGTTCAATTGCACCAGTTAGCGTAGTAAATGACCACCATTCATCGTTACATTAGTGTAAATCTAGGGACAGTTCAGGCAGCGTGAGTGTAGTGAGTGACCACCATTTATCTTTACATTAGTGTGAATCTAGGGACAGTTAAGTCAGTGTGAGTGTAGTGATCATTTAACACGTATATTTCATTGCATTACTGCCAGTTTAACGCCATATAGTTCTGTGAGTTACTGCAAGTTTAATGCCATATTTTTCTGTGCATTATTGAAAGTTTAACAACATATATTTCTGTGTGTTACTGCAAGTTTAACGACATATAGTTCTGAGCGTTACTGCAAGTTTAACAATGTATATTTCATTGTGTTATTGCAAGTTTAACACCATATAGTTCTGTGCTTTACTGCAAGTTTAACGCTGTATATTTCATTGCGCTACTGCACGTTTAATGCCATATAGTTCTGTGAGTTACTGAAAGTTTAACGCCATATTTTCTTTGCATTACTGCAAGTTTAATGCAATATAGTTCTTTTTGCTACTGCAAGTTTAACGTTGTGTATTTCATTGCGTTACTGCAAGTTTAATGCCATATATTTCTGTGCATTACTGCAAGTTTAACATCATATAGTTCTGTGCGTTACTGCAAGTTTAACACTGTATATTTCAGTGCGTTACTACAAGTTTAACGCCGTATGTTTCAGTGTGTTAGTGCATGTTTAACATAATATATTTCTGTGCGTTACTGCACGTTTGACACAGTATATTACAGTATATTATAGTGTATCTGTGGAGTGTGTCTGTGTAGTGAGAACTCAAATTAAAGTGCACCAAACACCACTTTCCATTGATTAAAGTGCATCCACATACACATTTCCACATCTTTATTACATCTTGTTAATAAGCACCGCCCCCCCATCATGTCTGGGAGGACAACAAGGAGAGGCAGACGTTCCCATGGCACTGTAATAGGGCCAGCAGCAGAAACTAACAAGCACAGTGTTTCAGTTCCTCTTGAGCCTCTTGGTCTGTCTATGTCTCCTTAGGCGGATGTAGTGCTACAGAGCAAAACTTGGTGGGATGATTTAGAAAGGAAACTAATTGCAATGCTGGATGAAATTTCTGGGGCTAAAGGTGTGGTGGACACTATGGCTGCTGTGCCAGGAGAGGTGTCTGCAGAACAGCTTAAAGGCCAAGGTGCATTGGTTGTTGCAGAAATTAACCCTCTCATGTTTGAGGTACCCGGATACACTCTGACCGGAAATAACAGTGTGGGTAACTGTAACAGGGAAGTGTGTAAACCCACGTTGAACTTTGTCTCACAGTGTGCTGGGTTGCTTCCTACTGATGTGGTGTATGTTAGGAGAAAATTGGCGCTTTTGTGGTCTTTGGCGCCTATGTGCGCACCTGTGCACGTGCACGCGCTGGAAACAGCGCCAAACGATGCTATTTAACCCCCCTGTGCCTTACAGCAAGTGTTGTCCATTCTACAGTGTCTGAGTACCTGTGAGCCCCAGCTCTGATCCTGTTTCCAGTTCCTGTGTTACTTCCTGTTTCCTGTTCAACTCGGCTTGACTTGACCTGCTGCTATCTGCCTGCACTGACCCTGGCTATCCATGACCACCCGATTGTCTGATCCTTCTGTACTTCTGCTGCCAGCCCGTTAATGAACTTTGCTTGGACTTGACCATTCTCTTGCCTGACCCCCTGTACCGCAATGCCAGCCAGTTGCCGACCCAGCCTTTACGACCACTCTTCTAATCTGCACGACCACCTTGAATATCACATCACCACCAGTGGCCATCCAGCCCTCATGCCATCCCGCACTCTTGGACTCCCTGTCTGCTCTACCAGGGGTCCCTGAATCGGGTGTGCAAGAGTGGTTGTTGCCTGCACAAGCCAGACTCCACCACCAGGATCGTGACAGTGTATGAGAAGCACTCAGGAGCACTGCCAGACAGCTCAGAGGTATTGGTTGAGGTACCAATGGGCATAGAAATGCTTAAAGAGTTTGGTGTGCAAAAATGTGGCAGGACAGTCGCTATTGGAGAGTTTGACAACAGGGGGCGATGTGAAACTATGGGATGGTCCCATGGGGAATAATTGCTTGCCCGTAGGTGGTCCCTCCACAGACACTGTCCTAACAAACCAGGGGACAAGAGGTTCAGATGAGACTGACAATATTGAGTTGAGTAATTCATTGTGGAAAGTGGCTATTGAGGTTAAACAGAAGGATATGGTGTTAATCTCAGATGGTTTGGTTGCCAAGGATAGCCACACAGGGCTTAGTGTAACTGAGAAACAAATGAGGTTGGTTAGTGTTGAGTCAAGTAGTGAGAGAGGTCAGTCCCTGATAGGTGTCATGGAAGTGGGTCCTCAACAGTCCCAGGAGAGTAAGTCCGGGGGAAATAAAAATAAAATGAGGATCCTGGGGCCAGAAGGTAGAAGGGATAGTAGAAAGATTAGTGGGAGCCCACGGTTCAGGAAGAAGTGCTTGTGGAAGCACACCCGGAAGAAGATGCGAGTGGAGTACCCCTTTAGAGAGAACATTGGGCACGTTAGGACTGCTGCTGATAGTTGGCACAGAGGTGCCAAGGGGAAGTGATGGTGAAAACATATCCAAAAAAAGAGTTGGGCCTACGCAGCTGGCTGGCAGAGAGGTGTCCCATCCATAGTGAGGAGCATATGTTTTTCTCTGGTTTGAAACAAAGGGGGAGGGTATGTGGCAGTGGAACCCTGTGCTACCTGGCAGGTTGCTGGGATACACCAGATTTTGGGAGAGACAGGCACACTGATTGCCCAGCTGAGTGCTGGTCTATTTAGTGTTGACCTGACTATGGCTCAGGGCCCCATCCAACAGACAGGAAGTCTGTGTAAGGGAGTCAGGTGGACTCCCCGCCTCTCCAGGAGTTAGAGAGGCTTCATGGAGCAGCCAGAGTGTGCATGTCTGCAGGACGCAGATTTAGTCTATGACAGAGCAGCAAGGAGCTGATTGTGAGTAAGCTAGGAGAGAGCTTGGCTCTAAGGAATTCTTTTGGTCTGAGAAGCAGTCCTAAGGCCTAGGCTGGAGGCCTGAAGCAGCCGTGTGGCAAGAGAATAAGCCAGGAGGCTGATGTATTTTGATTGTGCAAGTCACAGTAATGGTGGAACCCCCTGCGTGGGCTACTGATGTCTTTTTTGTGAACTTTTCTGCATTTTTAAATAAAAGTGGACTACCATGCTGTTAAATATACAGTTTTGGACTGACACACTCATTGAAAACTCACCTACTGCTTGAGTCTGATAACCCCAATCTTACGCTACCCAGTAAGGATTTGGTCAAGCAAAAACATTGGGCCATGGAACAGAAGGGAGCAGCAGAAAATGGGGAGTAATATAATCATCCCGTATGTGGATTGTCAGAAAACTTCAGAAGGATTTAAACATTGAATCTCTGTGTCTTTCAAGCTCAGCAATACACTGAGACAGAAGCTTGCATATCCAAAACACACAACCACAAGCCAAGATGTATACAGTATATGCAATACAGTCTAGTAAGGAATGCAAGGACTTGTACATTGCAATGCAATCTCTTAGGAGATTGTTGGCCTAGCATAAGAGGGCAAGCACCACAGGTCTGGGCTCAGCAGTCTGCCTACACCTTTAGAAAAAGGGACATTCTTATAAAGACAGTGGAATGCATATTTGGACATGGAAGGCAACTGGTTTGCAAGAGGTATAACTAAAGTGTGCAAAGAGATGTGAAAGAGGCCACCTAAATAATGTGGAACAACCATAACTAACAACCTCTGTCTGTCTGAGACCCTGCTGGGAGGTTTACCCTCTCTATCTCCCCATTGTCACCTGCAGAGAACGTGATGGGAAACCGTTGTCAACAAAACAAGATTTGAGGGAAGAATCTTCCAGTGGGGTCACCTTTTCCAGGGACAACTCTCTAAGTTGTGTCTCCAGGACATGAAGTAAAAGGACATTTCTCCAATGGGATGCATACAACAACCATAAAAACCATAAAAACCTGACATTAGTTTAAACCGTACCTAATGCTAACCAAAACGTAAAGAATACGTTTTTACTCTGGATACGCTTTACAAGGATATCTACTCTCAAGTGAATGGATTTCTAGTTCTCCTGGTCCCATTTACCATAACCTGGATGACAATCCTGTTTCATATGAGAAGGATTTTTTGGTAGTGTGCTACTTTCTCTTTTTCTCATGCAATCTTCTACAGGCTGACCTTTTGACCTGTGTGATTTTTATTATGATATTAATTAGGTATTTTATTGCTTTCTAGTAAAAGTCAGCAGATCTTGTTGGCGTGATTAAAATAAAAGAGCAAATTCATCATGTTTGCAGAATTTTATATGGCTTGTGTCTTGTATTGCTGCATTACCGGAAGTGATAACCTTTACATTTTAATTTACCACATTCAGCAAATTTAGTAGTGCCAGGATTTAGGGTGGACGTCAAACAAATGTGCAGTCACCAAGTCATCAATTATTCCTGATTAGCACTAGACTTGTCCATATTTTTTATGAGTGTATGCTCAACAAACCCAGCGGAAAGTTTACGAACTCTGAACATAGCTCCGAACCCCATTGAAGTCTATTGGGGTAAAGGGCAAAATTAAAAACACACAAATCATTTAACTGACATGCTTGGGGGATGGCTTAATAGTGCATGTGAAGTCACCATGCAATACATAATAACCCTTTAAAAGTGATTGGTTTGTTTATAAACAGCAGCCAGGTATCTGTCATTTAGTGGGTGTAGCATTACCTTAGAACCCCTTATTATCCATTCCCAAACAATATTGAAACTCAATATTGTCCAGTGATGTGTATCCTTGTTGATCACAAAAACCCGCCATAATGGTGACCCGCTACCCAACAATGTCGATCCACTAACATAATGACCTGCCACCCGTTCACCCATCACATCAAATATCACAGTGGTATATTCTACAATACTGACTTTTTCTCTATTTATCTGGATATGCTCTGCATTGAGAACTGAGCAATCAAACACCTCTGATCACTAAGTTCTCCCCCTCCGCTCTGAGCAGAGAGTCGGGACTGTCAGTCAATGGCTCTCTGCTCTGCCCCTCCAGCATTCATTGGAATGCTGGGCTGTGGAGGGGGCAAGATTGGGGAAAGGCTGAGTCAATTGCTGGTTCAAGCTTCTGGGGATGGATCCTGGCCATATGGTCGGGATATTTTCAAAACCTGGACTGGCTGATTGACGTCGGCGGACTTTCGACGGGTCACAGGAGTGCAAGACGAACTGCACTCCTCCTGTGACCAACAGGAAGAGTATAGCCAAAATATCTTTGGCCATACATCTACTTTAAGGAGAACTTTATCCTCTTCATGAACTTTATATCAATCCACAAAGAATTAGATATTGTCTTAAATTTTTTGTATGAGGGGGTGCTTGTTTGGGGACCCCTATCTGAACTGCCTTATTTCTGGCCATGGCCAGAATGACATGCATAAAGCCTGGAGCCTCCTGGGATACCCACTTCATGGGTCCCAGGAGGCTGCAGGGATACTCTGCAATGTGTGTGTTGGGACGTGTCATCAGAGAAACTGGTGGGCTATTCATGGTTTTGCAGTGCAGTGTCATCACGGGGCCCCTACACAACCTGGAAGAGACAGCCGACACCGCTTAGTGATGTTAGAAGAAGATGGTGGTGGAGCACTAGGTGTGCTGGGGGGAAGCGGCAGCTGGATTGCCAGGCAAACCTAGGCTATACAAATCGGGGAGGATGGGAAAAATAGGAAGGGGTAGTTATGTTTCTCTTCAATTGCATAATTCCCCAGGTTTTATTTAATGAAAGTTGTAGATTCAAAAAACTGAATTTCTTGTATAAGTCCAGTCTGGTTCTCTTTATTCAGTTTACCATCAAAGCGTGCAGAGTTCTTTATTAATATTGTATAACAGTTTCTCACGTTTTCTATAATGTGTTGTGATTTGTGAAATAAAATTAGCTACACTTTGCACAGAGATGATTAAACCAACTGTGATCACTTCCAAGTAAATAGTACGCCTACAAGAGGCTATATATTAGACTAAAAAAAATTGTATTCCAGAGCTGAGCATTAATATTTTGACTGAACAACATTTAGTTTGCTAAGACACTGCATATTAAAAAAAAGTTCCTTCACTTTTTAATTAATCAGTCATGCGCCCCACCTTCCAATTGGATATTGTCCTAATTTTTTTTTTTTATATGGGGAAGGGGACCTTGTTTAGGAACCCCTACCTGAACTACCTTATTTCTGGCCAAGGCCAGAATGACATGTAAAATGGCTGGATCCACCTGAGATTCCCACTTCACTGGAGTCCCAGTAGGCTGTGGGGTACTCTACAGCCCCCGTGCTGTGCCATGTCATCAGGTGGACTGGCATCTATTCATGGTTTTGCAGCCTTGTCATTATGGAGCCCCTGCACAACCCGGAAGTTACAGTGGGCACCGCTTAGTGATGTTAGAAGAAGATGGCAGTGAGGGAGTAGGTGTGCTGTGGTGAAGCAGCAGATCCCTGGAGAACACCACTAGATTACCAGGCACAACCTAGCTATACAGATCAGTGGATCAGGAAAAAATAGGGGAAAACTAGGGAGGGAGGAGTTAAAGGCTAAGTTCATCTTTGTTCACTTTTTTTAATTCCACCTACCTGTACTTCCTTTGCAAAAATAAAACAACTTTCCATTTATTCTACGCATGTTTATCTTACTGTCTTCATGGCTGTTTAAAAACACTTATCCATTACTTCTGCCTTACTTCCTGGACAGACTTTAGGTCAGGGGTAGGCAACCTCGGCCCCCCAGCTGTGGTGAAACTACAAGTCTCATGAGACCTTGCAAGACCCTGACAATCACAGGCATGACTCCTAGAGGCAGAGACATGGTGGAATTTGTAGTTTCACCACAGCTGGAGTGCCGAGGTTGCCTTTCCCTGCTTTAGGTCATGACACAAGAAGGAGTTGAACAGCTGAGAGTAGATGATGCAGGATGTGTACTTATGAGGTCAGCTGGTCAACTCCTTACTGTGTCATGACCTAAAGTCTTTCAGGAAGTAAGGCAGAAATAATCGAGCAGTGTTTTTAAACAGTCATGAAGAAAGTGAGGTAAGTGTGTGTAGAATAAATGGAAAGTTGTTTTATTTTTGCAAAAGAAGTACAGGGAGGTGGAATTTAAAAAAAAATTAACAAAGGTGAACTTAGCCTTTAACTCCCCCTTCCCGATTTTTCCCCTACCTTTTTTTCCTAATCCACTCTGAATAAAATGGAAATAAATAAATAAATAGAATACATTGAAAGCTGTTTTATTTTTATAAAATAAGTACCGTATTTGCCGGCGTATAAGACGACTGGGCGTATAAGATGACCCCCCAACATTTCCACTCAAAATATAGAGTTTGTTATATACCCGCCGTATAAGACTACCCCCTCTTCCGCACACCTTCCACACACCAAATAAAACGTAAAAGAACATCAGATTTGATTTCAACATGTTGAAAAAAAGATTGCAATCTGCGTTTATTGATTGGTTTGTGCAAAAGTGGCCGCGTTTACAGATGATGAGAATTCATTTTTGGGGTTTTTATTTATTTTTAATTTTTTACTAGTAATGGCGGCGATCTGCGATTTTTAGTGGTACTGCGATATTGGGGCAGACATGTCGGACCATTTTGACACTTTTTTGGGACCATTGGCATTTATACAGCGATCAATGCTATACAAAATGCACTGATTACTGTGCAAATGCCATTGGCAGTGAAGGGGTTAACCTGCAGGGGGCGCTCTAAGGGTTAACTGTGTTCCCTGGGTGTGTTCTAACTGTGGGGGGACTGCCCTAGCTGGGGAAGGGAAGCGATCACAGCTTCCATGTAGAGGAAGGCTGTGATCACAGCCCTTCCCCCTCTCACAGAACGGAGGTCCGTGTTTACTTACACGGACCTCCGTTCTTTCACTTAGGGGGCATCGTGGGTAGCCGGCGGCGATCGAGTCCACCGGACCCGCTCCCTGGCCCTCCCCGAACACAGTGAGAGGGCGGAGTGCAGCTGCATATCACTCCGCCGGCACGGGAGCCGGCACTAAAGACGGAGCAGCGGCTAATGCGGCTCTATACCTCCGCATCGGTGGAATAGAGCGGAGCGCACCCGGCGTATAAGACGACCCTCCCACTTGGAGGCATGTTTTTCAGGGGGAAAAAGTCGTCTTATACGCCGGCAAATACGGTACATTAATGCTCTATTGGTACATAGGGGAGCTGGAATTTAGAAAAAAAGGTGAACTTGGCCTTTAAGTTTCTTTTTGAATGCAGGGTCCTCAGGTGTTATTTAATGAAAACTGTAGATGAAAAAGACTGAATGTCTTGTATAAATCCAGTTTGGTACTCCCTATTCAGCTTTACCATCAAAGCGTGCAGAGTTCTTTATTAATATTGTAGAACCTTTTCTCATATTTTCTATAATGCGTTGTGATTTGTGAAATAAAGTTAGCTACACTTTTCACAAAGATGATTAAACCAACTATGACCAAAATAGTATGCCTACAAGAGTCTAACTTTGTCTAAACAAAAATGTATGCGGTCACAAATAATCTGTGACCAGATTTAACGCCACTGACCAATTACTTGAAAATATGCCAAAACACTGTCCTCTTTTCCACAATTGCTCCATATCTTATAGTTACTAATTAGAGATTGTTCAGAATGGGCCCCATCTGTAGATTTACTCTAACAAGCGAGATGTCTGAGTGGGCATTTATTTTTCTGGCATGGCAGCGCTGTGTAATTATCACCATCATTTTCTCTCCCCAAAACATCGTGAAAGAGTTTTCAAACAAAACAGATTGTGAGGATGCACAAAAACCAAACACCAACTCAAAATCTGTTAATCTTAAAATTACAGCAAAGAAATGTGAATGCTGTAATTAAAGGGTTATAATTAAACATATTATTAAACAAATTCATTCATTTCACCAAGAATTTTCTATTGGCTCTGTTTTCTTATTTTACCCCCATGCGGAGACGTGAGAGCAGCTAATATGCAAATCTGTAGCTCCCTGATTCTCAACAGCTGCACAGATGAAATTTGCTTCCTTCCCTAGACTTGCGAACACGCCTGTCCAATTTCAACAACCATGGTGCTTATGCTGGAGCATTCTAACTCTCTAAAAAAAGCTTTTTGAGGGTTTGTTTACACAATAGCGGTAGCACTGTGTATACTGTATGTAGGCGCCTTACCATGTTACTGGTTGGATCCATGTTACTGGATGTTAATGGATCAGCTACCAGACCATCAGTACAGCCCCTTGAATAGCTATAAAGCTCCTACCCAACTCTGTAGACAACATTCGAGAACCGTCTTGTGTAATTCATAAAGACAGGTTCCTTCTCAGACCCTCATTAGATTTTCTGCCAAAAGTCATGTCCAATTTACCTTGGAGCAGTCTCTTCCAGTATATTTTCCTGTTACTGAAATTGAAGAGGATAGGAAATGGCACACCTTGGATCAAAAGCAGCTCAATGGCTGTTACCTATTATCTTCAAGAAAAAAAAAACAGAAGGATTCTTTGTCATACCATTAGGTGAAAAAAGGGACAAGTGGCTTTGCCAAAGACCATTGTAGTTTGTTTTTTGTTGACCATCAAAGTCTCCCACAGAATTGTTGGTTCATATCCTCCGGTAGGACCCAAGGCACATTCAAAGAGGGGCATGGCAACATTTTGAGCAGCAGGAGTTCTGGCAGATGTCATCTGCAGGGTTGAGAGTTGGTCCTCTTAGAACACATTTGCCATCCATTGTAAGCTTTCTCATTCTAATTTTGGTTTTATGATTTTGTTTTCAGCAATTGTGCATGTCTGAGTAAATGTTTGTCTTTAGCAGCACTCACCTATGTTGTTTTATTTTATGTATTTATTTATGTGTTGTTTTACTTTGTTTGCTATGTATGCCCCATTTGTAGTGACGTGGTTAGGTGCCTAGAGAATGGAAAATTCCTATCAGACACTTACCGAAATGTTCTTTTCCTTGTGCCTCACCATGTCATCTTTATTATCCACCCAGGTATCACTTTCTTGGACACATTTGCAAATACATACGTAAGCTAAAGAGACCACGTCAGTGTTATCTGCAGTCCCAACTCTATAAATTTGTTTTAGTTTTTAACATGAGCTGTTAGACAGGACAATGTGGTTTGTTGCAGGCTGGCTGGTAAGTTGAATTGGGAATTTTACTTTGTTGTTGTTTGAACTGTAAGACAGGACAATTTGGTTTGTTGCAGGCTGGCTGGTAAGTTGAATTGGGAATTTTACTTTGTTGTTGTTTGACGTGCATCGCCATTTCATGTGCTTCTTGCTGTTATGCCTCATTCACACTGTATAGGGATAATTTTATGATCAATGATGCATCACTATATATGTTTGCTGTGTTAATCAAAGAATTAATATATTCTGTATCTTTCAGCATTGTAAAAAGAAGAAAACAGCTTATCTAACCAAACAAAATCATGTTCTAAGCAGTTCGTGTCACAATATGCTTATGTCAAGTCATTGTATTACATGCTGAGAGGGTGTGGGGGCACAGTTATCAAGATAAGCAGATGTACAGCTCTGGGTGTGACGGACCATGGAAGAGTATATAATTCCATTTCACCTTGGAGCAGTCTCTTCCAGTATATTTTCCTGTCACTGAAATTGAAGAGGATAGGAAATGGCACACCTTGGATCTAAAGCAGCTCAATGGCTGTTACCTATTACCTTCAAGAAAAAAAACAGAAGGATTTTTTGTCATACCATTAGGTGAAAAAAGGGACAAGTGGCTTTGCCAAAGACAATTGTAGCTTGGTTTTTGTGGACCATCAAAGTCTCCCACTGAATTGTTGGTTCATATCCTCCGGTAGGACCCAAGGCGCATTCAAAGAGGGGCATGGCAACATTTTGAGCAGAAGGAGTTCTGGCAGATGTCATCTGCAGGGTTGAGAGTTGGTCCACTTACAACACATTTGCCACCCATTGTAAGCTGGATGTGGCAATAGTTTCTCATTCTAATTTTGGTTTTATGATTTTGTTTTCGCAATTGTGCATGTCTGAGTAAATGTTTGTCTTTAGCAGCACTCACCTATGTTGTTTTATTTTATGTATTTATTTATGTGTTGTTTTACTTTGTTTGCTATTAGAGTTGAGCGAACCCGAACTGTAAAGTTCAGGTCCGTACCGAACTTTGGGGTGTCCGTGACCTGGACCCGGACATTTGAAAAAACGTTTGGGTTTATCCCGCCTGTTGAATAGCTGCAGGGCAGCCAATCAACAAGTGTTTCACTGGTTTGCCCTTAGAAGCCATCACAGCCATGCCTACTAATACCTACTACTGCTCAGGGTCAGGTTCCTGCTGTTGCTGTAAGGGGCAGATTATTGTTCTATAATCATCTCCTAGTTCTATAGGGAGAGGTTCCTTCTGGTGCTGTAAGGGACAGATTTTGCTCTAAAATCGTCTCCTAGTTCTATAGGGAGAGGTTCCTGCTGCTCCTGTAAGGGACAGATTATTGTTCTATAATCATCTCCTAGTTCTATAGGGAGAGGTTCCTGCTGGTGCTGTAAGGGACAGATTATTGTCCTAAAATCATCTCCTAGTTCTATAGGGAGAGGTTCCTGCTGCTCCTCTGAGGGACAGATTATTGTTCTATAATCATCTCCTAGTTCTATAGGGAAAGGATCCTGCTGTTGGTGTAAGCGGTGCATTTCTTGCACAAAAATAAAAAGTGCGTCTACGTTGCTGTTTTCAAAAAAAAAAAAAAAGAATTTATTATTCATTTTTTTTGTATTAATAAATAGTGCTGTAGCACTATTTATTAATACAAAAAAAATGAACATTTGCAGGCAGAATGAGGAGAGCGTCAAATAAGGGACTTGGTCGTGGTGCTGCTGGTGCTGCTGGTGCTGCTGGTGTTGGTGGTGTTGGTGAAGCTCCTGTTGGAAGGAGAGGACATGGTTGATCTGTGCCAGCTACACGCACAAGCGAAACACCTTCCTCAGGTGCGAGTAGCCGACAGACCCTTCAACGTTATATGGTAGGCCAGATTGCCGCTCAATGAATGGTGAGGCCAGAACAAGTGCAGGCGATAGTAGATTGGGTGGCTGACAATGCCTCCAGTTCCTTCACATTGTCTCCCTCCCGGTCCCTTGCTGAAAGCTCAGAGTTGGCACCTGAACCCCATGGCCATCTGTCTTTCACCTCAGCCCTTTGTAAATTAGCCAAGCAGTCTGAGCCCCAAGTCATGCAACAGACTCTTATGCTTTTTGATGACTCTCCTGGTGTGCTTTCCATGGGCCATCCACATAGCCCTGCCCCAGAAGTGGAAGACATTGAGTGCACCGATGCCCAACCACTTCTGTTGCAGGATGAGGACATGGAAACACCAGCGCAGCACGTCTCTGATGATGACGAAACACAGGTGCCAACTGCTGCAGCTTTCCTCAGTGTGCAGACTGACAAGGAGGGCAGTGGTGAAGGGTGGGTGGAAGATGATGCGGAGGAGGATGATGAGGTCCTAGTCCCCACATGGAATGAGGGTCATGAGAGTGACGTGTGCAGTTTGGAGGAAGAGGTGGTGGTCGCACAGAGGCACCAGCACAGCAAAAGAGGAAGCAGGTTGCAAAAGCAGAGCGAGCGTCCCCTAGACAGTACGGCTGCTACTACCCACCGCACCCAGGGACCTAGCACACCAAAGGCAGCTCAAAAGCGTTCCCCCATGTGGCAGTTCTTCAGACAATGTGCTGACAACAAGACACAAGTGGTTTGCACGCTGTGCAATGATTAAATGTTCTAAACCTGAGCACAACCTGCATGACCAGGCATCTAAATTCAAGGCACAAGCTGCATTGGAATAATTACCTCAAAATCCAAGAAAGGTCTTGGCCTCCTCCTGCTTCCTCTTCTGCTGTTGCCTTGGCCTCTTCCTCCACCTCTACAGTGACAATGTCACCTGCCACCCAGCAAACAGAGCATGTGACAGCAACGCCACCATGTCCGCCACCATCCCCAAGCATTTCCACACGGTCCCATGAAAGCTTACAGCTCTCCATCTCCCAAACACTGGAGAGAAAGAGGAAGTACCCCCCTACCCACCCGCGATCCCTGGCCCTGAATGCCAGCATTTCAAAATTCCTGGTCTTTGAAATGCTGTCATTCCGTCTGGTGGACACGGACAGTTTTAAAAACCTGATGGCGGTGGCTGTCCCACAGTACGTGGTTCCCAGCCGCCACTACTTTTCCAGAAGAGCCATCCCTTCCCTGCACAAACAAGTCGGGGACGAGATCAAGTGTGCACTGCGCAACGCCATCTGTGGCAAGGTCTACATAACCACTGATACATGGACCAGTAAGCACGGGCAGGGACGCTATATCTCGCTAACTGCACACTGGGCAAATGTAGTGGCGGGTGGACCTGAGGCGGCTAGCCATTTGGCGCATGTCCTTCCACCACCGAGGATTGCAGGGCATTTCTCTTTGCCTCCTCCTCCTACTGCGCTTCCTCCTCCTCTACCACCTCCTCATCCGCTCAGCGTAACACCTTCACCACCAACTTCAGCACATCCAGGGGGAAACGACAGCAGGCTGTTTTAAAACTGATATGTTTGGGGATAAACCCCACACTGCGCAGGAGCTGTGGACGGGCATTGAACAACAGACCGATGAGTGGTTGTTGCCACTGAGCCTCAAGCCCGGCCTGGTGGTGTGCGACAATGGGCGAAATCTCGTAGCGGCTCTGGGCCTAGCCAGTTTGACGCACATCCCTTGCCTGAAGCATGTGCTGAATTTGGTGGTACAGAAATTTCTAAAAAACTACCCGGATACGTCAGAGCTGCTGCATAAAGTGCGGGCCGTCTGTGCGCACTTTCGGCGTTCTCACCCTGCTGCTGCTCGTCTGTCTGCGCTGCAGCGGAACTTCCCTTCCCGCTCACCGCCTCCTATGCGACGTGCCCACAAGGTGGAACTCCACCTTGCACATGCAGGAGAGACTGTGCGAGCAGCAGCAGGCAATAGTGGAGTTTCAGCTGCAGCACGCACGAGTCAGTCGCTCTGCGGAACAGCACCACTTCACCACCAACGAGTGGGCCTCCATGCGAGACCTGTGTAGCGTATTGCGGTGTTTTGAGTACTCCACCAACATGGCCAGTGCCGATGACGCTGTTCTCAGCGTTACTATCCCACTTCTATGTCTCCTTGAAAAAACACTTCGGACGATGATGGAAGA
>BLSH010035763.1:165991-184720 GCA_018402905.1 Glandirana rugosa
CCGTCGTGTTTTGGATTTATGTGGTGACTGTGTCTGAATAGGTCACGACTTTACTCTAGTAGATCGTACTCTGCCTTTACCAGTCCTTCGACAATACAGTAGTCATCTCAACTCGCTTGGAGACCTTCAAGCCCAAGACGACCAGGCAGGCTTGAAGCCCTGTTTCAGGCCCAGGCCCAGGCCTGCCTTGGCCTTGCTAGCGTGCCTGTTACTTGGGGTAACTTTAGGTACCCCTGGGTTTGAAAATCCGTGTTTTTACCGACATTGTTTCCCCATTTTGTGTAGGGCACTTGCCCTACCCTTACCCCCATTTTACTTCCTTTTGCAGCCCTCTAGGGCTTTCCAGGACTTTGTTACAGCCATTTTTGTGCCTAAAAGTTTGGGTCCCCATGGATTTCAATGGGGTTCATTGTCCGTGCGATCGTTCCGGTTCCGTCCGGACCCGGACCCGGACTTTGTCCCGAAGTTCGGACGGACCAGCAGAACCCGAACTTCCAGAGGTTCGCTCAACTCTACTGATGACATAACAGCTTCCTGACCATTTCCGTCTCATGCTAGATGATCTCATTTCAGCACTGGATAAGTCTGTGTCAGTGGTGTATTTAGGTTTTGTGCTGCCCTAGACCTGACTAAACTCGTGCCCCCCCCCGCAGTTGCGGAACGCTGGCTCCTGCACAACAACTCATTGGTTGGGGTCTGCCGCCTGGGCCCTTCGGGACGCCCGGACCCCCACATTTGTATGGGCTGCCCCCCCTCTGATGGTGGCCCTGCCTGTATTATTATACTGGCTGCACTAAAAGTGTAAGCCAGCGGGGACTCTTTTCGTGCTGCCCCCCTGCAAAGTGCTGCCCTAGGCCTGGGCCTTGTTGGCCTAGGCCAAGATACAGCGTTGGTCTGTGTGTTGTGTTGGGGCTCCTGGGGTTCTCCCTACATGTCCACACACTGCTCTGCTACCACCTCTGAACAATAAGTAAGTGGAAAGCCCTCGCGCTACTATAAGCTAAATAGACAATATGAACAAATAAGTGAATAGCTGGCCAAGTACAACGTGTAAATATCTCTTAACATGTGTGTCAGCTGCAGCAATACCTAGTAGTAACACAGTAATACTAAATAGCTGATGTAAAGTGTGATATTGCACAGATCATCATGAGGAGGAGGAGGAGGAACCGCAGCAGGGTGGCACCCAATGCAGCTTGTGGGCATCACTGGAGCGTGGCTGGGGGGATACGGAGGACACAGATGATACACCTCCCACAGAGGACAACTTGTCTTTGCCTCTGGGCAGCCTGGCACACATGGCCGACTACATGCTGCAGTGCCTGCGCAACGACAGCCGAGTTGCCCACATTGTAACTTATTCTGATTACTGGGTGGCCACCCTGCTGGATCCCCATTACAAGGACAACATGCCATCCTTAATTCCCTCACTGGAGCGTAAGAGGAAGATGCGAGACTACAAGTGCACACTGGTAGAGGCGCTGCTGAGGGCATTCCCAAATAACACCGGGGGTTCAGTGGAAGCACAAGGCGAAGGCAGAGGAGGAGGAGGAAGAGGCCGCCAACGCAGCTGTGCCGCCGCCAGGACCTCAGAAGGCAGGGTTAGCATGGCCGAAATGTGACAAAGCTTTGTCAGCAGCCCGCCACAACAAACAGCACCACCAGCTGATAGGCAAGGTCTTAGCAGAAGGCAGCATTTCAGCAACATGGTGGAACAGTATGTGTGCACACGCCTACACGTACTGACTGATGGGTCTGCCCCATTCAACTTCTGGGTCTCCAAATTGGGCACATGGCCTGAGCTTGCCGTTTATTAAAATGAACCAGGCATGGATCCCACAAGATTTGTCTGTACCTTGTGCAGAATAGACATTTAGGCCAGCCTCACACAGCCATTGGTATACTTGTTTTTTTGAATATGCCTCAATATTTTGGGGGCTACCCCAATTAGAAAAAAAAAACAAACAAACAACAAAAAGTGTTGGCTACCTCTTCCTCCTTCTCCTCCTCCACCACTTCCACCTACACTGCCACGGTCACGGCCTAGTCAACCTCTAGGCTCCTACTCCACATCCACCCCCCCTTCCCATTTTGATTTTTTTTATTTGAATTTAAGTTATTTTCCCTATCCCCATTTTTTTGTAGGGCACTTGTCCTACTCTTACCCCCATTTTACTTCCTTTTGCAGCCCTTTAGCACTTTCCATAACTTTTTTACAGCCATTTTTGTGCCGAAAAGTTCGGGTCCCCATTGACTTCAATGGGGTCCCGGGTCAAGTTCGGTACCGAACCTGAACTTTTTTGCGAAGTTCGGCCGAACCCGCCGGACCCAAACATCCAGGTGTTCGCTCAACTCTATTTGCTATGTATGCCCCATTTGTAGTGGTGAGGTGCCTAGAAAATGGAAAATTCCTACCAGACACTTACCGAAATGTTCCTTTCCTTGTGCCTCACCATGTCATCTTTATTATCCACCCAGGTATCACTTTCTTGAACACATTTGCAAATACATGCGTAAGCTGCAGAGACCACGTCAGTGTTATCTGCAGTCCCAACTCTATAAATTTGTTTTAGTTTTTAACGTGAGCTGTTAGACAGGACAATTTGGTTTGTTGCAGGCTGGCTGGTAAGTTGAATTGGGAATTTTACTTTGTTGTTGTTTGAACTGTTAGACAGGACAATTTGGTTTGTTGCCGTCTGGCTGGTAAGTTAAATTGGGAATTTTACTTAGTTGTTGTTTGACGTGCATCGCCATTTCATGTGCTTCTTGCTGTTATGCCTCATTCACACTGTATAGGGATAATTTTATGATCAATGATGCATCACTATATATGTTTGCTGTGTTAATCAATGAATTAATATATTCTGTACCTTTCAGCATTTTAAAAAGAAGAAACAAAATCATGTTCTAATCAGTTCGTGTCACAATATGCTTATGTCATTTGTCAAGTCATTGTATTACATGCTGAGAGGGTGTGGGGGCACAGTTATCAAGACAAGCAGATGTACAGCTCTGGGTGTGTCAGACCACGGAAGAGTATATAAACCAAGAGCAAATGCCGCCACTTTGGAACACTTCTCAAAATACACACGTTCTGTATTGTTGTGTTTCCTATATATATATATATATATATATACATAAATAAACTACTTCATTTGGAGCCTTTCTTGCTTTCAGGTATTTAACCCTTTACAACAACAATGTATTTTTTTATGCTTTTTACAGAAACGCAGGATATTATTTTTAACATGGGTTCCTATGGGACACATTCACATCTATGCATTTTTATCTTTTTTTTGCTTTTTTGGTTCAATAGACTTCAATGGAGAAGCTGCAGAAAAGCATGTAGTGTAGTACCATAATTTTGCTGCGATTTTGCTACAGTTTGTGTTTTGCATTTTTAAATCTGGCCAACAAGAAATTTGCCTTAAAAAAAAGCATAAAAAAAGGCAAATCACGGCAAAATTGCTGTAAAATCGCGTGTTCAAAACCGCAAAAAGCACTGCAGAAATGTTCAAAAGCAAACTACATAGGAGCGTGAAGGCCAGTCATAGGTTTGGGCAGTTGCCGTTTATTGGTATCTCTTTTGTGGACCATGTTATCGGAATGTTGGCTGTGGAAAAGGTCAAGAGCTTTATAGCTAATTGAGGGGGCTGTCCTGAGGGTTTGGGAGGTGGAGCCATTCCATCCGTAGTGACATGGTGACACATCAGGAAAGATACATTTCTGTAAGTATCTGAGAGGATTTTTCAGTTTTATTGTCTATTTTACCACTGTATTTTGGTATTGTTGTTGTTGTCTTACTCTGTTGGGCGTGTTGCCGGTGAAAAAAACAACCCTTTTTACAGGCTGGGTGTGTCAGAGAGTGCCATACTACCTAGAAATTTGCTAACAACAGGAACGGGGGAACCCAAACATTGGCAGCCCCTTCAGGGGTAAATAATAAGAGTGGTTGCCCTGTCTGAAGTAAGTGATGTCATTATTCCCTCACAGGAAGTTCTCTGTAGAAACTAGTGATGGATGAATCTGTCCAGGTTGGATTTGCTAAAGGATTCAATTTGGTGAGCCTAAACTTAAAGGGGAATCCCACTGATTTCTATGCACTATGCGAGGCACATCTTGTTGCTAAATTCTGGTTATTTGTAGGAGGAAATGGCAAAATATTGCCAAAAATAGGCACGGGAAGCTTGGCACTGCCATAGGGGACATAGACAATGCAAGAAAAAAAAAACACTTTACATGAGGTCTTTTCATGCAGCTTCATGGGCAACATTAAAAATACACAACTCCTTTTAATAACATGATTGGAGATGTCCGAAAACTGTACATGGTGTTACGGAACAGCGCGTTTTTACAGCATACACTGGTAGTGCATATTTGACTGTAAAATTTAATTTTTCTTTTGCATTCGCTTGGCTTACATACAGCAGCAGTACCCCAATCGGAATTCATTTCAGTTTGAAAAAACATTTCAAGTAGCCTTAGCAGAGGCTCATGCTTTTTCCTCAAAAGGTAATAAGCCTGCTTTGACTGGCAGGCAGAAATTTGCCAGCAGTGTGGCTGTCCATTTCTATCAGGTTCCCGTTTAGAATTAAGAGATCGTAGATGATGAAGCAGTGGGGCATTTTTAATGAGTGAGAATTGACTAAAATGTACTAGAGACAAAGAGCACAGGTTGGGGATTTACCAGTGGCAGACACTCATTAGGGGAGCAGGTGCGCCGCCACCCTATTCCATGCGCCAGGCCCCTAATCTACATACAGGGTGCCGGACGCATGGATTGCAATGAGCTTTTTTTGTAAGCACGTGATCAGAGCTGGAGGCTCTAATTGGCTTCAAAAAAGGGTGCTCTGCGCCCTGAGTCCACCCAGTTGAGTGACATTAACAAATTAATACTTGCTAATGTCTTCCTGTTTCTCCTCTAAGCCCTAAGACCCCATTGGTGGGAGTCCAAAGACATTGACCGGGAGTAGAAACAACGCCAGAAACAAGGAGGAGATGGAGGGGGGAAGCTGCCGCCGCAGCCATGACCTGCATGGGGTAAGTGTGGGGCTGATGGGGGGCCTGAGGATGATTCAGTGAGCCGGTGACGGAGGGGGGTGTGTGTGTGGTGTGCGGTGGAGGGCTTGAGGAACGATGGGGGGGGGGAATGTCTGTGGTCAGGTCTCCCTGCCGCCCCCCGACCAATGGAGCACCAGCTGCCACTGGGATTTACTAAAAGGATTAAGGTATAACTAAAGGCAAGACTTTTTTTTGGTTTTGGATTGAGGGGAAATAGATTAGAACACCTGTCTGTTTTTATTGCTTTCTGTGCTCCCGTTAAAGAGATTCATCCTCCCTATTTGTCCTGTTTACCATTATCATTGAAAGTGAAAGTAAAAGAAAATCCCAAATTTTGGGTTGTTCCCAGAAAAGTAATAGAGAAGAAATGTTCCAATGGAGTCCCCAAGGAATTCCCTTAATTTGCAGGGATTTCCTCTCACTTCCTATTTGGCAATGAGACAGGAAGTGAAGGGAAATCTCTGCCATGGAACACAGATGGTGAACAAAAATCTGACAGGGGTTATAACCCTCTTTTGCTCTATCCAAAATGAAAGAAAAAGTTTTGCATATAGTTCTACTTTAAGAGACCGCAGATGACACAGCAGTGTAGAATTGGTCAGTAGCAGGATCATTTTAATCAAGAATAATAGGCCTAACAAGTATATTGCTAACTTTTAAGTGGTGATATGGTGATAGGGGGTGAGGTGAATGTGAGTGATGTAGTGTTAGTTAGTTTGCGTACAAACTTCTATGCTCAAAGAACTCAAAAGCTTTCAAATTTATCAACATAAAATAAAAAGCTGCTTAACTGCTTCCCGACCGCGCGCCGTCTTTTCACGGCGGCAGTCGGGGAGCTGGGCGCGAATCGACGTAAATAGGCGGCGATTCGCATTTTGCCCCCGCCGCACTCCTGAGGAGTGTGCCTGCGGCTCGGGCGGACCCGATGTCCGCCGGCGAGCCGCGATGAGCGGCAACAGGGAAAAGAACGGGGAACCGCCGATGTAAACACGGCGGTTCCCCGCCCTGTCAGTGGGGCATGAGAGATCTACTGATCCCTGTCACTGGGATCAGTTAGATCTCTCATGCCCATGTTAGCCCAACCCCCCCACAGTAAGAACACACCCAGGGAACACTATTAACCCCTAGCTCTCCCCCTGCAGGTTAACCCCTTCACTGCCAATGACATTTATACAGTAATCAGTGGACATTTAAATTTCTGATCGCTGAATAAATGTCATTGGTCCCAAAAAAGTGTCAAAATGTTCCGACATGTCCCCCCCAATATCGCAGTACCGCTAAAAATCGCAGATCGCCGCTATTACTAGTAAAAAATAAAAAAAAAATAAAAACCCCAGAAATGAATTCTCACCATCCGTAAACGCGGCCACTTTTGCGCAAACCAATCAATAAACGCAGATTGCAATTTTTTTTATCGCAAATATGAGGAATTATATAATTCGGCCAAAAACGGTGAAAAAAAATGTTTTTTTATATTTTTTTTTTGGATTTGAATTTTAGCAAAAAGTAAGAAATTTGGGTTTTTTTGCAAAATGGTCGCTCTTCTTTTGTTTATAGCGGCGATAAGAAATGACGCAGAGGCGATCAAATACCACCAAAAGAAAGCTCTATTTGTGGGGAAAAAAGGACGCAAATTTTGTTTGGGTACAACGTCGCACGACCGCGCAATTGTCAGTCAAAGCGACGCAGCGCCGAATCGCAAAAAGTGCTCTGGTCCTAAAGCTGCAAAACCTTCCGGTTGGTAAGTGGTTAAAGTGAAACTAAAGTCTCAGTTTTTTTCTTTAAAAAATAACAAGCATGTTATATTTGCCTGCTCTGTGCAGTGATTTTGCACAGAGCAGCCCAGATCCTCCTCTTCTCGGGTCACTTGTCGGCACTCCCTGCCCCTTCCTCCTGCATAGTGCCCCCACAGCAAGCAGCTTGCTATGGGGGCACCTGAGCCGCAGCTCTGTGTGTCCATTCAACCCAGGTCTGACATCACAAGGGGGGGCTCTCATGGTGACATCACTACATGGCCACGCCCCATAGCCACGTCCATAGCTATATAAGAACTGTTAGACACTGGAGCTCACAGAACAATGGGAGCCAGCAACGGAGGAGGAGTGTTTTTTTTTATTTTCAGCGGGTCGGCGGTGGTGTAGGAAGAAGACAAAGATGGAGGAACCGGAGAAAGAAGATATCGGCGGAGGAAGCTGAGAAAGAAGACATTGATGGAGGAACCGGAGAAAGAAGACATCGGTGGAGGAAGCTGAGAGAGAAGACATTGATGGAGGAAGCTGAGAGAGGAGAGAACGATGGAGGAACCGGAGACAGAAGACATTGGCGAAGGAAGCGGAGAAAGCAGACATTGTGCTTGACATTGGAGATAAGATGGGGGACATACTTTGTTTTTAATAAGGAACTTATCAAAAACCATCTCTTGTTTTTTGTAACACTACACTGCTTTTTTTGGGTGAATGGCTAGGGGTACAATGTATCCCATACTCATTGTTCCGGGGGCCCCCTTTCTTAAATTATTCCATTGAGCCCCCTGCCTGCAGACTCCCACAACCACCAGCTGGGGTTGTGGGGAAAAGGCCCTTGTCCTCATCAACATGGGGACAAGGTGCTTTGGGGCAGGGCACCCACTCCCCCATGTTGAGGGCATGTGGCCTGGTATGGTTCAGGAGGGGGGGGCGCTCCCTTGTTCCCCCCTTTCCTGACCTGCCTGGCTTCATGCTCGGATAAGGGTCTGGTATGGACTTTGGGGGGGGGGGGGGCGCCGCAGTGGTTTTTTTTGGCGTGCCCCCCCCCAAGACTGGTATGGATTTTGAGGGGAAACACCACCCAAAAGGAAAAAGCCATTTTTAAAAAGATTTTGGGGTGGGGTTCTCCCTCAAGGTCCATACCAGACTCAAAGGGCCTGGTATGGATTTGGGGGGGGGAACCCCACGCCATTTCTTATGGTGATTTTACATTGCTAACATTGCACACACTTGATCTCAGAGTCGCATGCCACAAGTTGGATCAGTTAAGATGATGATCCGACTTGGATGCGACTTACATTAAAATCAATGGGCTGAAATCATGCCCAAGTCAGACCAAAGTAGTGCAGGAACCTTTTGCAAAGTCGGACCAGTGAAGACGGCTGTCATAGTCGAACCAGTGAAGACGGCTGTCATAGGGAACCATTGATTTTGACATGTCATGCTACTTGTTCGCTCTGAGTCAGGGCACATGCTGAACCAGTGAGAACCAGCCCTAAAACATGGAAGCTGATTGGTTACTATGCACAGCTGCACCAGATTCTGTGTGCAGCAGTTTTAGTAAGTCCCTCCCCCCCCCATGTCTCACAGTCTGTGTTATTATTTTAAAGGTTTAGTAGAGGAACCAAGGTTGATGAATCCTTTTGTCAAGTACAGACACCAGGATTTATATGATTATGTCATCTCTGAGCTGGCATCTCACTCCAAAAAGTAGATGGTGACCCTGGACGATGCATGCAGAATAATAGCTCTATCCTTTAGGGGAGAAAATCAGATAAAGGCGTTGTCAGGAGGAGAAGTGTGATCTTTGTGGGAGGTAATGAATACTCACTGTAGTGATGAAAGAAATGTGACATCAGCATTGTCACTTCTCATAACTTTCCTCCTCAAAGTGCATGCTGACGGAGTGCTGTAGCTGCATTTACTGTGAAGCAATTCATTCTCAAATGTCCTAAAAGATCAGAATAAAGACTTTAAAGTGGGGTTTCAGTCAGCTTCAGTGCATGCTGTTTAGGGCTGACAGGCAGTTTCTGCTTCCATAATCAAAAGAAAAAGATCTGTGAATTCAGTGTCTCTGTTGCAAATTTTGAATATGAATCTCTCCACAATATCACAGTACTGCTATAAGTCACTGATTGCCGCCATTACTAGTAAAAAAAAAAAGAAATTCCATAAAAATATCTCACAGTTTGTAGACGCCATAACTTTTGCAAAAAACAATCAATATACGCTTATTGGGATTTTTTTTTACCAAAAATATGTAGCAGAATACATATTGGCCTAAATTGATGAAGAAATGTGTTTATTTGGGTACAGCGTCACATGACCGTGCAATTGTCAGTTAAAGTAACGCAGTGCTATATTGCATAAAGTCCCCTGGTCGTGAATGGGGGTAAATCTCCTGGAGCTGAAGTGGCTATATCATGTTTTTATTTACACAAATAGAGCTTTTTTTGGTGGTGTTTAATCACTGCTGGGTTTTTTCATTTATTGCTTTATAAACAAAAAAAGGCCAAACATTTTGAACCCCCCCCCAATATTTTCTGCTTTCTGTTATAAAACATATCCAATTAAATCAAATATCTTTACAGGATGTCTCCAACCTACAAGCCGACCTCAATGCACTGTTTGCTTGGGCGACTGTGTGGCAAATGAGGTTTAATTTTGATAGATGTAAAGTTATGCACTTGGGGGCTAAGAATATGCATGCATCGTACATACTAGGGGGAGTACAACTGGGGGAATCCATAGTGGAGAAGGATCTGGGGGTTCTGGTAGATCATAAGCTTAATAATGGCATGCAATGCCAAGCTGCGGGTTCCAAAGCAAGCAAAATCCTTTCTTGTATTAAGAGAGGTATGGACTCCAGAGATAGAGACACAATTTTGCCCCCCTGTACAAATCATTAGTAAGACCTCATCTGGAATATGCAGTTCAGTTTTGGGCACCAATTCTTAAAAAGGATATCGGGGAACTGGAGAAAGTGCAGAGAAGGGCAACCAAACTAATAAGAGGCATAGAGGAGCTCAGCTATAAGGAAAGATTAGAGGATCTGAATTTATTCTCTCTTGAGAAGAGGAGATTAAGGGGGGATATGATCAACATGTACAAATACATAAGTGGTCCATATAGTGAACTTGGTGTTGAGTTATTCACTTTAACCACTTCAGCCCTGGAAGGATTTCCCCCTTTAGGAAAAGAACACTTTTTACGATTCGGCACTGCGTCGCTTTAACTGACAATTGTGCAACGTTGTACCCAAATGAAATGCGTCCCTTTTTTCCCCACAAATAGAGCTTTCTTTTGGTGATATTTGATCACCTCTGCGTCATTTCTGATCACCGCTATAAACAAAAAAAGAGCAACAATTTTGCAAAAAAAAACAATATTTCTTACTTTTTACTAAAATACAAATCCAAAAAAAAAAATATAAAAAAAATATTTTTTCATCAGTTTTGGCCGATTTATATTCTTCCTCATAGTTTTGGTAAAAAAAAATCGCAATCGGCGTATATTGACTGGTTTGCGCAAAAGTTGCCACATTTATGATTGATGATAATTAATTTATGGGATTTTTTTTTTATACTAGTAATGGCGGTGATCTGCGATTTTTGGTGGTACTGCGATATTGCGGCAGACATGTCGGACCATTTTGACACTTTTTTGGGACCATTGGCATTTATACAGCGATCAGTGCTATGAAAATGCACTGATTACTGTATAAATGTCACTGGCAAGGAAGGAGTTAACCTGCAGGGGCGCTCTAAGGGTTAACTGTGTTCCCTGTGTGTGTTCTAACTGTATGAGGGCTGGGCTGAGTGGGGTAGGAGAGTGATTGCAGCTCCCATACACAGGGAGCCTGCGATCACATTCCTTCCCTGTCACGTACCTGGTAGTGGAGTCTGCAGTCGCTGAGGACAGCCTCTCTTACAATCCTGACTCAGGAACCCCTGATGTAGCGAACAGAAGGTTCAAGAGTGCAGAATGGCACAAGTGCTTGACAGGAACACTGGTGCGATGGTCACAGGCAGGGCTGGAGATGCAGCTTGATGGAGCAGAGAGGAAACCCAAGAACAGCTGATGATAGCCCCATCCGGCTAGACCAAGCAGGTGATGCTGGATGAGAAGGCCAGGGATGGATGGATCAGACAGCAGACAGGCAGATCAGGAACTGAGGAGCAGGCAGAAGAATGGTCAGACATAGGCTGAGTCGACAACGGGCAGGCAGCGTGGTACCAAGGAGCAGACAAGCGGATCATCAGGAATAGCCAGAGGTCAGGGCAGGCGGATAGCAGCGGTGTCAGGATCAAGCCAATGAATCAAGGGAACAGGTACAGCGGGTAGACGGGTAGCAGGAATCACAGGAACGTTGTAGACTAAACGGCATTGAACTCATGTCACTGTTCCGTTTAAATAGTTCATGGCCCCAGGAGGACGTGACCTATCACGAAACATGTAGGGCGGAGTTAACGACTGACATCACCACACCGCATGTTGCATCCCGTGAGGACGGGCGTTCTGTTATTCTGCTGGCAGTCTGTTTTTATTGACCAAATGCGAGAGATATTATCGAATATTGTGAGTACCCTGTTTTAGATTTTATGCCTAAATAAACTGATGTTACAGTATTACGCTATGAAGTCCCTATTTTTTATGGCATATGTCGTGAGAGGTTGCTGAGGTTCGTAGTCCAGATTACCCTACCTGGCTGTGGATGCGGTGGGATTCCGGTGTCCCAGGAGGATTAAGCTGCTGTCATCTGGTCCCTGCAGAGGGCTATATCTGCATGTGAGATCTGACCTTTGCTAGCGATAGCAGGTCTCTACCTCTGGTAAGGGTTTAGATTTACCCCTTCCCTGTCACTGGAGGAGCCTGTACGATCTATGGTAGTGGAAGTAGGAGTGATCTTCTCTTTGGATTCTATTAGGACTTTGGATGTGTCAATCTTTTGCCTATATTCCCAATCACGGCTGATTTCTTCACATGTTCTGGGACTATATTATATATTTTTATTATATTCATCTCTGTTCACTAATTTTTTCATTTTTTCACAATATTGTGCACTAAGTTTTTTACGCTATAATATGTTTATGTCATGTAAAGATTCATATGTTCATTTATACAGATATATACACTGTGTTGTTTAATCACTAAGGTATAGCGCAACAAAAATTCTCTTTTTTAAAAAAATAGTCTCATTGGCGCCAAGAACAGTTACGAACGGGGATGCGCGCCTCTCGGTCGCGCGTGCGCATGAACGTTCGTACCGGGCGTTCGTTGTGTCTGCGTCTGCGCACAGCATCCCTTCTCACGGGCACATGGGCTCTACGTCTTTCCTGATATTCCCCCTGTCAGAACGGAGATCTGTGTGTTTACATACATGGACCTCCGTTCTGTCACTGCGGGGGAGCGATTGCGGGTAGCCAGCGGACATTGAGTCTGCCCTACCGGCTCCCTGGCTCCCCAAAACACAGTGAGCGTGAGAGCATGCCTCCGGCGGCATGCTCACGATCCGCGATCTCGCAGCCGCCCTCAGGTGACGGCGGTTTGCGATATCGAGCTACTTTTTAGCCGTCAGACGACGGTGAGCGGTCGGCAAGTGGTTAAGGTTCATCACAGAGGACAAGGGGCACTCTTTATGTCTAGAGGAAAAAAGATTTCATCTCCAAATATGGAAAGGTTTCTTCACAGTAAGAGCTGTGAAAATGTGGAATAGACTCCCTCCATAGGTGGTTTTGGCCAGCACGGTAGATTGCTTTAAGAAAGGCCTGGATTCTTTCCTTAATTTATATAACATAACTGGGTACTGACATGCATAGGTAAAGTTGATCCAGGGAATATCCAATTGCCTCTCGGGGGATCAGGAAGGAGTTTTTTCCCCCGCTATAGCAAATTGGATCATGCTCTGCTGGGGTTTATTTGCCTTCCTCTGGATCAACTGTGGGTGAATGATTGTATATAGGATTGTATGGTTATATATATATATATATATATATATATTTTTTTTTTTTTTTGATTGGTTGAACTTGATTTGTGTCTTTTTTCAACCCATCTAACTATGTAAATGTCTTCATGAATTTACGCCAACACGTATTCTTCTACATGTCTTTGGTTTAAAAAATCCCAAAAAGTATAGAGCTTTTTTTGGTGGTGTTTGATCACCACTGGGTTTTTTTTATTATTTGCTACATAAACAAAAAAAGGCAGAGTGGTAAAAGTGGTTAAAGTGGAAGTAAACTCCCATGTATGATTATTACCTATAGGTAAGCCTATAATAAAGCTTACCTATAAGTACAGTAAATACCTCCTAAACCTGAACCGTTTAGGAGGTATTTTTCTTAGATGCAGCCAGTGACGTCACTGGCGCATGCGCTCTGAAGAAATGGCACTAACCAGCGACAGCGTGGGAGTGACGTCATAGCCGGCTCGGCCATTCATATCGTCAAAGCCCGCAAACCCAGAGGGAAGGCCGGGAGAAGATGGAAGCGCCTTCAGCGGTGACAGCACGCCACTGGATGGCTTAGTTTTCAAATAAGTCTGTCATAATGTGCTAGTTTGCGATACATACTAGCACATTATGACTTAAACTGCCAGGGGCACTTTTCTACTGCTTTGTTGAGTAGGTATTCTTTATTTTTTACCTGTTTTAGAATATTTATGAAAAAATCAAGTCCCGTGGTGTGTGGTTATGCTGGATGCCAGGTATGACACTTCCAAATCTCACTAGGTCTGCCTCATTCACACCATTGAATGTCTACCTCCCCTTTAAGAGCATTATGCTTCTATTACATTATTTATGAATTCATTTCTATAATGTCTGATCAGGAAAATTGCAGATAATTTCCATTTTCAAGCATGTCTTTACTGCTCACAGATCTTCAGTGCAGCAAGATAAGCATGGGAGAATATTTTGAGTTCAGATAAATGTACATTGTGATCATTGAATGGTTTGAATGGATACTGTAATTTTGTCCTTGACATTTATGTACAAGTAGAGAGCCGAAGGTATAGGCATGGCTTGGTTGCAAAGGATGAATGACATTTCGTTTTCTAAAGTATTATGTATCATAGGCAACTGCTATTAAAAATAAATACATGAATAAAAAATAAAGATAAAATACTGTTTTTTCACTTTTTTCATCTGTTGTATCTTAGTGTTGCTGATATTTTGCAGCTTCTTCCAGTCTATTTGCATGCACTCCAGTGATGGCTGTCTGGCATATCTCAAGGTGGGTTACCTGATGATGGTAACCAGGGCTTTTTTTCTTCAAAGAATAGGTGCAGGAACTCTCCCTTTCTCCCATTTTCTCCACCTCTACCCTCCTCTGGGCACCATTCCTTGGTTCCACCCCCGAGCACTGTTCCTTGGTTCCACCCCCTACCCACCTCTGAGCACTGTTCATTGGTTCCACCCCCTACCCAACTCTGAGCACTGTTCATTGTTCCACCCCCTACCCACCTCTGAGCACTGTTTCTTGGTTCCACCCCCTACCCACCTCTGAGCACTGTTTCTTGGTTCCACCCCCTACCCACCTCTGAGCACTGTTTCTTGGTTCCACCCCCTACCCACCTCTGAGCACTGTTCCTTGGTTCCACCCCTTCCCCATCTCTGAGCACTGTTTGTTGTTTCCACCCCCTACCCATTTCTGAGCACTGTTCCTTGGTCCCACCTCTACCCACCTCTGAACACTGTTCCTTGGTTCCACCCCCTACCCACCTCTGAGCACTGTTCCTTGATTCCACCCCTACCCACCTCCAAGCACTGTTCCTTGTTTCCACCCCCTACCTACCTCTGAGCACTGTTCCTTGGTTCCACCCCTTACCCACCTTTGAGCACTGTTCCTTGGTTCCACCCCCTACCCACCTCCCAGTATTGCTCTTAACCACTTCAGCCCCGGAAGGATTTGCCCCCTTCCTGACCAGAGCCCTTTTTGCGATTCGATACTGCGTCACTTTAACTGACAATTGCGCGGTCGTGCGACGTTGTAACCAAACTAAATTTGCGTCCTTTTTTTCCCACAAATAGAGCTTTCTTTTGGTGGTAAAAAATAGTGGTGTATCATCGCGCTACTATGAGACTTCTATAGTGTTTGAGAGGTTGCTGCTGTACCTACTATATGACAATATAGAAAGATAGTGTTAGAGAGGAGAATGGTACTGCGCAGCCTCAGATGATATCTATCTGTGTCAACCCTTTCAATAATATTGTACAAATGGTGAAATGGCAGAAAAAAGACAAAATGGCCGCGGCGCGTGTGCGGTCTACAACAAAATGGCCGCCGGACCATATCCTGTCCTATGACTATAAATAACATCTAGATTGACCAATCCAGCAGCCCTGAAGAAGTCACGTGAGGTGACGCAACGCGTAGGCGGAGTTTTAGCTTGCTGGACACACAGTGAGAGGCGCCCAGACGCCACTGTGTTATTTGATCGTTTTTCGTTATTTTACATATTTTTTGTTAAAATACCTATATTTGGACACAATAAAGTATTCCCTTTTAAATACTACACTATGGAAGCCTTTTTATCTTCCCCCCTTCCTGAGTGGCATTGAGTTTATACAACTCAAAGGAGTGCGACCGATCGGACAGTGGGAGCAACGATGACGATCAGGATCAGGATTAAGAGAGCGTGGAACGATCGAACGGAATCCGCAAAAAGAAACCTTGATGTGCACATACACCAAGCCATAGAGGTGAGCATTCTATGAGCACTTTCCCGCTTGAAGCACTTTATAAAGGAATCCTTTTGGGGTAGCACACCTATCCCCCTGCAAAAGAGGCATCCTTCACCTGTTTGGAGCACGAATATTTATAAGGACTATCTGAGCACAAGTCACTGGAATATCACTACAAGCACTTTATTTATGTTACAAGGACTTTTTATACACATTTGTGTTTTTATATGTTTACACCTGCTTTACTGCGATAATATCACTTCACTAATTCCTTGGTTTATATAATCTATGAAAATGTACATTTTATATTGAAGATTTTATTGGTCACATTTTTATGCATTTACGCTGAACGTTTTATATGTAAGAGTCACATTTTAAGTGAATTAATCACAGAATATTTTCTGCCATTTCACCATTTGTACAATATTATTGAAAGGGTTGACACAGATAGATATCATCTGAGGCTGCGCAGTACCATTCTCCTCTCTAACACTTTCTTTTGGTGGTATTTGATCACCGCTGCGTCATTTCTGATCGCCGCTATAAACAACAGAAGAGCGACAATTTTGCAAAAAAACCCAAATTTCTTACTTTTTGCTAAAATACAAATTAAAAAAAATATATAAAAAACATTTTTTTCATCGGTTTTGGCCAATTTATATTCTTCCTCATATTTGTGATAAAAAAAATCGCAATCGGCATTTATTGATTGGTTTGCACAAAAGTTGCCGCGTTTACGGATGATGAGAATTAATTTCTGGGGTTTTTTTTTTTTTTTTTTTTTTTTACTAGTAATGGCAGTGACCTGCAATTTTTAGCGGTACTGCGATATTGGGGCGGACATGTCAGAACATTTTGACACTTTTTTGGGACCATTGGCAATTATACAGCGATCAGTGCTATAAAAATGCACTGATTACTGTGTAAATGCCATTGGCAGTGAAGGGGTTAACCTGCAGGGGGCGCTCTAAGGGTTAACTATGCTCCCTGGGCGTGTTCTAACTGTCTTTGTGTTTGACTGGCAGGGGGAGGGGAGTGATCACAGCTTCCATGTAGAGGAAGGCTGTGATCACTGCCTTCCCCCTCTAACAGAACGGAGGTCCATGTTTACTTACACGGACCTCCGTTCTTTTACTCCGGGGGGGGGGGGGGCATAGCGGGTAGCCGGCAGAGATCGAGACCGCAGCACCCGCTCCCTGGCCCTCCCCGATCACAGTGCAGCCGCCGCCAGGAGAGCCACCTTGTCGCTGGCAACCTGCGGTTGACGGTCGGCAAGTGGTTAATCGACAATACAGAACCAATCATCATTTTTTTGGTGCCAAATAATTTGTATGGAATTTGTTAATAAAAACTAAAAAAGTAGACCTGCAGCCAGAAACAACAATGGACCACCCACAGAAAAATGCCTCCAGCACAATAATAGACCCCCGAGCAACGGATCTCCCATCAGCCAGAAAAAATAGACCCCTCCCTCAACAGTAGATCTCTCCCAGCAACATAAGACCCACCCCTGGCAACAATAGATCCCCCACCAATAACAATAGACTTCCCCAGCAACAATAGACCCTCCATTCCCGCAAAATGAGATCCCCTCCAGTTACAATAGATCTGCCGGTAAGCCAACACCAGTAGTGCTTGAACATGGCAAAATCACCAAGAACAGTATTTGTTTAAAGTTGAACTCTGGGCAGAACAGATCTTGCCTCATCAGAGTTTGACTATAATTCCTGAATCAAGGCTACTAGTTATTTGGAAGCCTGTGCATTAACCACTTGACCTCAGAAAGGTTTAACCCTGTTCATGACCAGGCCATTTTTTTGCTATTCATCACTGTGCTACTTTAACTGGCAATTGCGCGGTCATGCAACATTGTATGCATATTACATTTAAATCTTTTTTTTTTTTTTTTTTCACACAAATAGAGCTTTTTTTGGCTGTTATTTGATCACCACTGGGTTTCTTATTATTTGCTATATAAACTAAAAAAAAACAACAACAATATTTTGTGCTTTCTGTTATAAAACATGTGCAATAAAATCCAATTTCTTCATAACTTTAAGCCAAAATGTATTCTTCTACATGTCTTTGGTTAAAGAATCCCAATAAATGTATATTAATTGGCTTGCATGAAAGTTATAGCGTGTACTTGAGGTCCTTAAAATGCCAGGATAGTGCAAATACAACACAAAAGACCCCTTTTTGGAAAATAGATAGTCTGAGGTATTTAGTAAGAGGCATGGTGAGTTTTTTGAAGTTGTAATTTTTTGAAAATGAAGAAATTAAATAATTTTTTTTCACATTTTTTTTTTAACATTCTGTCACCAGTGCAGTACAGAGTCATCATATGACTGGTGTGGCGGTGATCAGGGATATTGACTGATGACTAGAGTTGAGCGAACCCGAACTGTAATGTTCGGGTCCGTACCGAACTTTGGGGAGTCCGGGACCCGGACCCGAACCCGGACATTTCAAAAAATGTTTGGGTCAAGGTTCTGGGTTCTGGTAGTTGATCACGCATGTTGAATAGCTGCAGGACAGCCAATCAACAAGCGTTTCACTGGTTTGCCCTTAGAAGCCATCACAGCCATGCCTACTAATGACATGGCTGTGAATGGCCAGTGCATCATGTGACCCAGCCTCTTTATAAGCTGGAGTCACTTGGTGCAGCAGTCACATGCTCTCTGAGACTCTGACTAGTGTAGGGAGAGGAAGCTGCCGGCGCTGTGAGGGACAGATTGCAGATATTTTAACATCTCATCCTGCATTACAGAACAATCTGATTCTGGACTAATTAGAGATTACTACTACTGCTGCTCTGAGGGACAGATTGCAGATCTCACCCTTCATTACACAACAATCAGATTCTGGACTAATTAGAGATTTCTCATACTGCTGCTTTGAGTGACAGATTGCAGATCTCACCCTGCATTACAGAACAATCTGACTGCACTAGGTAGAGGCTTCTGCTTAGAGGGACAGATTATTGTTGTAAAATCATCTCCTAGTTCTATAGGTAGAGGTCCCAGCTGTTGCTGTAAGGGACAGATTATTGTTCAAAAATCATCGCCTACTCCTATAGGGCCAGGTTCCAACTGTTGCTGTAAGGGACAGATTATTGTTCAAAAATCATCGCCTACTCCTATAGGGCCAGGTTCCAGCTGTTGCTTAGAGGGACAGATTATTGTTCAAAAATCATTGCCTACTCCTAAAGGGCCAGGTTCCAGCTGTTGCTGTAAGGGACAG
>BLSH010035763.1:190213-205000 GCA_018402905.1 Glandirana rugosa
CTTTTCCTTTAGTCAAGTGATGACGCTAAAATTGACGAACGACGGAGGGATGTCACGTAAATGACGTTGTCCCGTTGTGCCCGTCCGACCTAGTGTATGTGTAGTGGTCGATCACAGCTGTGACTGGCCTACAGCTATCACATGGTAAAGAGTGCTGTGATTTGCCCAGGTACCATGTGATAGCTGTGAACCAATCACAGCATCACAATACTAAGCACAGTTGTTAACCGCTATCTACTCAGTCCAGCGAGCCCCTCAGCTGGTGATGTGTATGTGATCCAGCCTGCCCGTGTTGCCCTGTTGCAGTAAATGCACTGTAGGGAGGCAGCAAGCAGTTAAAATCGCAGTAGTGAACTGATTTCCTTTTCACACGACCAGTCACCACAGCCAACTCTCCAGGATGGTGACATGCTGTGTAACAGCTATGCTGCAGTTTAGTAAAACAGAATAAAAAGCCTTGCGAGCTACCGTGTGTGTTCACTAGATCAAATAAGAGCCAGCCGCTAGACATGTGCAATTTGTTTCGTTACGAATTCGCTTATCCACAAAATTCGACAAAATTGGTTAATTCAGATATACTCTAATTAACGAAACCCTGTTTAGCAAATTTTTCTGAAATTCGAAAATTTAGAAATTCGAAAATTCGAAAATCCATAAATCAAAAATTCAGAAATACGAAAATCCGAAAATCAAAAATTCAGAAATTTAGAAATTTGAAGATTCAGAAATTCAAAAATCTGGAAATTCGAAAATAAGAACAAAAATTCAAAAGAATGAAAATCTGAAAGTAATAACAAAAATCCAAAAATTAGAAAACCCGAAAATTAGAAAATCTGAAATAATAACTAACTAACCAATAATAGCTATTGCAAACTTTTAAATTATAGGTATTGGAAAATCCTTTCAAATTTGGCTGTTAGTGAACGTAATGAATACAAATTTATCCGAAGTCACAAATTATCCAAAATAACGAATGCCGCATCTAGACGAATGGAACTCAACAAATTAATAATAATAAATAATAATAATAAAAACTTTTTATTATTATTATTATTAATTTGTTATGTTCCATTTGTTTAGATGTGTCATTCGTTATTTTGGATAATTCGTAACTTCAGATAAATTTGTATTCGTTACATTCACTAACAGCCAAAAAGGAAATTTCAATACCTATAATTTAATAGTTAGTTATTATTAGTTAGTTAGTTATTATTTCAGATTTTCACATTTTCGGATTTTCAAATTTTCGTTCTTATGTTCGGATTTTGGTTCTTTCAAATTTTCGGATTTTCTATTTCACGAATTTTCCAATTTTCTGATTTGCGAATGTTCACAGTCCCATATACATGTGCTATATGCAATCAAATCAATATAAGTGCTGCACTTTGCCCTCCATCCAAGTGATAAATATAAATATTACGTGCAATAAACAGAGCATCAACTCATTTACAGGCAGTTCCTGGGTTACAAACAAGATAGGGACTGTAGGTTTGTTCTTAAGTTGAATTTCTTTGTAAATTGGAACAGCTACATTTTTTTAGTTTAACTCCAGCCAAAATAATAATTTATATGTTATTTTGTAGCATAGGGAAGGGGTAACACCCCTGCAACATTTTTTTACTGTCTGAGCCCCTGTTCAGAAGATTTCACCTCCCTTTCTTTTACTTATGACAATGCGATTTGGAACATTTTGAGATGTTGTGGAAACAAAAATTAGTAATAAAGCTTCAGTGGAGACACCTTTTTCCCATAATAACTCTTACAGGAGTGAATTTCCCTTCCTAGGGGGAGATTTCCTCTCACTTCCTGTTTTCTCCCTCCGTTTTTAAGTAGGAGTCGTTTGTTAGTCGAATGTTTGTAACCTGGGGACCGCCTGTATGTACAGTTTGATGTGAAAAGAATATAAATGAATTCAAGGTGAATAATATTTCAAGCAAAAGGAAGTCCAATAAAGTGCAATTCATGTGTGTCTTTAAAAGCGTGAGTTCATCAACAAATCATATCCCTTAAAAGCTTCTTGATCTGATTGATCCATAAGATGGTGCTCCAAAATCAGAAACCACCCTCGTGCTCAGTGGTATTATCCTCACCTCAGGGAGTGTGACCTAACATTTAAGTTTGGTCAGATAGTGCTGGAAAGCCTCTCCTGGGCTCAGTCGAATCCCCCTGAGGAAGACACGCGGTCCCTGTGTCGACACGCGTAGGGGAGGGGCGAGGACGCTGGAGGCACCTGTGTCCTCACGAGGAGCTGGGAGTTCATGGGAAGTTAGCGATTGTGCGGCTCACTATACACCGACTGTTTCATGTAGCCTGGTGTGCTGGAAGCACCAGGAATATGTGAGTACCTCACCTGCTTCTATAAATAAAGTATGTTGTAAAGCGGAGTTTCACCCACATAATTTTTTTGTGTTTGCTGACATGATAGCTTTAAATCCAGTTAGTCTTCCTATTTATTTTGTACTTACATTGCTGATTTTTTTTTTTACTGGGAGTTCCCATCTTAGCTGTGGGCATGTGAAGCCCCCTCACACCCTCATCGAGTCTCTTCCTGGATAAGGGTAACTAGCATGCATCTCTTGATATCAAGTGTATGTCTCATTGCCATAACAACAGGTGGCAACAGAGGAAAGTCCTGCCCCATTGTTATGGCAACATAGATAACATGTTTCTCCCCTGCCACGCCTTGACCGGGGATCGATCCTGGGATCTGTGTTCTTGCGGTCTGTTCCTTACTGCCTTAGCCACGGAGTATCTACTATCCTTGTTGAGTCCTGGGTATCTACTGATTTCTGATGTTCTCTATAAAACCTCACTTCCCCTTCCTGTCCTTGTCTGAATATAGGTTTTAGTTACTGCCAGCCATTTATCCTGTTTGTTGCCTGTTACTAACTTTGCTTTTTCCCGACTACGCCTTTGGATTACCCTCTTGTACTTCATTGCCGGATTGTTGCCGAACCTGGTTTATCCCTTGGACCTCCGCCCCCGGATTTGCTACTAACTGTGAGTCTATTATTTATTTTTGTTCCTTGATTGGGATTGTTTGCACTTATCATAGAGGTCCCAGAATTCTGGCTGCAGGACCACAACCGTTCTGCACCTGATACCGGGATAACAAGACTACTGGTCAGGAAACCGGAGTGATGTTGGGGTTCCTGGCAGACCTATCATCCCCACAAAATCGCGTCATTTTCCTGTTCCTGTCTGGAAATAACGCAATTTTACAGCTCAGGGATGCCCACGGACTCATGGGAAATGATGACTCACATCTCCCATGAGCCCAGGCGAGGCAGGAAGTGCCGCAGATCAGGAAGTGGAAGATTACAGGGACCGCATAGCAACAGGGCACTTAGGGTGAGTATAAATGTTCTTTTTTTCCAAAGGTGATTCATCATACATAGAGGATACATAGAGGATTTAAAATATATAAAGATGTATTTGTGGGTGGAACTCCGCTTTAAATGGTATAAGCACTATTGGAGATTGTTTTCATCTACATGTACCAGTGAAACTGATCCAAAGATCAGCTTAGGAGCCTGGAGATCCCATCTATTTGACTGAGCCCAGGAGAGGCTCACCAGCGCTATCTGACCAAACTTAACTGTTAGGTCACACTCCCTGAGGTGAGGATAATACCACTGGGGGAGGACGAGAGTGTTTTTTGATTTTTGAGTACCATCGTATGGATCAATCAGATCAAGAAGCTTTTAATGGATTTGATCTATTGATGAACTCACACTTTTAACAGTGGCGGCTGGTGGGTTTCTTCTTTTGAGGGGCGGCAGACAGCCAGCACCCCAAAGTGGCGCAGCACTGAAAGCAACACCCACCCGGCAGCGCAGTACTGACAGCAAACCCCCCCACCCTTCCCCAACAGAAATGACCGGTGGTGTGGCACTTACAGCACCCCCCCCCCACCTCCCACAAGCAATCTGGCACTTACCCGTTCATGTGACGGGCTGTGATGTCCTCTCGAAAAATGAGCTGCGGTGTTCAAGTGTATGACAGTGGGCAGTATGTACACAGGAGGGGAGCGTAGAAGGTATAACATAGGGCAGTATGTGGAGGAGAGGATTGTGGAGGGTATGACAGGGGGCACCATGGGTAGGAGAGGAGTATGGAGGGTATGACAGGGGCAGTATGTGCAGGAGAGGAGTGTGGAGGGCATGAGAGGAGGCAGTATGTGCAGAAGAGGAGTGCCAAGGGTATGACAGTGGGCAGTATATACAGGAGGGGAGTGTGGAAGGTATGACACTGGGCAGTATATGCAGGAGAGGAGTGCTGAGGGTATGATGGGAACCTTATGTGCAGGAGAGGGGTGCTGAGGGTATGATGGGAGCGGTATGTGCAGGAGAGGAGTGCTGAGGGTATGACAGGAGGGTGTGCAGGAGGGGTGTGCAGAAGGTATGAGAGGAAGGCACCATGTGCAAGAGAGAAGTGCAAAAGGAGTGTGGAGGGTATAATGGGATAAATGTATGCAGGAGAAGAGTGCCGAGGATATGATGGAGGCAGTATATACAGGAGAGGAGTGCAGAGGGTATGATAGCAGACAATATTGTGGAAGAAGAGTGTGCACCGTACAACAGCAAGCATGATGTACATTAGAAGATGGCAGAAGGTATGACAGGGGGCTGTATGCGCAGAAAAGAGTGTGGAAGGTATGATGAGTGCAATACATACAAGAGAGGGGTGCTGTGGGTATGACTGGGGCAGTATGTGCATGAGAGGAGTGAGGAGGATATGATGGGGCAATACGTGAAGCAGAGGGGTCCCGAGGGTATGACAGAGTAGTATGTGCAGGAGAGGCATGCGGAAGATATGCCAGCAGACAGTATTGTGGGAGAGGAGTGTGCAGGGTATAACAGCAGGCAGTATGTGCATTATACAGTAGGTGTGCAGAAGGTATGAGAGGGGGCAGTATGTGCAGGAGAGGAGTTTGAAAGGTATCACAGGGCAATACGTGCGGGAAAGGGGTGCAGTGGGTATGGTAGGGAACAGTATGTGCAGGAGAGGTGTGTGGAGTAGATGGCAACAGACATTATGTGCAGGTGAGGAGTCTAGGGTATGACAGGGGCCAGTGTGTGAAGGGGAAGAGTGGGGTTATATACAGATCTAGGTACTGGGTACTTAAGGAAGTAATGTTTATTTGCTGGGGCAGATCACTGAGGGGTTAATGCACAGACATGTGTGGTTTGTTTTGTTCCAAATCAATAATTGGACAACATTTTCATTATTTGGAGATTCAGATATATCAGAATATCTGAACTACAGTATAAACAAAGTTTACCGAATGTTCCGAATAACGAATAGAAATTTGTCCGAATTTCCGTAATTTGAATTAAAATTGGAATCGAATTTTACATCGAATACATTTGAATTTGAACTGTAAACATACTTCTGAAATCAAAGACTGTGTGTGTTTTTAGAGTACCATTTCGAAATAATGCTGTTTTTGTTAAGCCAAAGGTGATTTAAAGAGTCAATGTAATCATTTGATGAAGATTTTCTTTTGTTTGTTCACTTTGCTGCATTCAAATCTAAAAAATATAACATTTTAGTTTCGACCGATTCGAACATTTATCGATTTGAACGTTTCCAATCGAAAATATCGGTAAATTCAAAGAAAATTCGCAAAACTTCCCAATACAAATTCCGAATACAAATTGAACGAATCAACGGAATTTAACTAAACAAAATAACTAGATTAACGAATAGAAACAAAACTAAACTCATTTTTTTGTCATGCACATGTCTACAAATTGTTTGCTCTTCACTGAGGGGTTGATGATCTTTCTCAGACAGGTCACAGTTCCAAATTTGTTAACAAAATACACAGAAGTTGAAACATCAGAATGACAGCCAAACAACTAGTATTTTCAGAAAGAAGTCAGCAGCCTCCTTACTCATGACAGCTTTCCTTCACCCACCACTTCCTTTCCCAGTGACCAAACAGAAAGCAAGGAGCTCTCCTAAGTGTGGACAAAGCCGTCAACAAAATCAGTTGACAGAAGATTGAACCCTTCCCTACTGACGGGGGTTCCAACCCTTCTCCACTGACGTAGTCAACCCTTTCCAACCCTTTCCCACACATTAATAAACATGCTTTAATTCAGGGGCATAACCATGGTTGCAGGGGTTGCAATTGCAACCGGGCCCCATGCTCCAGGGGGTCAGTGTGCCTCCCTTGTACACCTGGATAGGAGGGATGGCGGGAGTGGCATTTAGAGGAACCAGTCTCCTCCATTTTCCTCCTAATGAAGGAGATTTGTTCCTCTATATGCTGCCCCCACCGCCCCTCCTATCGAGTTTGCTTGTCTTCTGCTGTTCCCAGGGTCCCTGTGTGCTTCCCTGGTCCCCCCACAGAGCTGCTGTCTTCACCCCTCCTCTCTCCTGCCAGCTGCTGTAGAAGATGAGTCATGATGGAGAGATGGGAACGGGTCAGTAAATTTGTCATTTACCAGCTCCTTACTTTTCTGAATGGACAGAGTCAGTGATTGGTACCAATTGGTTCATTCATAACTGAAGCATAGTAAACTCTTTTTACTATACTTCCATTTCTGAATGAATGGGAGGCTCGGTGCACAGCTATTCCTGTCCATTCATTCTGTGCAGCTGAGGTTACACAGATGGAGATTGAGGGCTGAGGTTTGTTTAGACCCCTGATATCTCATCAAAGTCCCCTAACAGAGCTCCTAAAATAAATTGTAAAACAAATTATAAAAATAAAATTGTAAAAGAAATAAAATGAAATGGTAAAAAAAAATACTACAATTTAAATAAAAATTAAAACTACTGACACTAGTGAGGGAACTATCAGGATTGCAAAGATTGCTATTGGGACCGGGCCCTGGCATTTCACCACCACGGGGAGTCCCGAAGATGGCCGAAAAGAGGTCCGCTGCAGAACTTGTGAAAGGGTGCCGCTGCAGGACTGTAATAAAGAGACCCACAATGGGAGTAAAGGGCCCCAGGATCAGTGGGAAGAGGGAAGGGCCCTGGCCAGGGGTCAGGGGGGCCCTTCATAATTTCTTGCACCGAGGCCCTGAAGGTTCTAGTTACGCCTCTGCTTTAATTGCAATTGTTGTGCCCACTAGAGAGCTTATACTGACTAGTTGTCTTTGTGACACATCAGGGTGTGAAGGTAACTCTACCCAGGGGGACACAGACAGCAATAAAAACTCAATAAAGGTCCTAACTCTACCCATCTTTTTCCAATAAATAAAAAAAAAGTTTTGGCAGAAATTATACTCTTAGTTTTTAGTGTATTAGAAATTATTTGTAGTCTTCTGGAAAAGTATTGCACTGTTGAATGTAGGGATGCTAGCACATCAAAAAGTGTAGAAATTATTTAAACTAGTAGAAACTATTCACGAGCTGACATGGCAGAAAACCCAAATGCTGCATTGTATTTGTGAGATGTACAGTATTTGTTAGCTCCCTGCAGCGGTTTATTGTGTTTCATCTGAAACTTAGTCATGGAACACTGCGGACATTTGTTAAGTTAACGCCCCATTCATCATCTCCACCAATGCAGAATTAAATGGCATCATCTGATAAATTGCAATCAATACAAACATTAAAAAACCCAGTTGAAGGCTACAGTCTGACTGACAGCTGGAGCTGAATGCCAATGAGCTGCGAGGTGTTATGCTTTATAGCTGACTGCTCGGGATTATCCAGAGATTCATTAAGGGAGTGTTAATATGTGACAGCATCGGGATTAACACCTTGCTGGGCTAATTAGTGCCCCTAGGATGGTAAGGTGAGTGTAAGAAAGCCGTGGAATATTAAATGTGTAAATCAAGGGTATTTTACATGCACCTGGTTAAATTCGGGTCAAGTATGCCGCTTTAGATTTAAATAACCATTTAGATGGCTTGACTTGTGCTTAAAGCTGAACTCTGGGCAAACAGCTAAATACATATAAGGGAGCTGATTTACCTGCCAAGTGATTTGCATTTTGGTGCATCCAGTCCAGAGTCATACAGCTTTCCAAGGCTACACAAAAAATGGCAACCACCCCAACCTATAACTCAGCGGCGGCTGTTGCACAAATTTCCTGGAGGCGTGGCCCACGGCCCCCACCCAGCCTGCCAGCCACTCCCCCCCCGGCCAGCCATCCATCCATCCGACCACCACCAAACCTCCATCCCACCCCTCCGTAGCTCGTTCGATCGGTGCTTCCCCGCCCCGTCGAGCACCACTTCGCTCACTCGCCCGTCGTCCGCCAACCCTGCACGTACCTTCATCCCTGCATCTCTCCCCAAATCCTGGCAGTCTCCTCCCGGCCAATCAGGAGTCCTGGAATCTGGCCAATGTGGTCTTAAGATTCCCGGGCAGTCTCAGGACCTTTGGCTGGGATTGGCCAGGAGGAAAAACAGAAAGACATTAGCGAATATTCATTTTCCAATGTCACGCAACTGGGTGACACCCCACCCATATTTGAAGCCAATTAGAGCCTCAGGCTCTAATTATGCATTTCCAAAAAAAAAAACCCCATTGAAATCCATGCGTGCGGCGCCCCGCATGTAGATTAGGGGGCCGGACGCATGGATAGGGCATGCCGCACCCGTGCGTCCTGCATGAGTGGCCACCACTGCTATAACTAGCCTTTGCAGCAAGGTGCACATGGAAGGGCAATGCACATCATAAATAAACAAAATATTTTCCAGCACACTTACCAGCCAGCCTAACCAAATTGGCCCTGTTTAACAGAGTAGGAGCACATATATCAATGGATAGGTTAAGGACAGGTATGCCTGGAGGGAGCCCACTCCTCCTTAAAGGCACTGGCAAACACGTGACGTCCAGCAAAAGCACAATGGCAGCAAAGGCTTCCAGTGTGTCCCTGCACCCAATTCGACCTACTGCACAAAAAAAAGGCAACCACCCCAACCTATAACTAGCCATTGCACAGCAGGTTCACTTTTATCAGTCTTTGTGAGATCAATACTAACACTATGCTGCGTCTATGTATTTATTTTATGCTTTATAGTATACATACCTTGATTATCTTTATAATATCACTTACTGTATATAGTTACGCACAGTGGCAGCTGGTGCTTCAGCCACGGGGACTGCAAACAGACCACCTGACCCCCCCCGCCCGGTGGGTGGTACTCTTGCGGCGTCGGGTCCTTGGCGGTGTTGCAGAACAGATGACGGATGCAGAGCCGATGACAGCGGCCATCTTCCGGATCTCCCTGTACATCTTCCCCACCCCGATACTGGCCTATACAACCGCTTCTCCTCTCAGCCAATCGTGCTCCTCCCGCTTCCTGATTGGCCAGGAGGAGAAGCAGGAAGACAATAGCAAATATTAATTTGATGTTGTCACACAAGTGGGTGGGCTTGGTGTGCAGTACCCCATATGGAGCGGCTGCCACTGGTTATGCAGGTTTAGTGGCTCTGGGGTGTCTGTTCTGAATGCAGAAAACAAGCTTCTCCGTTTTCACCAGGATTGAGGAACTCCTGCAATGTGTTCTGAAGCCCAAAGGCTTTGTAGAGACTCGGGGAGGATGAAGCCTCTAACCCTGGGTCTGCATTTTACTGGAAACCAGCATCCTGATTGTTCAGGTGTGCATGGCCCTTATAGTCAAAGAACCATTTACATGGCTCCTTCCCTGGAGACAAGGTACTGCATGAGCAGCATGTGCAAACAGATCGACTGGTAGAGTATCTTCCTGCATTCCCTGCATGCTTTGCAGATTCTCCTTTGGTATTTGCTTTCAATTTCTAAGGACTCCATGTCCTATGGTACCTTGGTGCCTGCAAGCAGCGATTCCTGTACTGACTCCACCTCCTGAAACTCCTCCTCTCAACTCCTCTGTAGGTCAGAAGGCAGGCTCTGTGAAATGTGTGATACAGCAGTGCCTACTCACAGGGCATAGTGACTATGTGCCACAGAATTCAGGGAAGTAAATGAGTGGGGATCTTACAAAGTAAGTTTGCAAACTTCAGGATAATTCAATATTAGGAGTAGGCTAGAAATAACCAAAGTACAATGTAGAAATTAATATAGGATTTTATATTTTGACCATGGATTTGCTTTAAGGCTATTTTCTCTTAGGAATCTATGTCAGTGAGTGTTACATTCACCTTGCAAAAAGGCAAGAAATAGAAACTGACATTTCACACAGATTACAAACATTAAAGGTATTATTATTCATGACTTTTGCATGAATGCTTACACATTTTCAAAGTAACTTTTTTTTTTTATAAATGGATCTCGAAGTATCATTCTACCTAAAATTGATATTTTAATTATAAATGGAGCCTTGTGGTCAATTTATAATGTTTAAGTTAAAGTGCATGTATCCTTTTTTGCCCTCTGGCATAACCTAATCTAACCCATCCTCCCCTCCACAGATGCATACTTACCATCCGACGGCTAAGGTCCGGCTGTTTGTTTATATTAAGTGGGGCAATTCTTCACTGTCCTGGCCTCGACCTGCACATTACCACCTAATGGACCTCTATGTAATTGTCTCTGATCGTCTCTGGTCTTGGGACATAGAAGTCTTCGGGGCACATATGTGTAGGTATAGCCAGGGCAGTGCAGACTTGCAAGACTTGTAAACAAACAGTGGGACCATGGCCATCAGATGGAGATAAGTATGCATCTGTGGAAGGGTAGGTTTGGTTAATGTTCTGCTTCTAGCATCACTTTTTGCATTGACATGTCTCCTTTAGACCTCAGTCCATCCAGCCAGTATGGTCACCTGCTGAATAAGCATCCATTTTTTTTCTTTAACAATAACAAACATGTTCTACTTACCTGCTCTGTGCAGTGGTTTTTCACAGAGCAGACCGGCTCTTCTCTTTTCGGGCCCCTCATCGGCATTCCTGGCCCCTTCCTTCTGTTGAGTGCTCCCACAGCAAACAGCTTGCTATGGGGGCACCCGAGCCGCAGCTCCATGTGGCCATTCAGACATGGAGCTGTGGTTCGGTCCGCCCCCTCTCTCTACCGATTGGCTAACTGACTTTGATTGACAGCAGCAGGAGCCAACAGCACTGCTGTTGTGTCTCAGCCAATCAGGAGAAAGAGTCCCGGACGGACGAGGCACTTGTGATGGGGCTCAGGTAAGTATTAGGATTGCTGAGGAGGGCTGCTACACACAGAAGGCTTTTTATCTTAATGCATAGAATGCATTAAGATAAAAAAAACCCTTCTGCCTTTACAACCACTTTAACTCTCTATGGCATGACAGTTTAAATCAAAATAGTTGTACTTCTTAAATGCAGGACATAGGATGTTCATCGGCCATTTGAAGTATAAAGAGACAATAATTTGCTCACCCTTATGCTAACCCTAACCCTAAACCCTAACCCTAACAAAGGTAACATGAACAAAAAGGGAGGGTCTATCTAAGGACTAAGTAAACTAGTCCCAATATACAGGGAAGCTGGATTATACCATTACCAAATATAGAAATAACAAGTTGTAGTTACACAGACTGGCCACTAGATGTCAGCACAATACATTAATACAGGGTTTTGGAACCTTTTTACCTTGGATGAACCTTTGGCAAAATGCTTGAGCTATCTGGGAATCCCTGAAATAATGTTCTGATCTACAACTCGTGGAACATTAGTGTGATCAGCGAGCTGTTGGTAGAACAATTATTTTTTAGAAATAGCATTAAATAGTAGAGTAAATAATAAAACTGACCTATTTATTGTAACATTTGTGATTGCTGTTTCTGCACAGATGCTCAATTCTGGATCAATTTTGAGATAAGCAGTGTACAGGGGGTCAGAAGGGTGGGATACAAGGGGTCAGCAGAGCACAGGAGGTCAGCAGGGTAGAGCACAGAGAATCAGCAAACAAGAGCACTGGGGGCCAGCGAGGCAGAATAGAGGGGGGAGATAGCAGGGCAGAGCACAGAAGGGGCAGGCAAGCCACATTACATGGGGGGCTGCAGGGCACCTTACATGGGGGTGGCAGGGCACATTACATAGGGGACAACAGGGCACATTACATTGGGGCTGCAAGGCACATTACATGGGGGCAGTAGGGCACATTATATGGGGGCTGCAGAACACCTTATGTCAGGGGCAGCAGCAAGGAATAGTAAGGGGGCAGCAGGGCACCTTACATGGGGGGCAGAAGGGCACCTTGCATGGGGGGGCAGGGGGACATTACATGGGGGCTATGGGGCACATTACATGGGGGCAGCAGGGCACAGTAAGAGGAGGCATCAGGGCACCTAACATGCAGGACAGCAACAGGGCACATTACATGGGGGGCTGCAGCAGGGCACATTACATGGGGACATCAAGGCACATTACATGGGGGGTCAACAACAGCGCAGAGGAAGGGGTGGCAGCAAAGCACCCTACATGGGGGCAGCAGCGGGGCATAGTAAGGGAGGGCAGCAGGGCCAATTATATGGGGGGGGGCAGCAGGCCATGGTAAGAGGTAGTATCAGTAAGCCAAAGTTAATGGGAGCAGCAAAGTAACTTACATAGGGACTGTAGGGCACCTTACATGGGAGGTAGCACCGGGACACCTTGCATGGGGGCAGCAAAATTGCACACTAAGGTGGGGGGGCAGCAGGGCACCCCTCATGAGGGGCAGCAGTAGAATACAGTAAGAGGAGTCAGCTGGGCACTTAACATGGGGGGGGGGGTAGCAGAAGGGCACAGTACAAGGGAGGCAGCAGTTCAAAGTACAGTGGTTGCAAGTGTAGCACTACCCCCCACAAGGGCTGCATGTGAAAATGTTCCCCACTGCTGCACAGCCAGTCACCCAGCATTTCCTGCTTTCATCCATACACAGAAATCAGTCTTTTGGCTTGCTTCTGTTGTTTTTTTTAGGTGATTGATTCCCTCCAACTGCCTTCTGTGGTTGGATCCTTCCAGGCCAGCCTCCCAAGCTCCAGCCTGAAGTAAAACCCCTCCCGACAGGACTCCCTCAAAGGCCACCGACAGCCCCCTTAAGCCCTACTTCTCCATCTTCCACCCGACTCCCCTTGCTGGCATGGCCCATGTCTATTTATGGGTTTCCCAGTCCCCTACCAGGCCCACACCTGGGTATTGGCTCAGGGCCCATAAAACCTCCCCCCCCCCACTATTTTCTAGATCAGTCTCCAACACTGTCAGGGGTTGTCAGCAGGAAAACAGCAGAGACACTCCTTGCTTCCCTGTGCTGTTCTGCATGGAGGAGAAATGTGGGAATGCGATCTGCCCATTAGCTGCCTGCGTTTGATGGGTAGATTGCAGCGGAACTCCTGGGGACTTCTAGCGGAACCTCGGTTGATAAACCCTGCATCAATACATATGTAATGATATCCAAAGCAACAGTAAAGGATACATGATAATTGATAAGTGTTCCAAAACAGTTAGGTCAGGGGAATAGGGCAAAAATGATAAATGCACCTTATCTTTAAAGTGGATCTAAAGCCTAAACATTTTTTACCTTAATGCATTGCTTGCATTAAGGTAAAAAATGTTTATCCATCAGTATCCCTTCATGGGTTTATATGCCCAGGAAGGGGGGGGGGGGAGTGTGACAGGCTTCCTGATCACATGACCACTGTGTTTGGCTTTCATAATGGTCACATGATCAGGGGCCCACCCCGCTGGCTCCCAATAATGATCAGATCCAATATCCGCCAAACACTGAAATGCTGAATCATTTGATATTCTCTTTAAATGAAGTGTATATGTAAATAAAACGTATAGGCAAGTGGAAGGCATTTGAGATTCTGTGCTTTTTTATTTTGATAGAAGGTGAAATGTTCTTTTCTAAAGAATTCTGAGATAATGATCTTGGCAGAGACGTATGTTCATATGCTGTGTCAGTAGTGTGAGTTGGGAAATGGTGTTCTGAGACTCCGGGTCTTCGTACGCCCCGGGAAGTCACACTCAGCAAGGTGAGGAGCTCAGCTCTGAGACTGCAGGGGAAGCACAGGGTGGAAGGAGGTGTTGATTATATACATGGATCTCATTTACTGCACAGATTGTGTCTGGTTAGAAATATCATGCTGTGTAGTTACACACCAATCTTTTCATTATCAATGTATATACAGTACATGTGCTGCTATCGTTCAGGCACAGGTGACATACATACCTGACATGTCATTTGTGGCTAACATCTACACTTAGATAAGACCAACTTCTCTATATACAACATCGTTCCTGTTCTCTTATCCATATTATTTATCTAGGCTCACAATACCCTATAATATTTTAGTGCATTTATGCCTTACTTCCCCACCCTACTGCCAAGGCCAGGGGGAAGGGGTTAATATTTTTGCTGCCTTTTCCCTCCAGCCTCCCTCCCATGTTATATAAAAGGGAAGAAGTTTGGATCCTGAGGGGGCTTCGGGAAGCACTTGGGAAACACATGGGGAATCTACGCTAAAGACTTGCTGGGACCTATGGTCTGCCTGGAAGAACGAATTGCCAGAAGAACCCTGCAACATTGACTTCTCTGTTAGAAAACCATCAAGTTTGGACTTTCCTCAAGAGTTTACCTGTACAGGTAACATGGGGCAGCCACAGTTCATATATAAATGGAACGTTATTACATGTAAAACATGTTACCAAGTAAACGCTGATTCAACATGGTCTGAAGTTATTAAAAGGGGTGCATGTGAGATCTAGGCATGCTACTAAAGAACTTGGTTTGCTACCACAGTAAGTGGTATGTGTAGCATCACTGCAGCAAAGGTTCATGAGTAGAGTTGAGCGAACCTCTGGAAGTTCGGGTTCTGCTGGTCCGGCCGAACTTCGGGACAAAGTCCGGGTTCGGGTCCGGACAGAACCCGAACGTTCGCACGGACC
>BLSH010035793.1:17102-27772 GCA_018402905.1 Glandirana rugosa
TGTGGGGGTCTAATTATACTGTGTACATGACCACCTAGTTAGACTTGTGAGGTCCAGGGTCGTCACGCGTGGGGGTGTAATTATACTGTACACTTGACCACCAGGGGGGTGCGCACTGCTGGGACCTGGAGTGTTCAGATTGATCCACCAGTACATGTGTCATATTAATCTGGGGGTGTGGTGTACTGCTGGGGCCCAGAGTATTCTGATTGGATCACCAGTACATGTGTCATATTAATCTGGGGGTTGGCAATGCTGGGGTCTTGAGTGTTCTGATTGGTCCACCAGTACATGTGTCATATTACTCTGGGGGTGTGCACTGCTCTGGCCTGGAGTGTTTTGATTGGTCCAACAGTAAACGTGTTGTATTAATCTGGGGGTGTGCATTCCATCAGTGGAATGATTCTGGAAAGAGGAGCTCCAGCTGTGCACATGGGTGGTGCCCTGGGGTGTGTACAATGTAAAGGGCAGACCGATGGACAGTTTGGAGGGGGTTGGGCCAATGTAGGGAGACGATGAAATGCAATAGGCAACCGGGACAAACTGAACTACTGTTCTGCAAACATCTGGAAACTGTGTGTGTCACTTTAAGTAAAACCGGGACAAACTGAACTACTGTTCTGCAAACATCTGGAAACTGTGTGTGTCACTTTAACTAAAACTGGGACAAACTGAACTACTGTTCTGCAAACATCTGTTTAGTGAGTGAGTGAGTAACATTTAGTTAAAGTGTTACTCACAGTTTCCAGATGTTTGCAGAACAGTGATATGGGTTCTCCCGGCTTATTTATACTTTTTTGACACAGTTTGAAAATGATTTTAGAACAGTTATATGGCCTCTACCGTTAATTAGTACTTTTCAGACCCAGTTTGAAGATGGTCCACATCCACCTCCATTTTTGATTTGTTTATGTTTTTATTTTTTTAAAAATGCTTTTAGTTATAGTCCCTGTCCCCATTTCATGGTAAGGGCACTTGTCCCACCCTTACCCCCATTTTCCTTCCTTTTGCAGACCTCTAGGGCTTTCTTGGACTTTTTTTACAGCAATTTTCAGAACTTTTGATAAAATTACCAGAACCCCAGACCCAAACCCGGACTTTTTTTGAAAAGTCCGGGTTCGGGTCCGGGTCCCGGACACCCCAAAGTTCGGTACGGACCCGAACTTTACAGTCCGGGTTCGCTCAACTCTACTTATCATCCATAAAATAGTGATAAAGTCGAGGGACTTAATGGAATTTTGAAAAACAGATGTGCAAAAATGAAAGCAGATGCAGGAAAAGGATGGGTGGCAGCTTTGCCAATAGCCCTATATTCTGTATGAATTACCCCTAAACACCCACATGGGCTGCCTCCCTATGCAATTTTATTTGGTGGGCCACCCAAAACAGGGCTATATTTTCCTCAACAGTTGCAGGCTTGTCACTCTAGTCTGTCAGAAGATGTTTGGATTTTGCAAAGAACATTGAATAAAGTACATGAAGGTGTTTACAACTCTATCCCCGACCCAGATTCTGTTCCAGGTATTCACAGAATCCAACCAGGTGACTGGGTGGTGGTAAAGCGACACATCAGAAAGCCGCTAGAACCAAAATTTGAAGGACCACATTTGGTGCTTTTGACAACCGGTTCTGCTGTCAAGTTGGAAGGAAAGCCCACCTGGATTCACGCCAGTCATTGCAAGAAAATCCTGAAGTGATGATTTCCTTTGAAATAAAAATTATGTTTCTTTTTTTGTTGTCTGTGAGAACTGAGACATGGAAAAATAACCCTTTCATCCAAATGTTAAAATTGTATGTAACCCATAGCAATGCTAGTAACTGCTGGGTGTGTTCTCACTTATATCCTCAAATGGGAACAATACCCATGATAGCAATGCCTCTCAACTTCACTGATCTAACCAGGACCAGAATAAATGGCTCATACATTGTCTCCACAGCTAATGAGCACCGATCAGTAACTCTGAGGGGTTCAAAACACAGACACCCCACAGATTTGTCTAAACATTACATGACCATTTATCACTAAATGTGAACGGCTGGGAAATTCAGATTGCATGGGTGCAAAGATTACAGTTTATGGAGGAAACCCTGGTCAGTATTTTTATATCCCAGATCCAGAACTAAATAGAACCCTTTATAATACAAATTGCACACAGTTCCCAATATGTGAAAATATCAGTTACCTGGGATTCAATGTTATTGCATCTAATGTTTTAGGAGCAGGAATACCATCCATACGTAGAGGGTTATATTTTATATGTGGAGATAAAGATTACACCTGGCTTCCTACTAATGTTACAGGTACATGTTATATTGGGAAGTTATTACCTGCTTTGGCTGTTCGCAGAGACACAGTGTGACCCGGTCACAGTCCAGAATACCCTTTAGTGTTCAAAGGAGAGCTTTTCGCTAAAGATGACATGGCATGGTCATGGTTCCCTTCCTGGACAGGATGGGGAATGGAAGCAATGAAAAGAATAAACAATTACACTATAAGGCCTCATACACACGGACGTTTTTACCACCGCATTTTTTGCAGCACTACATGTTATTCAATGGCCCCATAAAAACACCAATGTTTTTTAACTGTAGATGGTGTCGGCGTTAGTGAGCTGAAGGCAGAACCCACGGGCAGCGCGTTCTGAGGCTGTAACGTTATGGCGTTTTTGACGCTGAGCAGGCAAACCGCTCACTAACGTGTATTGACGCCGATGCGTTTTTGACACCGATTTTTGCCTGACATCGGTCACAACATTTTGCTATTACGCCCGTGTGTATGAGGCCTTATTGTAGATGAGATTATTACCCTAACTACTACTGATATAGGTTTATTAAGTGAAGAAATGGCTCAGCTTAAAAAAGTAGTATTAGAGCATAGATTAACGCTAAATGATCTCACTGCAGCTCAAGGTGGGATGTAAGGTTATTCACACTGACTGTTCTATATACATTTCTAATAGTGATAACATTATTAACCGCTTCACGCCAGGCCTATTGACAAATGACGGCCTGGTGGAGGGTTTGTTATCCTGACTGGACGTCATATGACGTCCTCAGGATAACCCGCGATCGCGCACCCGCGGGGGCGCACATCGCGGCGATCGGCGGTGCCATGGGTCAGTCTGACCCGCCGCATTACCGATCGAGGTAAAAGGCTTCTATCAGAAGCCTTTTACCATGTGATCAGCTGTGACCAACCACGGCTGATCACAGTGTAAATAGGAAGAGCCGCTGCAGACCTGAGAAGTGGAGAGCTGACTGGCTACTCCCCTGATGGAAGGGGCTGTGCTGAACGTTTATCAGTGGACCACCAGGGAGCCGACCAGGACCACCAGGGAGCCCCCCAGGACACCATGAGAAGGCCGCCCAGGACCACCAGGGAGAGGATCTGGAGGCTGCCCTGGGACCACCAGGGAGCCCCCACTAGACCACCAGGTAAGGGGCATACAGTGCACTGTAGGGATGGCACTGTGCCCATATGTGATGCCTGCCAGTGCCATCCCTAACAGTGCTATATGCACTAGTGCCGCCTATCAGTGCCCACCTGTGCAACCTATCAGTGCCCAGTGCCACCTATGAGTGCCCATCAGTGCCGCATATCAGTGCCCGTCAGTGTTGCTTATCAGTGCTGCATATATGTGCCCCATCATTAGTGCAACCTTATCAATGCCACCTCATCAGTGCCAATCTGTACTGCCTCATCAGTGCTCGTCAGTCTAGCCTCATCAATGCCCATCAGTGTAGCTACAAAAGTGCCCGTCAGTGATGAAGAAAATGTACTTATGCAAAGTTTTGTGACAGAAACAAAGAAAAACTTTTTTTTCAAAATATTCGGTCTTTTTTTATCTGTAGCGCAAAAAATAAAAACCGCAGAGGTGATCAAATTCCACCAAAAGAAAACTCTATTTGTGAGAACAAAATGATAAAAATCTTGTTTGGGTACAACGTACCACAACCGCGCAATTCTCATTCAAAGCGCAACAGCACTGAAAGCTGAAAGTTGGTCTGGGTGGGAAGTGTTTTAAGTGCCTGGTATTGAAGTGCTTAAAGGGCATCTTACTAAGATAAGAGAACTACAGAAATATTGCTAAAGATGGATTGAACCCCTTTAAGGGATTGGGAGGTTTTGGTGATTTTCTATATGGCATAGCAACATTGTTACAGAAACTAGGCGCTTACATTTTGATGTTTCTATTTCTCATACTTTATATTTACTTCCTCACCAGGCTATACCTCTATGCGATTACCTGCTGTACCAGCAGATGGACCACCTTCACTGATGAACCCATTATTCTGAGAAAACTAGGACAGAGTTAAAGACAAGACGCTATCTCTTTGCATCAATGTAGCAGGAGCTGCCAGCAGTCGGCTGAATGTAACATGGAGAAGAATGGTGTTAAATAAACAAGGAGGGAAATGACATGGACTTTCAGTGTATTGTTCATTTAATAGACTCCATCTAGCTTGCAATGTTGTGCTGACTCCATGGCCTTCATATAAGAACTCAGACCAACAAACAGCTTTCCTAGAAGTTCTCTCTCACTCTCCCTACTCAAGGTTTCAGTTTCACAACTGTTAGACAAAGCTGAAATATAAAATGTGACATTATTCTATTCGCTAGTTTTTAATAACATCTCACACCTCACCCTTTCTTATCTTCGGTATAAAATAGAATGTAATTATACATTTTGTCAGAATGGATACTTTAAATACAGTGATTGCATTCTGTGAATCTGTTACCTTTATTTTCAGTGTTCAAACCAGAAATTATCATAACACTTTTAACTGATGACCTGTAAAGGTTTTATAGTGTCACCTATTAGCAATGTATGGGTATCAAGATGGTGATCTCTGATCTTCTTATGAACTGTTTCTTACATGATTAAAATCAGGGTGTGCTTCTTTCCCACATCAGAACTGTGATGTCCAGTAACATTCAAATATAAAAAAATGTCCTGCACTCAAGGCACTAATACACCTCGAGGGTTGTGTGGGATCCCTGATGTAAAGGAAGACAGGACTTCAGTGAGGAACAATTCCTTCACTCCGGGCAGGAGCATGGCTTCTCCCCCGTATGAGATCTCTGATGTCTGGAAAGACTGGACTTATCTGAAAAACATTTCCCGCACTGAAGACAGAAGTATGGCTTCTCCTCCGTGTGAGATCTCTGATGTCTGTAAAGATGGGACTTCTGTGAAAAACATTTCCCGCACTCAGGACAAGAATACATTTCCCCCCCTGTGTGAGATCTCTGATGTATGTAAAGACTATACTTATATGAAAAACATTTCCTGCATTCAGAACAGGAATATGGCTTCTCCCCCGTGTGAGATCTCTGATGTCTGTTAAGATGGGACTTCTGTGCAAAACATTTCCCACACTCAGGGCAAGAATACATCTTCTCCCCCGTGTGAGATCTCTGATGTGTGTAAAGACTGGATTTGTATGAAAAACATTTCCCACACTCAAGACAGGAATACGGCTTCTGCCCTGTGTGCAGTCTCTGATGTGTGTAAAAACTAGACTTGTCTGAAAAGCATTTCCCACACTCAGAACAGGAATATGGCTTCTCCCCTGTGTGAGTTCTTTTATGCACATTAAGACCGGATTTAAAACGGAAATCTTTCCCGCACTCAGTACAGGAAAACCTCTTCTCTGTTGGAAGGATGGCACCATCTCTCACATTTTGAGGTTCTTCAGGATAAGAGGAATACGATGGTCCATCTACACTGTGTGGTGCAGGGTGGACATTTGAAGTAGTCGGGTTTTCTCCTGGACTATACTGTGTGATGTCCTCATCTTCTCCTTTACAGTCTGGAGACAAAGTGAGACGATCCTCTGAGGTTTTCCTCATCTCCCGTCCATCTACTAAAATAGAAATAAAAAGATTATTACTACACATGAGCTGATTGGTTCCCCTAAACCAGGACTCCGCCCACATCAGACAGCTTTGTCTCTGAGGATCTTACAATTCCCCCCTCGAGGTAACGAGTAAATGGCTCCTCTGATCTCCTACCAGTTCATTTCTTTATTCATGGACCAATAGCTGGCCATAGATGGTTTAAATGGTTCAGCAGTTACTGACCAAGATTCGAGCCATCTATGGACAGGCTGACTGTATCCAAATCGATTGCTGTACAACTTGGGCTGTCAGATTTTTCTTGCAATTATTGCCAGCAGCTATCATGCATGGCCTGCCAAAGACCAAATACAACTTTTGTAATCTGATTTAATTTAGATTTAGTAAAACCATGTAGTGCAAGGGCCTGCCTGATTGCATACAGATTGAAACTCTAATGGTTTGACCTCATTTTAAATGGTTTTGATAAATCTGAATGAAAAAAATCTACAGAAAATTGTAGTGTGTATCCAGCTTACGTCAGAGAGTGAGGAAACAACAAGAACTGTCTTTTATAGGAGTGACAGTGATGAGGGGATTATAGGACGAGTGTCCCCACCCCCTCTATCACTCATTGCCATCTTCCCAACACAAGAAGTCCTGCACTTCCTTATTTACTCCATGATTTAGTCATGAATAACAGCGGGGCTGAGCCCCACCAGAGGTCAGAGAGTGAGGATGGGGGAGAACAACCAAGATGACGACTGGACTGATCCTGAAGACCACCATCATTGGGTTATTGACTCCTCCCTCATTATCACTTTCTATTTAAGGGTCCACAGTTTGAGGATGTTATCACATTATTATCAACATGTAAAAGCCTGTGCTCCAATCATATCATCAGATATAAAATGTCCAGCTGGTAGGAAATGGGTGTAACAAAAGAGAATACATATTATGTGTATATATAGCAGTGGGTAGAGGGGAGAGAGCAGAAGCCAGGACTATGTCATTTTGTTAACAATTCGTTTTTAGGAAGAAAGTTAGATTTTCGGAGATTTGGACGCATACAAATCTAAGAATGAACATAAAAATGAATGTCAACGAATCTGAAAAAAAGTTATAACAAAATTAAAGAGGAAGTGAACCCAGATTGGGTTCAATATAACTCTGTAAAGTAGAAGCATAATGGGCTACTATGCATCGCATAGTAGCCCATTATGTGCCACTTACCTGCAAATGACCAGCGATGATCCTGCTCCAGACCGCGCCCATCTTCTGCCCCTCTTCCTTCCAGGGCCGCATATCCGGCGCATGCGCGCGGGAGCCACCAGTGACGGAGGCCGTTTCTTCGCTGCGCATGTGCCTACATGACGTTGGCACATGCAAAACACTGCATATCTCCTGAACCGTGCAGGTTTAGGAGATATGCAGGACACCTACAGGTAAGCCTTATTCTAGGCTTACCTGTAGGTTAAAAGGGTTGTCACAGGTTGACAACCACTTTAACAAATGCATTTGTTTCATGTGAATGTTTTGTGTATCTGGTTAAGGAGTGGGCAGCCGTCACATCCTTAACAACCATGATTCACCTGCTGTCAGCAGAATGTAAACAAAAAATTTCCCACATGAAATAAAAAAAAAAACACAGCCTGGGCCCCCCAATCCATACCAGGCCCTTCAGGTCTAGAATGGATTTTAAGGGGAATGCCATGCCAAAAGAAATGGCATGCCCCCCCCCCCCAATCCATACCAGGCTCTTAGCCTGACATGTAGCCTGGCAGGACAGAAAAAGGGGGGGCAAGTGAACTGTCCCCTTCCTGAACCATACCAGGCCACAAGCCCTCAACATGGGGGTGCTTTGGAGTAGGGGGCTCCCCCAAAGAACCTGGTCCCCATGTTGATGGGCATAAGGGCCTCTTCCCCACAACAACCCTGGACAGAGGTTATGGGGGATGACTTATTAGAATTATGAAGCCCTCTAGATCCCAGCCCCCCCATGTGTATGAGTATGGGGTATATAGTAACTCATTCACCAAAATAATGTGAAAAGTAAATAAAAACACAAGCACCGTTTTTGACTTTATATAAAAAAAAAAACAGGTCCCCCAATTTAAACACTGAACATGACCGGCCCCCCATCTGGAGACACTTACCGAACGACAGCTGTTTCTCACCTGCCGGTAAGTAAAAATGGGGATGGGGTAATCCAGTGACATCACTGGGTGACTGTGCCCTCCATGACATCACTAAGGGCATGACATCCCATCCATGACGTCATAAGGGGTCTGGTCACCCAGCGGGTGGAGAGATCATTTGTTTTGTTTCCTGCAGGTCGGCATACTATGTACCCCATACTCATTCACATGGGGTTGCTGGGATCTGGGGGGACCTTGCTAAAGGTCACCCCACACCCCCTGGGCCAGGGTTGTAGGAAAGAGGTCCTCATACACATGGGGACAAGGTGCATTATTGGGGGAAAGACCTCTTCCCCAAAACATCCCTCTATGTTGAAGACATATGGCCTGATATGGTTCTGGAGGGGGCGCTCACTCACTCCCTTTTTCTAGCCTGCCAGGCTGCAAGTTCAGATAAGGATCTGGAATGGAGTTTGAGGGGGCCCAGGCCATTTTTTACATTTTTGCATGGGGTTCCCCTAAAAGTCCATACCAGACCCAAAAGGCTTGGTATGAATTGGGGGACCCAATGCTCAATTCCAGATTCTTATCTGAGAATTCAGCCTGGCAGGCTAGAAAAAGGGGGTGAGTGAGTGCCCCCTCCAGAACCATACCAGGCCATACGTCTTCAACATAGGGGGATGCTTTGGGGAGAGGTCTTTCCCCCAATAATGCACCTTGTCCCCATGTGTATAGAGAACCTCTTTCCTGCCGGAGTATGTAATGTACAACATAGAAAATATAGTACAGGGGTCAGGATTATCTAATGTACAGCATAGAGTATATAGTGCACGGGTCAGGAGTATGTAATGTACAGTATAGAGTATATTAAAGCAGGGGTCAGGAGTATGTAATGTACAACATAGAGTATATAGTGCAGGGGTCAGGAGTATGTAATGTACAACATAGAAAATCTAGTACAGGGGTCAGGATTATCTAATGTACAACATAGAGTATATAGTGCAGGGGTCAGGAGTATGTAATGTACAGTATAGAGTATATTAAAGCAGGGGTCAGGAGTAGTAATGTACAACATAGAGTATATAGTGCAGGGGTCAGGAGTATGTAATGTACAACATAGAAAATCTAGTACAGGGGTCAGGATTATCCAATGTACAACATAGAGTATATAGTGCAGGGGTCAGGAGTATGTAATGTACAGTATAGAGTATATTAAAGCAGGGGTCAGCAGTATGTAATGTACAACATAGAGTATATAGTGCAGGGGTCAGGAGTAGGTCCCGCACTGCTGCCTCCCATCTCCTGAGACTGCAATCAGTGACTTGGGTCTGAGACTATACAGACATATCCCTCCACCCGACACAGCCAGCAAATAGCAGAGCAAGTAACTCTGGGAGAATTGCTCTGTCAGAGATCTTACTAGACCTGAGCATGGAGAATATGACCCAAAGCACATGTCCCAGGTGCCTAGGTCTAGCAACGTCTATGGTGAAATCTACATTTTGCTGCCAGCTGGACCCCAAGATCTCCATAAATGCAGTCTAGATACATAAATTGTGTCTGCAGCACAGAGAAGGAAGATTATCCAAGAGAAATACAGGAATACAGGATGGGGAACACAGCTCAGGAAAGTGACCAGGGGATTACAGGCTGATATCACCCAGTCCCCGCCCTACTCTGGACCAATCAGTGAGCAGTATGGGTGGAGGAATGTATTTAGTGTTAATGACCCACCTGTGCTGATCTCTGTAGGAGGGTCCTCCTCTATAAATGTCCCCGTTATTCCATCCTCCTCCATAGACTGCTGATCATCCCTCACACACCTCTCTTCTTCTTCTGCTTTAACCTCAAATTCTATATCGATTGGATCTCCACTCTAAATCAAGAAAATGAGAGTGAATATCATCTGTAAGATAGAAGCTTTATTATTATCACAAAAAAAATCCACACATTGTCTCCAGGAGTCTTTGTTTTATAAGCTCCGCCCCACCAACCTTGTAACAGAGAGGGATGGGGTGACCTTCCTGTGTGGAATCCCGGGAATACAGAGGACGGGGACATCTCTCTGGTGGGTTTCTGTAGCTGGATGACTCCACCATTGTGTCCTGGTACAAATCTTTGTGTTCTTTTAGAAACTCTGACTCCCCCATCACCCCATCCTCATCATCCTCCTCTTTTATCTGTTCTTTAACCGCAAATTTAGAATCTCTCAGGTTTCCACTCTGAATATATAATAAAAATGACATCAATGGTAACAATGCAGATAATGTACAGATCCTAATGATACTATCAGTGATTGTTCCTCATCTACCTGATGATGGTGAGGGATGGGGTGACCTTCCTGTGTGGAATCCCGGGAATACAGAGGACGGGGACATCTCTCTGGGGGGTTCCCATTACTGGATCCATCTGTAGGAAACACAACACTGACTGAATACATTGTTTCTATGTGTTTATCAGATGATGGGGGGTCTAGGTGGAGCCTCTGTACTGCTCTCTCCTTTACAATAAAGTCTCCTCTTACCCGGTGATGTGAGGGGGAGCTGATTGTCCATCATGAGGTCCTTGTAGAGATCCTTGTGTCCTTCTAAATACTCCCACTCCTCCATGGAGAAATAGACAGTGACATCCTGACACCTTATAGGAACCTGACACACACAATGATACAGTCACCATCCAGACACATCCCTTGT